>VZTD01004544.1:192115-347806 GCA_013397725.1 Rhagologus leucostigma | reverse complement strand
GGCGGCGGCGGCGGCGGCTCCGGCTCCTGCTCCTGCTCCTCCTCTGAGCGGGGCGGCTGCGGCGATGCGCGGCGCTCCCGGCGACGATGGAGGATCTGTCCCACAAGGTGCTGCTGGCGCTGGTGATGCTCTTCCTCTTCGCCGTGATCGTGCTGCAGTATGTCTGCCCGGGCACCGAGTGCCAGCTCCTGCGGCTCCGTGCCCTCAGCCCCGCCGCCGCCGACCCGTACCGGGCGGAGGACGAGACGCCGGCGCGTTTCGTTCCCCGTTTCAATTTCTCCGCCGACGACTTGCTGCGGCGGGGGGGCCTCACANGCTGCGGCGGGTCGACTTCAACATCAAGGGGGACGACCTGATCGTGTTCCTGCACATCCAGAAGACGGGCGGCACCACCTTCGGACGGCACCTGGTCCGCAACATCCAGCTGGAGCAGCCCTGCGAGTGCCGCGCCGGGCAGAAGAAGTGCACCTGCCACCGGCCCGGCAAGCGGGAGACCTGGCTCTTCTCCCGCTTCTCCACCGGCTGGAGCTGCGGGCTGCACGCCGACTGGACCGAGCTTACCAACTGCGTGCCCTCCGTGGTGGACAGCAAGAAGGAGGTGCGGCTCCGGCCCTCCAGGTGAGGCCTTACCCCAGGGGGCTCTCCGTGGACCCCGGTCCCTCCCCGGTCTGCGGCGGCGGCGGGACGGGCGATGGCCCGCGGGGCGCAGCCGTGGCGGGGTTGCTGTGGCGGCGAGAGGAGGAGGGAGCGGGGAGCGCGGTGCGACCCGAGCATCCCGGCATGGAGTGGATGGCACCTCCGGGAGCCACACCGGCCCGGGGCCACCGCGGTGGGTGCAGCGTGCCCCGAGCTCTGCAGAGCGAGGAAAACCTGCCCCGCTCCGCCGGCGGGGAGGTGATGTAAGTGATGTCCCGCCGGCTGTCGCGATTGTGACCGCTGGTGGGGAGAGCCCGGGCGTGATGAGCCCGGTGACACAGGAACAAGCCTGGCAGCCCCAGAGCTCGGGGGCCCCCGGAGCGGCTCTCGCAGGAGAGAAGGTGCTTCGGCTGCCTGCGAGCTTCCCCCAGAGCTTTTCCTTCTTTGGATGTACAGAGCTCCTGTAGCTCCTGTGTACGCCAGGAATCAGTGTTGATTTTGGGAGTGTTGGTGAGCCGCCATATCTTCTTGGTACCTGAAGTTTGGCTTAAGTAGATGGCGGCCTTGGAAAGTAAAGGTTACCGTTATGGCTGAGTTACCTGTAGATATTTGCATTGTTCTTCAGCCCTAACCTTGATTATTTTGTGTTTGCATTTTGAATTTTAGTGGCACTGCTCTCTCTTCATCCCTGGACCTTCCTTTGAAGTTGTCAAAACACCACTGACCATAGCGAGGTGATTGCCTAAAAGCTGTCCCTGCCTTTCAGAAGCCTAGCTGGCTTTTCCCCCTGAGCAGTGAGGACCTGCTTCCTCCGCTCCCAGAGCTCTTTGATCAGAGCCTACCTTCGGCTGTAACAGACTCAGGAGCTTGTCTGTGGCTGTGCATGCGGCTGTACCGTGTAGCAGAACTGCTCAGGGTTTCAGTGTCTCTTCCTCTTCTTTTGTGGGAAATTAGAAACTAGAGTATCACTCCTATTGCACTGTGAGACTAATGCCAGGTCACTTTACAAAGAGGCTACTGTTATATATCATGCTATGTGAAGTCAAGTCTAAGCACAGATTCACTTGAAATACAAGGCAATTTCTTTCTAGAATTCCTTTTATATAGTGTGACACTACACTGCCATCTAGTAGAAAAATGCTTAGCATCATTATAGTCCTGTACCCAAGCAGCAGCTCCTCATCAGACTTGGCTATTGTGATTCCCGCTCTTTTGTCTTCCCTACTGCTTTAAATTTTAATTGTCTAATTTTTGTGACATCACATTTGCTAACATCAGGACCTATTCCTTGCCCACTGAGTGTATTAGCTTCCCAGTTTCAGGCTGCTGAGCCTTGCAGGCTACATAGTTTATTTTACCTGTGCTGTAAACATGTTTGTCAGCAGAAACGGAAATGGCATAACATGTGCTCTGTTTCTCTGTACAGCTTCCAGTGATACATGTTTCTCTTTTCCCAGAGATGGGCCTGGCCTGCAAAAGTGTAGCTGTGGGTCAGGGATTTCCTTCCTTTCCCAGAGACAGGTCTGTCTGTGCTTGGTCTTAGCTGTGCCCTCCAGAAAAATGTGAGGTTCTTTGTCCTGAAGCCAGCACCTGAGGGGGAAGAGAACATCAGGCTCGGAGAGCTGGGATTTTGTCTGCAGCTTTTGGCTTTGTATTTTTTTTTTCCTTTGTTGGATACCAGACATGCTTTCCTGAGTTGGAATGGAAGCAGTGCATGTACCTGCTCAGGAGTTCAAAGTGATGGTTCCTCATCCTGCAAACAATGTACATTGTCACAGCTGACTTCTGAGAGGTCGCCAGGACATCTGACTTGGGAATGAAGCCAGGAGAGAGGGAAAAAAATGAAGCTGTGATGATTTTATGTTAGGTAGAGGTCTACTCTCTCAAAGCCTTCAAAATGATATTATACTTTTAATAACGTAATTACACAGCTTGCTGAATAGCTACAGTTATTCTCCAAAAAAATGTCTTGACAAGCAATTATTTGGACTGTAACTTCTAAATGTTTAAAAAATACAGGAAGAGAAGTTCTTAAATGAACAATAGTCCTTTGAAGTCTTTCTGCCTATTTTAATACCTTGTCTTTAATTTTAGTTTGTGTTCTCAATTTAGCAGCATTCAGCTGACAACTAGTTAATTAGCACCTCTACCTACTGCCAGTAACAGACAGAAATTCTAAGCCAGTTCTGGGCAGATAAAAGCTTCTTTCAGAGCAGCAGTAGGTGTGGGATGAGGGTGTCTAAGCAGGGAAGCTGTGCTGGCTCCAAGTGAGGTCAGCCTGGCTATTCCTGAACTGAGGTTTTTAGGGGGAGGCCTGACCATCCTGGGTCCTGTGTGCTGATGGGAAGGGAAGGAAGTCATGGCCCTGGTGTGCAAATCCTGAGAGAAGAGGAAGCAACTTGGAGGAGTGCAAGGCCCATTTGGGGAGCATTGTGAGGTCAGGGAGACGGATTCAATCAGGGACAGAGAAGAATTTTCTCAAGCAAACCTTGGCTTGACAAGAGTGGGAATTCCTGCATTTATAGTTGAGATGATTGAAAAGTGAGACCTGTTGTAAGAGTGGTTTGAACTCCTTGGCAGCTGCCTACAGCAGTCTATAGTTACTGTCTTGGGGCTGTGTAGTCTTGTCTGGAAATACCCAATGTTCCATCAAACCTTTTAGCTTGCACCTATGTGTGATTACTTTGCACAGATGTTCGTCTTTTTGGGCATGGTGAGTCTACTTGTCAGATTGCTAGTTACCTGGGCTGGTTTCTAGGGGCCTTTTGTTTTGTTTAAAAGTTGAATTTTTGTTAGTCTGGAGAAAAATCTGTCCTGGACCATGCAATGCTCAGCACCAGGTACAGAGCATCTCTGTGATAAGATCTGATGGGATCAGCCTCGAGGGTGTTCACATGAAGAACCCTGCTGCCTGCAGCAGTCATCTTGCAGTATCTGCTCTTAATTCCATTAGTAGTCTGCCTCTGTTTTCTCTGGGAGTTGCAGCTTTGGAGTGCAGATTCCTTCACTGGAGCAGTAGAAATACTCAGGATGGCTGTTGTGCTTTAACACAGTCCTGAGATGGATTTAACACAGTGGTGCTTTCCTGTCTATGAGCATATAGGTTCTCAAAGCTTCCCTTCCTTTGTAATGGTAGCTTGTGTTCCTTAATAAGTAGTAAGCAGGTAAACTGATCTTGTTCTCCTTCTTTGGTTCTTTCTTTCCCTAGAGGAACATGGTTCTCTGGGTGTGGGGGAGGGATTTTGGGGTTTCTCTCCTTGGATCCCATTGGAGTGCATGTTCTGTATGCTGCTGGTGGTGTTTGTTTCCTGTTCCATCAGCCCTGCTCACCACTGCAGCATCCAGAAATCACAGGAGAGGGAAGGAGGAAGGTATAAGCAAAGTTGATGTTTTCAGTGCTCTGGATTTGCCACTCGGGAGGTGGGTGGAATGGGCTGATGGTGGTGGCAGAAAGGAGGGGATTGTCTCAGCTTCTTGGCACCAGTGGTGAGAAAGGAGAAATGTGCCTTTTCCTAGTAATGAGTGACTGACTTGGGTCACTTGATTGATTGTGGAGGCCTCAAAGCTTTTGGCACACTGAATGGAGGCAGCATCCAGTGTAACTGTGCATCACAGTACTGAGATTTCTCTCAACTCTGGCTAATTATTATGGGAAGTGTCTACCAAAGCTGTCGTAGCAGTAAATCCAGTGGCACCATTGCAAGAAACAAAAGGCCTTGAGGTTAGTCAGGAAAATGTAATGAGACATGGGAACAAATACAGGTACCAGAGTTCTTAAGTGGTGTCATGGCTTTGTCTCCTCGTTGGGTGAGAGATGTGGTTGTGGTTAAAGGTCAGGCTGTATTTGATGTTCCTCCTGGGTAGCGTTAAAGGAAGGAGATGTTCCCTGTTGAAAGGAGAACGAGCTTGTAGAACTGCCTCTGGAGCCAGAAAGTCTGAGATTGGAAGAAACTTTATGCTGCTGGTACAAGCCTGTTAGACTGGGTTGGTGCCTGCTGGCTTTTGGGAGGCCTGATGCTGGCACCAGGTTGTTGTGATGTGGGGCAGAAGCCTCTGGCGATGCATGGATGTCCCGGTGCACACCTTGTCCCTGTGTGTTAGTGAAACCCTTCCAAGTTGAGTCTTACAAAAATCTGGAAAAAAGGTGCGTTAAAACATTTCCCAGCAAACTGGAAACACTTACTGTGCGTGTCTCTGTTGGCTGAATAGATTAATCCACATGCTCTTGAAAATTGATGTAGTAGATGGAGTCATCTACTCTGAGGTCTGCAGTACTGGGTCTTACTGAGGTGGGGTTAGTTTAGTTTTCCCCACACTGAGTTTTCCTCATGGTGCTGTGTTTACATAGCTACAAAGGTGTTGATAACAGTTTCCCAGTAAACTGCTTTGGTGTGGAGGGGGAAAACAGTCATGTAGCACTGCCAGGGAGACAAAAGTAATTTGTAGGATTTGTTCTTAGAAGCCGTTGAGTGTGCCTCTCCCTACTGCAGAGGTGATATATAGCTGTGCAAATGGATGATCTCTGTGTTTCACCTGTAGTGGTGGAATTTGGGGAATAGTTAAGCCCCGTAAATCAGCACTAAACCCCTTGTAGGCAGAAGAGATGCTTTAGGGTCCCATGGTGCCCCAAGACTTTGGGTGAATACTGCAGGCTGTGGCAGGAGGTGGACAACTTAAAACCTCTGGAGCTGGTAGAGCAGACACCATTTCCAAGGACAGAGTCCCCCAGTGCTGCTGCTTTGGGGGTGAAGCCTGGGGGGCTGCTTGGGGAGAAAGGGAACCAGCACGGCTGAGCTGGAGGCTGTGAGCGAGCAGATGGGATGACCTGCTGTAACTTGGGTTCTGGCCAGAGCACCAAGAGGGTGCCTGCCTGTCCTTGAAATACGCATCACTGAAACTCCCCAGGAAAAACTGGGCAACAACTATAAAGCAAAAAAACCACCAAAAACAACAACAACAACAACAAAAAAAACACCAAAAACACCAAACCGAAAAGAAAACCCAGCCAAAAACCAGAACTTTTGCAGAGATGCCACCAGGCCTGAGTGACTCTGAGCTGCTTCATTTATCAGTGAGATTTCCTAATGACCCTGCTTGTTTCGACCTGGTGGCTGCAGGATGAGATTTGCAGTGAATATTGTCTCAGAAACGTGCACCTGCAGCAGCTGAATTTTCCTGCATGGCACCTGGTGGGACCAAAGCAGTAGGAGCAGTGGACCAGCCTACAGACTGAAAAAGGGGTTTTGAGGGGAAGGGCAAGGGATTATTTTCATAAATACAAGTGTTTCCTTCACCTAATCCCATTTCAAGGCCTAACCTTGAAAGGCTTGGTTATAAACTTAAGTTCGTGGGTTTTTTAGGTTTGTGCTATAGGACTTGTAAAGCTCTCTAAATTGGTAATGCTGGTTTTGCAGATAAAGTGTTGGACTTCTTAAAGGGATTAAAAAAATCATTTTCCATATTACGCCTCTTCAGTTCTCCTATAAGTCTTTAATAAAGTGCAAATTGACTTTTAGTTATTTAAAAGTATATGTTTCCTACTGCCTTTTACTTTAAATTTGGAGAATTTTTTGTGGGTAGAGAGAAGGCATTAATTGTTGCAGAAATAAACCCCAGTGATTGCAGTAGAGCAAGAGATGAGGCACAGGTGTTATACCTTGAATTGTTTATTCCGTATATTGTCTGAGTTGGTCCTCTTTAGAGAAGACAGTGAGAATTTGAACACTGTGGCATGGTGCTGTTGGACTAAGAGATGATTACTTTTTATTAAAAAGGTACATTTCTGCTAATTTTTCTTTTGGAATTTATAAATATTTAAATTAAACAATAAATAAATACTTCAACTGTATTAAAATAGATTGTGCCTTGTGATCCCTCTTGATAACTTTATAACCTTTAATAAAGGTTATCAAAGGTGCCTGAAAGTCAGGCATTACCAAGAAGTTATTTTTATTAAAAGATAGATTTTTAAGTTTAACAAGTCAAGCGTTGGTTCTGAGACATATTAACTGAGATTAGTTTGTGCTTCATTTATTTAATCTGAATTGTCAGGAATCATGTTCTCTACTGATGTAAATGTCGGCAAAAAGGACTTATTAGTAGATTTGATTGCTTTTTAAATTTATCTAGCAGAGATGCATTGGCATGCCTAAGAGAATTGGTCAGTTTCTGTGAACAGTTCAGTGCCTAATGAATCACTTCAGTGTACTTTTCTGAAGGAAAGCAGAGCAATTTAAATGTGCAATGCATTGATTTACCTCAAATGGATTAGGCCTCTGTGTGCAATCGTTTGCATTAATTTACTTTCTCCACAACTGTAATAATAAAGGCAGCATTTCTGTGTGGCATTGGCCCGTATTAGCTCACGTAACTTGCTAGAAAGCAAAAATAATTAATATGTGGCTGAAAATGGGATGTAGGAATGAGTCTTTCTGAGAAGATGCAGGCTTTGGGAAGTGCAGCGGGGTCCAGGATGCCTCTGGGAGCCATGTCAAGGGCAGGACCATGGGGCTGGATGGAACCCATGTCAAATGAACCTTGTGTCAAAGGTTTTCTTGACATTATTATGGAAAAAAATTAAATATATATATGTATTTGTGATTTGGTGCAATCTAAGACATTCTGGTGATGTGGCCAGGTTTATTTTTTTTAATTACTGAAGAAATAATACAAAAACTTCTAACTCCAGTATATTCAGCTTAATTTATTCCTGCAGTAACTTTTCAGTCATCTCTTCCCCTCCCATAAGGCTCAACCTGCTGAACAGCCAAGTGGCCTGGGTGCAAAACTCTGGGTAATTCCTTATTTAACCACTTTGCTGCAGCAATGGTGCCTGGGTTTGTGTCACTCTGCAGGGATTACTGAGGGCAAGCAGCCCTCAGCCATTTTTGGAATTACCTGTGTTGTAGGCTCCTTACATACTTGTGAGGATTAATCTCCCTTTCCCTTCTCAATCAGTTAATTCCCATTGCTGGATAGCTGCCTGCCCAGATGTAAATATGCAGGGAAGCAAAGCGGTGGAGCATCCCCACCTGCTGCCTTCGTCCCTTGGGAGCCTGGTTCCTTGCTCCCAGTTTGGGGATGGAATGCTCACCTGAGCAGTGCCTGAGTCTGCAGCATCTTGGATGGAAGCAAAGCCGACCAGGACAGGAGATGTGGGATGCTTGTTTTTTATGGGATGATGGAGGCAGCACAGTGACTGGGGTGGGGGGGTGGTGCCATTCCTGCCTTCCTCTTCCTCTTCTTCCTTGGCAGCTGGCAAGCATGGATTATTGTTTGTGATTGACTTGCTGATGCTGGCAATTGAACATTGTGTTCTGGGACTAATAGGGTAGCACCGAATTATTCAGGTGTTATTGAAACAAATCACATTTGTGATGAGTAATAAGTAGGAGACTTTGGTATTTATGAATAATTAACACAGTGAAGTTTTTCTCAGACGTGAAGAAATGATTTAATTTCTACTGTGAACACTCTGTAAAATTAATGAAAGATAATTGCGTTTGCTAATGTGAGACTAAGAAGCCAGAGCAATCTATTCTTTTGCATTTAAGTTCATATTGCTGATTTAAACAGCCAATGTAGAATTCCTTTAATACATTCTCATTGGGTGGGACCTGTGTTTAACATCATCTGGAGTGGGCTTTGTGGAAGTAGAAAATCTAAACACCTAATTTGCTGTTGCCTTTTCCATCCACTCCCATATCTCTGGGTGGATAGTGAATATATGCGTGTAACAAGATAATGTTTTTGAATAAGTGGCAATTAGGACCAGCTTCTTTTCTTCTTCCCTGACTTTAGTCTTTTTTCTCAGCTGTTCATGCTTTTAAAGACAGAATCCATTTAAAGCTATTATATACAGCTTTGAGTGAAATCTCCTCTTTTTTAGTCTTGAAAAAAATCTTTAGTCTTTAGAGGCCTATAAATCATAAGATCCATTAGGGGTGAGACTCAAATCATGTTGCTTCTTGCTTCTCAGCTGCTTATCCAACTCTGAAGGAGCCAAACTTTTGATGTAGTATAACTAAATATATGCAGCTACGAGGGAGATAATATTGCGGCATAAATGATTTTTGGCACATCTCCATAAAGGCATGAAGAAGAGTATGCCTTTCGTGAGATCCTTGTAGCAAATGCTCCTAATTTCCCATAATCAAAAGGATTGTGAAGTTCTGATGCTCTTAGAGGTCCAAGTAGCTGGAAACTCCGTTCTGCCATAGCTCCATTTTGTTGGCTAAGTTAAAACATTGCAAGGCTCCCAGCAATGGCAATCTGCTCATTCAGAGTGCTGTTTGAACTGTAAGATCCTTCGGCAGACGCCCAAATCAAGTGACTGAAACACTCTCTGCCACTGATTATTTTCTCCAGCCTTCCTTGGGTTCAGAGAAAGCAACTACTTTAACCCCTGTCTTAAGCAAAATAATGTTTCCTTGGTCAGAGCCAGAGAAGCTGCTTTTGAAAGTTCTTTTTTCAGGGTAACTGAGGGAAGAGCATTTCCTTTTGCCTGTGGGAAAGTTAGTCCCTGGAGCAATCCCAAGCCATTCTGAGGTTACAAGGTTTTTTTGTTGTGTGTTCAGAGAAAGTTATTTGGAATAAGCTTATGTCCTGCTTAAGCAAAACCTCCCAGGCACTAACTTTATCATATTTTTTGCCAGCAGTTAACTCATCTTGATAGTGAAGGTGCTGTGGGGGTTCTCCTCCCCATGGAGGACTTAAATGGGGCTGGAGGTAGGAGGAGGCATCTGTCCCTGCAACACTTCCAGAAGAGCAGCAGTTTTTGTTCCTCCTGGAACTAATTCCACCAACTGTAGAAGGGGAGGAAGATGGCTGTGTGGCTTCTGCCTTTCACAGAGCTGTTTGTTTTTCTGTGGGGGTGTTGGATCTAATCAGAACAGTGGTAGCGCAGAGAAGGAAGAAGACAGAAGCGCTCAAGGAATTGTCAGACACAACAGGATGTGCCTGCTGGATGGCAGCTGAGTGACTTGCAAAAACATAAGTAGCATAATTATTCTTTAACTCCTTTAATTCTTGTGTGCTGCAAGTCAGTCTCTGGTAAGAGAAAAAGCTTGTGTTGGCACTCTCACCCCATTTTCTCTTTTCCGAAGTGCACATCTTTAGCCAAAACTTCAGTAGGTTTGGGGTTTTTTACTTTGGTGATTTCCAGTAGCTTTTAGTCTTTAGGTCAATAAAATGTGGGGTAGAATTTTTGCTTTCAAATAAAGCTGACTATAAGGGTCAGTTGTTTGGCTTTCAGGTGGCATGCTGCTTCTGGGGTCTGTATGCTTGATTCTGGTCTGCATGAAAGAAAAGTGGTACATAAACATTAGAGTGGGATTTGAGAAGCCAGGACATTACACCTGGGATGAATCTTGTCTTCATCACCAAGTCTGTCATCTCCTCTCAGCCACTGCCTTGTCTGTGTAATTCAGCTCTTTGCATGAGGATATCTTTCCATCTGTACGTAGCATAAAGGATGTTGGATTTCCTGGCCTGACTGCATGTAGTAGCTTTGCTGCCTGTATGTGACTGGTCCTAGGTAGAAGCCCTGGAAATATTTGCGTTCAGTTTGAATTTAGGGAAGCTGTAGTGTTTAAATATAAAACCAATGTGCTGTAGTGACAGGTGACTCCAGCCTGCCGTGTATGTGCTGGTGTCCTGAGAGGGTTGTGGTGTTCCTTCCTTTCCCAGGAAGGGAAGCTCCCTGTCCATGTGGCTGCTGGTGTGGGGTCACACCACTCAGTGCTTCTAGGCCAGAGCTCTTGCATGATCTTGTTTTCACCCCTTTTCATGGATGAAGCAGTGTACAACTGTGCTCTTTGAAAGAAACAACTTAGAAAGATCCTAAGCCTGGTATGGTTGTCCTAAAGTAAGATCTAATCATGCCCTAAAAGTGTGTTTGTGAACCTGGTGCTCTGAATTATAGAAGGGTATAGTGGAAAAAGCCAGGACCTGCCTTTTGAACAGGGGACTTTGGGTGTCTGACACCAGATGTCCTGATCAAAGTCAGTAGGAATGAAACTGCTGTGCTTTAACCTGTTGCTTTGTCTGGTGGCTGTCAAGGCTGCAGCTGCTTAGAGTGGAGGGGACTAGACCATCAGAAGGCACAATGGTAGCAGAGAACTAGGAGAAGCTTCAGTAAGTTGGTATGAGACTTCCTTCAGAAGTCAGTTCCTTGTATCTTTTAAACTCTGATAATTTGCAGAACTATCCTGTATTGCCATTTAAATCAACCCTGCTTCAGATAGACCCTAGATGAGCCCATAAACATAACTAATGGATTTTGCAAAGTAGAGTTATGAAAGCTTTTTTTCATCCCATTTCCAGAGAAGAGGCACAAAACATATGAAAAGAGTAGTTGCACCTGCTTCTCCTGAGATGAGCCAGCCTTCTACAGGCTTACTTTCCATGCTGATAGTTGCATTTTGGATGTCAGCAGTGTTCTGGGTTGGAATATGAGCACTCTCAGAATTTTATGGATAGTGACAACTTCCTCACTGAGATTTATGAGTAGTGCTGATAATACCTGCTGGAGATTGGAGCTCACAGTTTGCTAGCAGTGATGCAGAACAGCTGAACCAAGAGGGCAGTGGCTGAGTATGAGTTTTGAGTGGGGAACAGTTCTGCAAGCTGCTTTATCACCCAGTATTTTGTGGCATAGCTAACGTGCTACCATGTACAGGAAGAAATTGCAATTTTGTTAGAAATACAGTCAGCAGAAAATACTGCACAGGAAATATGTTAGTATTGCCCTGTGTTTGGAATTACTGAGCTCTTTTGTTGCTTGCAAGGATGAAAGTGTGTGTCTTGGGGTGACTTTATGCTGTTGTACCCCCTATCACTGCTCTATGCCCAGATATGTTCCTGAGCCTTTCTGTGTCTTTAAGACTGGGTGCAAGAGAGAGAGAAAAAACTGAGCGAACTTTTCAAAACAGTTTGTGCTTCAAGGACACAGAGATTAGCGTCATGCTGCAGCAGCAAGAGGGGAAGAAGCACCTTCTTGCTTTTCAGCCAGCTTTTCAGCTGCTTTTCTCTGGAGAGAGAGAGACGGAGAGTTGAACCTTGTTTTCTTGGAACTTTGGGGTTTTTTCCCTTCTTCTCTTCTGGACTGTTTCAACATCAGAACACACCGGGAGAGTTTTCCCCTGAGGCCTGGAGGTGGGCCCACCTCGACCCAGCTCCGAAGAGGAGAGAGACCACACCTACAGAAGGACTCTAAAATCTTCCCAGGTTTCTCTCCAGAGTGAGAGGTTTTATTATTTAGCATTATTATCCATTTCCTGCGTGTTTGTTAAATAAATAGTTTTTTCCCTTCACTTTCCTCTGAGGAAAATCTTTTTTTCCCGAACCTGGTGGGGGAGGGGTGGCTGTAATCTGCTTCCCTTTGAAGAGACGTTCCTTTTGGACATTTCCCTGAATTTGGCCCAAAATGGCACAGTATGTTGATAACTATTCTTGTCTGTGAGCATGGCTAAGTGCATTTGGCCTGGGGTTTGGTACAATACAGCTTTTGGAAAAATCTGCCATGAATATTCTTAAATTTAGTTTTCAGGACATTTAAGGGAAGGCACGTAATGGTGCTGATATTTCTGGAGATGGGATCAGAAGGAGGTTGTGCATCACTAGGTCTAAGAGGCACACAAACTACGTCTTATCAAGCCTGAACTCAGTTGTGTTAACAAAACTACTTAAATATATTGCTTAAGCGTAGACTCAAAGTGTTTAAATTTATTGCTCAGGGCTTTGCAGAATAGGGATCAGTAATGGTGTCAGCACCTTTTGTTGCCCTGGAGTGGCGAAGTTTTGTGCTCTGCAGACTTGGGATTCCATGTGTCTTTGCTCCTTGAGGCTGGTCAGTGCTGCAGCTGTGTGTACCAAGATGAGCAGAGGGTGCAGGGTCTAGAGACTTACTGAGACAAGTGAAAGTTGAGATTCCCTGTTACACGACCCAAAGACCTTGGGTGAGTTGGTGCAGCCATGGGATGTTGTCCATCTTGGCTGGTATATTGGGCTTGGACTGGGGACCTGAGAACCAAAAGCAGCAGCTGTTTCAGACTCTGTGTAACAGTCAGGCCACTGCAGGAGAAGGCTGTAGGAAGAGATGCCTTTCCTGGGCAGGTTTGTTTGAGGGTATAGGCGAAAATGGGAGTTCTAGGTCTCGTTTCCATCAGCATCTGAAAGAGCACACTGAAAAGGCCAACGCTGTTTGACCTGAATCCGGACCTCCTGTCAGCCAATCCTTTTTATAAAATTGGTCAGTGTATCAGGCAGCCTAGAGAAAAAAACACAAGAAAGGACTTAAGAATAACTGAGCTCATGGTGAGATAAAAATTTCTCAGAGCCTGGATTATGGAAGGAGCCAGTTATTTGTAAAATATATAAGCAGATTCTCTGGCTCGGCTGCAGAGGCTCAGCAGTTGTGCTGGAGGATTTGGTTTTGTGCTCAGCCCATCCTGCTGCTCTCTCAGGTACAGCTGAGTCTGGAAATTGAGGTTTAAGGCTGATGACAACTTGTGTATTAAATGTTACAAATTAACTGTACTTTGGAAATTGCAGTTATAGGCTTTTTAAAGGAATCTAAGGCTCTTTTGTTTCTTGTCTAAAGGGTTGGTTTTGCTTTTCCCATCCATGTTATGTTATTTTTCTGGAATTAGCGGGACATTTTTGCCTCTGCTTTTCCTCATGTATCATCTGATGTCAGGAAAGTGAATTGCTTCCTGCAATAAACCTCTGTATTCGTGGAAGAGTTATGGGTATAAAATGCAGTATCATATTTAATTTTTTCCCTTACGGTAAAAATATTTAATGTCTTATAAAATGGTCCATCAAGATAAGTGATATTCTAGTCTCTTTACTCTTGTGATTAAAACTGTTTTTAAGGGTATTTGTATGTCTCAGTACATGTTGGAGTCCCAGTACTTTTAGTTGTTTATTATAGAGGTCAGGTTGGTTAAACCTGAGGTCTGGCATCTCATGATGATGAGCACTCAAGCTGAAATCCTGATCATCAAGAGAAGGTAACACAGTCTGTAAAGTGAGTTGCTCTTTTTTGGCAGCAGGTGTTACCAAAATGCTTTCCTGTGACTTTCATGTATTTGGCTTCCCAAGAAGCTGTTTCCTTATTGAGAACAGCTTTGGGGTGGGAACCTCATGTCCTCCCACCAAACACTCGGCAGAAAGAAGTCATTGGACACATGAGCATTTACAACTGACTTGCCCGTCTAGGACCGTATCTTTTAAAGTACGGCTGATCGTTTTGATTACAGCAGAGTAATTTTACTGAATTTTCTATGGAAAGAGGAAGCAGGCATCTGGGATGCAATATGAAGGCAGGAATTGCAATTCTGGGCTGCCAGAAGTCATTCCCTTTTTGTATTTGTGGAAGTTTGTGTTGGGCTCTATTACAGGACTTGGGAGATGTGCTCTTTTGGATTTAAGTTACTGTTGGATTTATGGAAGCTGAAGAGTACATTATGTCCCAAGGGCATGACCTGTGCTAGAATAAGTTATCCTAAAATCTGCAGTGTGATAGCTGGTGGGAGCCAATCTTGGATGTTTGGAGAAGTGAAGAGCAGAAGACAGGCTTTTTTAGCTCATGTGGACGACATCCTTTTATTTTGCAAGTGGTTTTTCATCTTTGCTTGAGCAGCTGAAAGAGATGAAACATCCCTTTCTGTTAAGGACAAAAGCAAAACCCTTCACTTTAATGCAGGTAGCAGGGCTGGCATGTGCTGCAATCACTTGGCTTTGATCCTTGGTTGTGATGTAGGAGTGCACAGTACTACTCAGGAAGGTGTAGTGGTGAAGTGATTTTAAGTCCTGGTCTATACTGACACCTGTGTTACTGGCCCAGAGTAAGCTGAGATCACTCCAGGCTGCAAGTGCTGTCGAGCTCTTTGGGGTCACCTGCAGCAGTCACATCCCAGCCACCTCTTCCTCACCACCTGCTCCCCCTCCACAGGTGCCCCCCAGGCAGGGAGACTGGAGGAAAACTTTCTGGGAGGAATGTCAAAAAGCTGTCCATTCCTTCCCTGCTTGAAGATTGGGATTCTTTTATGGCCTTTTATTTTCTACACAGTTTTTGTGTTAAATGAGCAGCCTTTTTGCAAGCTCCACTGCTCCTTCAGCTGGGAGCAGGGTATCTGCCTAGCAGAGATCTTGTGGTAAAATTTATTGTGCTGTACTTGAACGCTAACCTGAGTGGTTTTTCCCCTTCTCTCTTTAAAAAAGCTAAAAAGCTTTTTTCTTTTTTTTTTTCCCAGTAATGGGAAATTTCAACTTGTCCTCCACTTAAACACAGTTCAAGCTTTTCCAGGAAAATGGAATGAATCAGTAATGCTTCCCTCTTTCGCTTCTTGTATGCTTAGCTAATTGTATTATTTTTATTGTTGTTTTGATTGCATAAAGGCCTTCTGGCATCATTTTCTGCTTAAGAGAGGGCAGACGATCTCTAATGTGGTGCCTCTCCCTCAGGAGCTGTGTTATCCCTAGACCTTCAGAGTTTGGAAATCACAGCTTTAGGAAGAGGCTGAATCTGAACAAGGACAGACAATCCTACAGTGTGTTGTTCTTCTATGGACTGAGGGGGTTTCATTCAAATGATGTGCGGGGCTGAGCATCCAGAAGCATAGGATGACTTTGAGCTTACCCTTTGGCAGCAGGGAGAGGCAGCTTCCCTCCACAGCTCCCAGGCAACCTCTTGGTGCTCCTCATCTCCTTTGCTGCCGCTCACTCTCCTTGCAGATCCCAGCAGTGTCCTAGAGGTTTGTTCTTAATTGTTTCACTTTTCACATACACTCGATGCTCTCTCGATTGATGTCTTGAAGCATGGGATTAAAAATCGAATAGCAAATGACTGCACTCTAATGGATGTTATTGCACTAGATATTGTGTTTTAGAAGTCACTGTGGTAAAGTGGAGTATCTCTGGAATCTTGTTTTTATCAAGACATTTATGTTCCCCTCTAATTTTTGTGGAGAGTCATTTAGACTTTTTCCAGATTAGAGCATAATGGAACTTATAGCTGTAAATGTTCAGAAGAATCCATTACACATGTTGATTTAGTGTTTAGTCACAATTACTTTGGAGCTACAGTGTCAAATTTAACACCAATCTTCAAAACCACATATTGTGAAATCTGGTCATCATTCCTATGAGATGTTCCTCCAGCCCCTCTGAGAAGAAAAAGACATTTTGTACAGCAAGATATAAAAGCAATTTGGAGGGGACAGACTGATGCTGGAGGAACAACTTGGTGTAAGAAGCAAACCAGCAGGCAGCTTTTCCCTGTAGAGTTTTAGCCTTTTTCTTTCTGCTTACTTAAAGTCCAGAAGATTGGTGGTGGCGGTGGGTTCATGTGCTTATTTTCATGTGAGGGAGGTGCAGGTGGAGGCAGTGACTGATGGAGCTGGAGCGGGACAGACCCATGTGCTGCAAACCTTTGTCTCCTTCCTGCAGCATTGCAGGGTGCAGGGCTCTGGCTGCTCCCAGACAGCAAAGAGCTGGTCCCCTTGAGATCAAGACTGGTATTTCTGTTAATGGTAGTGGAGATGTTCTTGCAGGTTCTTTGGAGAAGGCACCATAGGCCATAGAGCTGTAATTAATAATTAGAGCAACTTTTGCGTAACACAAGTATCAACAGACATTTTTACTTACTGTAACTATATATAGGTGTGGGTTTAAAAGTCAAATAGCATTTGCTTTAACCAAAGCCTGTGAGTGGAAGCTGTTGCCTGTTTTGCTTTCAAAACACCACCTTTTCCCTGAGATAACTCCCTTCTTGTTGCAGTTGGCTGCGTGTTCCCGTGTCCCACAGTTGGGAGTTGTGTGCAGTATCTTGAGCTGTACCTTCTCTGACCTCTTGGGGTGGGAATTACTGCTCTGAGTTGAATGACCTTCATCTTGCTGGGTGTTGTTTGCTGAGGGGAGGCTTATGACCTGGGGGACTGTGTTTCCTTGCTCTCAGCTTGTGAGTTGAAAGTGAGTTTATCTGAAAGTTGTTGTAGCACTCTGTCTTGCGTTTTAAGCCAAGGGTGGAGGTGGTCAAAATGAAATTAACCTGGGATTTAGAGGATGAGCAAGTAAATCCCATTGAATTTGTGCATGTTAGAGTCTCAGAACAATATTTGTGTTAAGGGATGAGCTTGTGCAGTTAGCTGAGCATCCTGAAGCTCTTTGGTTGCCTTTGTTGTCCAAGAATACTTGTTTCCACAGTGGTAAATCTAGAGATGCTCACAGGATACCTGAAAGTGCTTCACTGTCAATAGTTTAATAGCAGTGATTTAATAGCACATTTAAAAATAACATTATTTGGTATTGTTAAGACTTGGCCTTAGTTTGGAGTTTCTTCTTGATACCTGGAGGAGATACTGAAATTCTAGGTTTGTGCAAGCTTGAAAGGGTCAGTACTCTAATGGATAGCTGAGTTTGCTAGCAAAGCTTCCTAAAACACATAGGAATTTTTAGCTATTTCAGGTCAGATCCCTCTTCTTACCAGTTGCACAGACATTAGAACACTTTAAGACCTGTCTAACACACTGATCGCATAACCCTTTCAGTCCCTTGGGTTTAGAACGTTACTTTTGTTCATAAGCACAAGGTAAGATTTTAGAAGAGGCAAAATTAGAGGACTTCAGTTCTGTGTTGAAATTAAGTTTTCTGGGAGCTAACAGCAAGGTTGCAGAGAGTTTGAACTACCTGGGGAAGGAGTTTGTACTGGCTATTATGCCCCTGGCAGCTCATCATCAGCTTGCTCCTGGAGGCATCCACAGAGCACTGAAAATGTCAAAGCAGATGCTGTGCCCTGGGGTGCTGCCAGGTCTGATCTTGATTTGATCTCCAGAGCTGCCTGGTCTGGCTGGAGCCAAAATCTGCAGACTGCCAGTTGTGTGTGCCCTGGATTTGGCAGGGGTGGTGCTTTCATGGCCCAACTCATCTGCATTAAAGACAATGGTGCTCACCCCATTGATTGCATGAAGAGCCCCCTTCCCTGGAGAGGCTGCCTGCCAAGAAAGGAGATAATTCATGCCCTGCATCAGCTCTGTCTTAAATTGGTTGAAGAACAGGATCTGGTTAGCTTTAATGATAAGAGCTGTGTCACCTCTTTTCCACTGGGTTTATGCTGGGACCTCAAAACTCACAGGAGTTTTATGATGGGATGAGAGGTTAAAAGCCAGTGTAATAGCCACAAAATGCTCCAGCCTTACAAAGAAATGTCACTGCATCCTCCTTGGATACTCATAATTAGTAATTCCTGGTTTGCCCTGGCTCTTTAGAGGAATCTACTGTGAGGACAAACCTGTGAGCTGCACGTGGCTGCCTGGTTAGGGCTGTTAAACCAGAGTGCTGTTTCTGACATTGTTCATTTTTAGAACTCGATTTCCACGTATTGCTTTAACTGTTATTAGCAATTTGCTGGGCTTCATTTTGGTGATGGGAGAGCACTTTGTGATCTCTGAAGCATTTGGAAGTGCAGCAATGTATGGCAGTGACAGTACATAAACCAGAACGATAGTACTGCTTTCTAAGTGTATTTTTTAAACTCTGTTTTCTCTTTAAAAGTAATTCTTCTGGGCAACTCAACTGAGCATATGTATTATTGTTAACATTTTCTTAAAATCAAATCCAGTACATACAGGTTTTTTACTGTTGCTTTTAGGGGACTAATTTCTTTTTTTCTTCCCCAGTAGACTATTCATCCTGATCTCATGACTTTTTTCCTGTTTAATTGCTTTAGTATTGCATTGAGTTCTGCTTTCACTTTTTAATTGGCAGTCATAACATGTCCATGGTGAAAGAGAGGGAATTTCACTGTGGAATTGAAGGCAGAGATTTGGACCACTGTGTTTTCATTTAATGAAGAAGGTACTTAGTATTTCTCTTCAGACTGTACCTATTACACCAACAAGTGGTGTCTGCTTAAGTGAAGCCTATCAGATATATAATGCATGCTCTGTAAAGAATGATAAATTAGGGCATTGATAGCATCTAATCAAGACTTTGTGCCGTGGCACAGCCAAGGAGGAAGGTTGGTGCCAGTGTCACGGAAGGTGTGGGCTGACATGGGTGGTAGGGATGTGGCCAGAGAAGCCTTTGCTTCTCTGGCTCTCAGGTGGGTGAGTGAGAAGGGTCTCACCTTGACTGGAGGACTATGTCCTCTTCTGTGCTCGTGGGCTTTGCATGGCAAGCTGGGCAACCTCACCTTAGCACTGCAGTAAAATGATATAATTAAGATGATTTCAAGATTAGAAATTTCTGCTTCACAGTGGGTTGAGATACCTCTGATACCCTTGTATTCCTCATGTATGGAAAGCTTAGTTGCAGCTTTCATGCATTTTCTCCGTACTGGTTGCTCTGGGAGCTGCCTCAGTGTAGAGCTACACCTGACATGAGGCAGCAGAGCTGCTCAAACTTCTGGCCCTGGGTCCTGTTTAAACCACCCAGCCAATTTTGTTAGCAGATGAACACTTCAGCTCTGCTGGGTTAGTGTATAAATAGCTTTTGTTACAGTAGTTCAGCCTCTATAAATGCCGTAATGTCTTGTCTGTGAGGGTTCCTGCACTTAACATTTTAGGGTTCTTAGGGTATGGCACAGACTATTATTGATCGCTTCTTAGAGGTGCCTGTAGTTAGCATAAAACAGGAAAGTACAACTTGAGTTGTGGGTGCTCATTTATAAATATCTTGGAGCAGCCAGGAAGTGTTGGAAGGCACAGTTTGTGCTCCTTGGTGTGGGACTGTGGACTCAGGTCATCCCAGCTCCTGTACCAGGGGGCTCAGAGCCAAACCTTCCAGCCCTGCCACCGGCAAGCACTGTGCACCTGGAGCTCACTGCCTGGGTAAGGAGGCGTGAAGGAACACCAAAGCAAGTTGTACTTTTGCATAATAACTACGAGTCTCATCCTGCCACCTGCCCAGGCATTGTGGCTTTGAGGTCACATTGATGCAAATACACTGTGCTGAGTGCTGGGAGAGCATCTTTCCTGCTACTTCACTGTTTTGAAATGCATGCCACACGGTCCTGGAATTCAGCTTAATCAGAGGCAGGAATGTTTGTACCAGGATTGGCTGATGTATTTATTTTACCCAGGGTTAATTTATAAACTCTGTCTCTACCTCGAGAAGTTTGATTAGCATTATAA
Source organism: Rhagologus leucostigma (assembly GCA_013397725.1). NCBI lineage: Eukaryota > Metazoa > Chordata > Aves > Passeriformes > Rhagologus > Rhagologus leucostigma. The sequence goes on along the minus strand of VZTD01004544.1, from coordinate 328,034 downwards.
ATCTAATGTGCAATGGATTCTGAAGGAACTTGAGCTTAAAAAAAAAGGAGATGGGAAATTAGATGGAGAAATCGGATTGAAATTGCAAGGCTGCCTGTGGTCCTGGAGGAGCTGGATATGGTCATGTTCCCTGAAAAAATGTAGTCTATGTGGAATCTACTGGTTTTATTTATTACAGGTGTTCAAAACATGCTTAACCCAGATCTGGCTATGCCTTAATTATTTAGAGGTGATAATAATAACAGAACTTTTTCTTTAGTTGCTAAACTACACAGTATTTATTCCCTAATGTGACCCATGGAAATAAATAGGTAAATCCCAACAGGCAACTGTGATTGTGGTTTTCATTTTTGTGATGCACGAGATTTTGAGCCAGTGCTAGGACCTGACTGATGAAACCCTGCCCATGTGAACACACATCTATCCTGCAAGCCAGATGTCTATCAAATCCTTGGTCAAGCTTCTTGTGGCCACCCTGTGAACATTAGTAGAGCTGCTGCTTGTAGAATTTATTTCTACAAAGCCCATAACATTGGGATTTCCCTCCAAGGGCAGACAAATGGCTTGGGGGAAAAAAGGAGATCTTCTCCTGAAGAGTGGTGACCAGTGTTGATAAAGTTTACTATTGAAATGGTTTTTAACTGAAGACCTGTTTGAGGGCAGGGGATATTTCTATAGAATAAGAATTTTTTTGTGTTATTTCCAGAGTGTTGCTTCTTGCAGTTACCTCTAGGATTTGAGAGTCATTGGGGGAGGTCCTGGTCTGATTTTTTTTTTGGTTTGGTTGCTTTCCCAGCTGTTCCCCACTATATGCTAAATGGGTCTTGTAACTTAAATGGACACAGTTGGCATGGATGAAAGAAGACAGCAAGAGAGAGAGGAAGAAGTGAGGAAATACTTCATGGGGCAGTTGAAGTGAATGATTTTGCTGATTGGCGAGGTGGCAGGCGGCCATCTGCTTGCTCTCTGCATCCCTTCCAGCTGACCTTAGCTTTGTTCTTGATGAGTTTCTCCTCAGGCCCATCACTATGGAGAAGGAAGACATTCGTCACAAACAGATTCACAGGAGGTCACTCCTTTGTCTCAGACCTTCTCTCTCTCTCTATACCAGGTTGCTAAAGCCACCCTCGCATCATCTGTCCTTATCCCGGAGCAAACGTTAATGGCCTCAGTTTCTATGTGCTGGTGCAGGCAGAGGGTCCTTGAAAGCCAGGCAATGACAGTGCAGAGCTGGCATTTTCCACTAGGTCTGCTAGTTAATTAAGGTCGCATGTCCCAGCTATTAGTTTGGCCATTGATTTTCTCCATTAAGCAGACAGTGAAATGCCAGGGAAGGGAAGAACAGTTCTCCCTTCCACGGAGCAACACCATGACACTGGGGTGATGGTCACAGGGTGCTGCTGAGCTGTGGGTACGTCAGCCTATAGATTAAGCAGTATTTGCTGCTTCAAATAGGAAAATTTGGGTTATATGATGAGAAATTCTGCATGCTGGAATGTTTCCCTGATTTTTCTAAGGGTCTGCTTTGGTGAAGGCTTGCTAGAGAGCGAGGTGTTACTAGCTAAGCTTGCTGAGTGCATGCTGGCAGAGATGAGAAGCAGGCTTTAGTATTTTTAAATAAACAATCATTGCCTCACTTAAAAAAAAAAATTCTTTTAATCAAGACTTATTGTTAATGTGGAGGACATTCCAGTGCAGAGTACGTCACCGCTGCAATTGTCTAGACAGGTTGCCAGTGTCTCTGTTAAGCAACCTCATTATTTATTTATAGTTATTTATTATAATAAATGTGATTGCCTGCAGTAAGATGTGAACGCCACCGAGTCATATTTCAGATCTCACAGCTGTGTTGGTTGAATTTTCAGAATAAATAAAATGTTTGCAGCTGCAAATAGAGCAGCCTCTTACACTCCCGGGTGGCTCCAGTTGGTGCTGGTCCTGGTAAAGGTACAAGAGGAGGAGAAGGCGACATCCTTCAAGTCCCCGCACACTGCCTGACCTTGGATGATGTCCTTGTGGGGTATAGGAGCTGGTGGAACTTGCTGTCATTGCTGACTTCAGCAGGGCTAGGATAGTACCTCAGGTGCTGCATTTAAACTCTTTAAATGGAAAACATCCAGTCTGTACAAGAAAATGGAGGCTTTATGGATTTGGTGTGTTATCACAGGGATCATGTTCTCTGCTGCAGGCCCATTGACTTTGGTAGAGTTACTTAAGATTTGCCTGTCTCAGTGGCTATGATGAAAATTTGGTGTGTGTTTTTTCCGTGGAATTTTGTTGTGTGGTGGGAGCTTGCCAGCATCCCAACAGCTCCAGTGTCTGGGAGGAACGATAAGCTTGCAGGTATCTGACTTCCGTCCAAAGGGAATGACTTCCTTTTTGACCACTTACCCAAAATCTGGAGTTCTCTGAGCTATTTGGCCAAGGAGGGGAGGTTGTTTGTGAAGCTGGAGATCAACTCAGGAGAGAACTGACCAGAGGGAACAGTTTCCTTGCTCACCATTTCTGATTCGTGTTCAGCCTAGAAATGGTCCTTGCTCTTTCTCCCCTTGGAGTCTCAGGTCTGCATCCTTCTGGGTATGCTCTGGCTGCTGTCCTGGTTGTTAAGCCTCTTTCAGAAGCTTTCCAAAGCTCCTCTGTATGGATTCCACTAAGTTTTGGGCATGTGCTACTTGTATGTGCCTGTCCTCTTGGGTGTATTGTGATTACTTCTACTCCTTGGCTCTAGGGACAAATATTTATCCTAAATGAGGTTTATCCATCACACCTATGTGTTTGATGAGGTGGGGCCCAAGCCATATGCAGAAGATAACCTTGTATGCTGCCAAAGAATGGTGGAAAGCTTATCCAGTGGTGTATTTTATATAAATACTGAGTGGCAGGCTTATGCATAGTAGATCTGTGTTGGTAAGGTTGGAAGTTAATGTGCACTTTCATTTCAGTGCACATAGTGGCAGATAATTATCGTGTGTGTTGTATTTCTCTCATTAGTAGGTTAGTATTACAGCTTCTGCCAGACCACAAATAATTAAGGGTTACTTCAAGTATGACTTTAAAATAAAAAAAGTAGTTCTGAGGAGTCCTACACAGTGAGGTAATGAGTGTCTGCAGCAGAGACCACATAAAAGACTTAATGTGCCCAGATGAGCTGATAGTCAGACATAAACCTGCTCAAGCTTGTTAGCTAATCTCATCCATAGAACTAACTGCCTATTCTTCATGGATGTTAACCCAGTTATACTAACTTTTTAAGGTAAAAAACCCACATAAGTGGAAAAATTACATTTGAAAAGGGAATAATAAATGAGCTTTCGTGCTGTAATTAAACAGATTGTTGATTAACCAGACCTGTGGACTGATTCAGTGTCTTGGTTTGAAAGACAGGTGTCTGCCAAGGAAGGCAGGAGCCTCCCTTGGGATGGAAAATGTAAGCCACTTCCCTCTGAATTATTATAATTTTGAAATTAAAGGGTTCTCAGGCAATTATATGAGAAATAGAAATAACAGTTCTTTACTAATATATATATATATATATGTCTAATAAAGCAGTAATACAGAAACACTAGTTTAACCTGACAGAGTCAGGATATGACCTGACACCCTGCCAGGCAGGGTGGTGGTAGCAGTCCGATTACGTGGTGGCTGCAGTTCTCTGTGAAGCGGGTCTGTTGAAGCACTGATCCCGTAGAAAGGTCTTCCTCCTTGGAAGGCCCAGTGGTGGTTGTGTAGCTCTTGTCCTCTGGGAACCCAGTAGGTAAGGCTGCCTATGCTGTTCAAACCCCCAGACTATATCCAGGTGAGAATGCTTGGTTCTTCCCCCTGGGCAGAGCATCTCACAATGGGGTGATGTAATTCTATGAGTCACGTGGTGGATCCTTGGTTGCCCATTAAGCAGAGATAGCTCCCGGAGGGAGTTATTGAGGATGAGTCCTGGTAGGGGATAACGAGCACAGCCCCACCTGTTTTAACAGCTTGTGGAGATGATGATAGAATACATACTTTTGGTTACATCTTATATTGTAACCTAGGACATTCAGACACTGCTGTTCACCGTGTGCAACTGGTTTTGTTCAACCACTGCTACTGAATGTGGTTGACCAGCCACATCCTAAGCAAAAGGTGCTGGAATGGAGACTTTAAAATTTCTATGCCAGTGCGTACATACAGCAGATGGACTTGTAAGAGAGGGGAGGATGTACTGTGGGAAGGATGTACATGGACTGAAGGAGTGCTTACAAAACCCTCTTGTATCATTGACTTAGATGAGTTTGTGTCTAGCAATAGATGCAAGTAATGCTGTATTTTAGGTCTGGAAATTCTTTTAGGATCCCTGGATGAAAAAGACTCTACTGCTATGAATTACTTATAAGTAGTTTTGCTGGAACCCTAATGAAATAGCGAAACTTGTGTGGTTTGGGCTGTTCTTGGGCAGCACAGGTGTGCCATGACCATCCTCTCCTGTCTCCAGAAACACTGTATAGCAGAAAATGCATAAGGGTCCAAAAAGTAGTGGGATGTGTAAGAAGTAGTGCTTATCTTCAAAACTGGCTTGGCTGTCAGGGTCCCTCTGCAATGCAGATTTTTTTCAAGTGGTGTTTGCTTTATTTTTTACTGCTAAAAAGCAGTGAAGTCTTGGAATCCAGCTGGTCTTCTCATTCTTTTGGAAGGTGCTCCAAGGTGTGTGACAGTCTCACTTTCAAAATGACATCAGTTGATACAGGAGAGCCCAGGACAACCAGGTCTGTTGGCAACATCAGCAAAGACCTAAAGGAGCTGGAGGCTCCTGAAGTTACTTTTTTATTGAAAGTGTTCTTGTAGAAGAAGCAGAGCTGCTTTCCAAGTGTTTTTCTTTACCTGTGTGGAAGACCTTGCTCTGGAAGAAAGCTCAGAGGCTGGTTTTGCTTGGCTTGTGGATGTTGTAGGTGGCTTGGAGGTGGGATTTAGCTCTTCCCAGCAGAACTGGGAGATGACAGTCAGGAAAGGTGGGAAGGTTTTCCTGCATCTGAAGCCAAACAGCTGGTTGAGTAGAAAAGCAGGAATGGAGGACTGTATTGATGGAGATGCAGTTGAAATTGCTGGCTAGGAGAAGGACCTTTCTCCTCAACTGAGTAAATATCAGCAGGACAAGATTCCTTTGCAGAGGTCAAGAAATGTGCTGTAATTGAGTTGTGCAATGAGCTGTCCCTGGGTAGAAGCTGCTACGTGTGGCTGGGTAGGGAAAGTCTGTTCTTTAAACCTTATGTGGAAAGAATCAGCAATCCTTAGATTCATGCTGGCTGTGAGGATCTCAAATGGTTTGTTAAAAGCATGTTTGATGAGTAGAGATGAAGGGAAGGTGGTGGAGAGCAGGAAGGTGGGCAGAGTTGGGCTGGGAGTCACAGGTGCATGGAGTTATCACTCTGGGTGCAGTGCTGCTCCCCAGAGCTTTGCATTTCTGGAGACAGATGTGGAGAACTAATGTGTTGTGTTGCCAAAAGGAACAAAAATCCTAATACTTTGCTGCTGAGGATGCAGGGTGCTTGTACAAAAAGCTAGAGGAAAGGCAAGTGTTTAACAGTGAGGGTGGTTTGACCCACTGAACTTTTGGTTACATTTCCCTCTCTGATGGTTTGACCCACTGATGGTTTGCTGAATTTTAGTAGGACTTTAATAAATGACGAAGACAAAGATACCGTGATCAATTTGCCTTGCAGCTATTTGGGAGCTGATGTGTGGTGGTGGTGACTGCAAGTGGTGTGGGCAGGCATTAGGAGAAGGAGTCTTTAGCAGAGAGATCCTCCTTGGAAAACCTTATCAACCTCCCTGGCTGTAACTAGTTCTTCCTTCCTATGTCCTGCTTTCAACCTCTGATTAAATTTTGCTTATTTTAAGAAGGAGATGGCTTCTAAAAGAACTTGACAGTGTGTTAGTGAAACCGTTTGGTGTTGGCTGTGTCTGCTTTATTCTTTAGCAATGCTATTGAGACAGAGATCCTGTGATTTCCTGCCTCAGATTCTGCATTGGCGTTACAGAAGTACGGGGAATTGTTCACTGCTTTCCTGTTAGCTTGTAACATTCATGCAATTGGTATTTGGCAGGATCTTCAATATATATAATCTGTCACAGAAATATTGGAATTGCAGGTGAAGAGCTGCAGTAGTAATTTGGGGAGATGCATTTCTCCCTTCTTTTGGTTTTAGGGGTTTTTTTTTGGGGGGGGGGTGTTTTTTCTTGTTTTGTTTTTTGTTTGGTTTGGGGTTTTTTTCCCTTGGTGTTAAAATAAATATTGAATGAGTGCTGCTTTGAAAAACAAAATTACATTCAGGTGTCCAGAACCAGTAACCAACAGAAAGCAGCTGAAACAGTCCAAACATGGCCAGGCAGAGGAAGGGGATCATTCATCACACTTGCAGTTTGTTAGAGAGATAATGTTTGAGGAAATTAAAGTGTGGTGCAGAACTGCTCAGGGGTGCTTTTCCTGTACCGTGCATATGCTCATGCTTTATTTGCCATTATTGTGCTGTAATGTATGTTTGGCTGCTAGCAAGCACATGAAAATCTAGTATCAGGCTCAAACTGTGCCTCCTTTATTTATAAACAGATTTTCTTTTGCTTTACACTGATAGAGCACAGTACAGAGACATCTTGCCATAGACTGTCAGTATAAGGTGCCAAGAATGAAGAGGAAACATTTTATGTGATTAAACAACTGAGACGTTCTGACAGGTGTTTGCCTGACAGAGTCTGCAGGAAAGGCAGCAACGCTCAGATCTGGTTAATGCTCGTGCGTGTGTTTGTGCCCCAAGTTCATGGGGAGGTGTTAACAGCTGTCTGTATCACACAGGCTCCTGGAACCCCTTCCCATGTGTTGTACAGTGGCTCTTAGTGTGCTTGGTGTGGGCTCTGTTCCTGGTGCTAGGCTACCTGCAAAGTCCTTCTCCATTCCAGACCCAACAGCTTTCTCTCCTCTCCAGTCTTCCTTTTTCTTAGCATCATTGCTTTTGTTTTCTGGCTCCTGACTCTCTTTCTTGTACTTCAGGAAGTGGTTGCTGGTTTCAGTGAAGGCTTTTGACACAGATCTTGCCAAAACAAAATCACACTGAAGGTACTGGTTCTCACCTCTTGGCTGCAGCTGAATGTCCTTCCACTTTAATTCCCAACCAGATGTTTGTGTGCTTTAAGGGCAGTTTATGTTGGGGCTTTGACAGTTTTTGACTGTTAAAATAACTTTAATTTGAAGTTCGAATTCAAGATTATACAGCTATGGCTTTGGAAAAATTGCTGTTGATTATTTAGTGTGTGTAGGTGGTAGAAAGGCCCTAAATATTTTGAAGTTGTATTTGGAGAAGTAATAAAAATTAATTCACACCTGTCCAAGCTAGTCTGTTTGGCTTCTTTCCCTCAGATTAATAGAGCAGGATGGGTCTTTTTGTGATGTGTAATCAAGGTGGAAATTTGTTTTGAGTCAGACTGCAAATATATAATCCCCTTCAGGGATTATGATACATTTTGCATATTGCCTCCAAGTGACTATCCAAGTTTCCAATGGATGCTTTAACCCCGCTGATATCTATAGCACTTTGGAAAGCATTCATTGATAAAACTGGATTTTACCAACAGCTTTGCAAAGACCTGAAGGAAGGCGAGATGCCTGGGAGAACAAGGAACATTATTGCCTACCTAAACATTGTGATTCTGTCAACTGCAGTGGTGAAAAAAGGACATGTACCTTGTGTGCCAGAAGTACTTATAACTCATTTGGGGTTGAGGGTGCAACCCCAACAGCAAGCGTGTGTTTGCTTTTCTAGGCCAGCTCTCTGCATGTAAACAGCTGGTTGTATTGGAGTAAACCAATCATGGTTTGCCATTAAATCTTAATTAGTGTAATAAGTTGAACCTGAGTTGGTTGACGGGCTTTTGGGCCAGTCGCGCTTTTGCAATTTTGCATAGAAAAGCCCGTGCAAGCGCGGGAGCTTTCTCTTTGTTTCTTGCCTCAAGGGCCGAGGGGTGGCCGAAGGCAGAGGGCTCCGGGCCCAGGTCCGGGCCGGGCCCTCCTCGACCCCTCAGCGCGGCGGCGGCGCGGGGCCGGCCCTCCTTCCTCTCAGGGGAGAGCTGTTCCCGCTCTGCAGGCAGCGTGTAACCGAGGCCACGTGGCCGAGATGATCTGAGGCCGCCGAGACCCTGTACGGGGCTGGCGGGGCACCTTTGCATCCAGCACAGCTCTTGCTAAAGCCGAGGAAACACCACACACTGCAGCCGACAAAGACGCCTTTTCTTTCAAGTCAGCGAGGAAGGAAGAGAAAAGTAAAGTCACATGGGACGGAGGTGAACATGGCGACCCCAAGGGCAGAAACAGAAGGGAAGGGGTGAGACCACGTGGGATGGCAGCTAGATGGTGACGGGAAAAGAGGGCTGTCGCTCTTTTTGGCACGGAGCTTAAAAATGCTTCTTGCAAAGCTGGAGAGAGGACTTTAATCCGTTTGGAAAAAACCTGGGGAGATGGGAAATTCTTGTGCGGCCTGTGACTTTAAAGAAAGGCCCACACCAGGCCATGTAGAAGTTGTGAGAAGCTGTTAGAGATTCGAAGCAGAGAACCTTTGCTTTCAGGCTGAGAACTCATCCTTAAAAGACTAAAACCCCATTTTTTCCTGTGGCCCATGACTTGGCAGTGTGGGAAGACTGCGAAAGATTCATGGGAGAGATACCTTTTTCACTTCAACAGGACCAGGCGGACTGTAAAGTTGTGAGAATTCCATGACACCGCAGAAGAACCTCTTTTTCCTTAAGCATAGAAAAACTCTTAAAGTGCAACTCTTAAAGTGAAACTCTGACCAAAAATCCCATGTTCTTGCTTTGTTTTCACTTGTGAGAGGTTTGTAGTAAAGAAAGAGGCACTGGGAAAGGCGTTTAAAGGTTTGCTTTAATTTCTTATAATTTCTTTTTTTTCACTCTGTTAGTAATAAACTTTCCTTTATATTGCAACTGTTTAAGTGTGGACCTTGTTTTGCCCCGAAGTTTCTTTACTTTTTCCTCAATAAATCCATATTCCCCTTATGCGTATAATTGGATTTCGTGTGGTTGGCGTTTAAACCAGCATCAAACCACGACAATTAGTTAACAAATTGTAATGTGTTATATTATATCTGTTTAGTCTCATTTGCATGGGGTGGAAGGTAGTGTGAAGACTTCACTTGTTGGTGTGTGGCTAAGAGGATTAGATGTGGCTCTGCAGAGGTGGGGGCAGATGATAGGGAGCTGGAGTGGTGGAAGAGCATCTGCCATAGTACTGCTTATGCCATAAACACTTATTTAAGAGAAACCCCCTCTTTATCCTGCTGTGTTTGGGTTGAAGGAAGCACATTTATTCCTTTTGACTCGGTTGTGGGAGAATGCTAAATAATTGCTTCATCCTACCGAAGGCATTTGGTGAACAAGGTGGAGAGACAGCATAAAGGCTAACTAAGTGTAAATGGTTTAAGTGTTTCTAATTTATGGCACAGTGCTCACAGGGGAATATGCTCAGTAAGACCTCCAGCATCTTTCCTATTGAATGAACCAATTAATGATGGCAAAGTCTGCTGTGTTAGGGACTTGGGTGAGGTCACTCCTTGTCTTTGGCCGTAGGAAATACTTTAGCTGGAAAAGCCACTATTTCCTTGCAGCTGCTTTGAATTCTGCTTTTACAGTTGAGAGAGCAGACTCTTTTTCTGGGATAGTTTTGGAAAATATTTAATTAAGCGGCTCTAATGAGGGGCCATTATAACTGCAAACGGAATTATTGTTATCATCATTTCAGCAGTTAACATTTTAAGGGCAGTTGTTCACATACTGTTCAGTAATTAGGGTCCAGTTCACTGTGGAAAAATTGTAGCTGGGCTGCTGCTGCAAGTGCACGGAAACGAACATCTGAAAGGAAGTCATTCTTCACACGGTTTGCATTGGGCACGTGGACCCATTGCTTTTCAACACAACATGGTCTCCTATAAGTGCAGGCTGCAAAGGTTCAGATCCCAGAAATGGTGTGGGCTGCTGTGCCATATGCATGATAGGCTTATTCACTCTCACAAGTACTGCGAAGTTGTTGTGGTCCTTTTATAGGTGTGCAGAGCAGAGCTTTGGGACAGGATTGTGGAAACTCGTACTTGTGGCACAGCTGTTCTAATGATCACAGTCTATGGCAGTTCTGCAAACTTAGTGGTATTGTGATATTAATGGCCAGGTGAGCCTTTGAGCCTCCTAGGAAATTAAACAGCACGAGGAGGGGAAAAGCGCAAACTACCTCTCTGTTCTTGGTAAGAAGCAGCACCTTACACAGCTTGATGCAAATTGTTTCTAGTTAAGGAATGTCTTAAAATGCAGCTCTGCAGGGTTGCTGAGCTGTAGCTATAGTTAGAACTGCAACTATAGATAGCATTAAATTTATTTAAGTGCTTATGAAGTGAAGTTTGCCATTTCCTCCGAGGCTTATTTTAGAGCAAGTCTAGCAGAATTTTTGAGCAGCTTTGTGCACCTCATGTTCAAGCACGTTCGTACTGCTGAGACTGAGCAAGAACGCAGGGCTCTGTCAGTGTCTGGCTGAGTGGGCGCTTTGCTTCCTTAGTCTGATTTGGGATGGTCCTGCAGAAGCTGTATGGTTGTAGCAGCCTTCCTGCTGGTCCTGGTCCTGGCAGGGTGGCAAAGTGTCGCTGGAGCACAGGGAACAATGCGTGGTATTAAAATAACTTTGTCTCAATCTCATGCTGGTTCATGTAGTTTTGCTTTCTGGATTAGAGTGTATTCTGCAACTATTGATTGGTAAATCCTCTTCCTAAGCAGGGAAGGAAGAGCTTTAGCTCAGGAATGGGGCTTGGTGGCAGCACCAAGGAGCTCTGAAAAATGCTGGGTGCCACATCTAAGCCCTGAGACTCTTAATTTTCTTGTATTTACTGCTCTTCAACTTAAGTAAATGTCATCTCTCCTGAGAACAGATGGATAACTTTTATTGGATCTGGGCAAGGCTTTTTCCAGGTAGCAGTGGTTTGATCATGGCAGAGGACTTGGTAGAAAGTCATTAGTGCTCCAGAAGATGTGTTGTCAAATGGCTGTTGTGGTGGTGGTGGGAGATCAGGGTGTCCCTATCCACTGACTGTGGGAGCACATGACCTGTTGTTACAGGACTATCCCTTAGAAAGTGGGTCTAGGGGTTGGGGTCAGGGTCCCTAGACGGGTTTCTGGATGGAGAGCTGGTTTCCTGCAAGGCCCTGCTGTCCTGCAGAGCAGCTTTCCTGTTTTGCAAGTAGGAACCACATTTAAATGGAAATTTTCTTTGGCACCATGTTGGAGCTCTGGGAGAGGCAGGCAGTGAAGTGCTGTGTCATTTTGGTCTGAGAAACGGTGTTTTTCCATGAGAAGGGGGATACGTCTCTGCCACGAACAGCAGCTCATGCAGAGAGAATTAGAGATGCCTTCAGAGACCTGTGGGCCAGCCAAGGACGGTGGTAGCCCCAGGAGGTGTGCTGGGGTACGGAGGGAGCTGGTACTGTGCTGCTTCCTTGCAGGCTCGTTGCTGGAGCTAAGGCAGAAACATATCTAGCAGTGAACTGAAAAACCTGTTTGGGTTAACATTTCCTATCCAGGGAATACCCTAGAGCTGAAATCTTGCTTTGCCTGCAGGATGGAGTCAGGACAGGCACAACCATCTCGTGTGAGCACTCCTCCACTCCTGTGCTACAAGAAACAAGCCAAGATTTCCAGCTGTGGAGAAACTGGTGCTTTTTTCCATTCCCATCCTAAGCAATCTGCTAGCAAAGGAATTTATGATAATGAAAATATTTTTTGTGTGAGGTGCAGTAGCATAGAGCAGTAAAACCTCATAATTGCAGCAGGAATATTCCACATTAAACCAGACTATCAATTATAGTTTGCACAGAGGTTTGCTAGACTAAAAAGGTGGTGCTTTCATGCGAAAAAATATTCATTATCTTCTTTCAAACACACCTTAATTGCCAACATCAAAATTATTAATTAAGCAGTACATCTTGCAAAACTGGATTGGCTCGTGCAGTGCGTATGGAGTGTGGTAAGAAAGGTATGGAGAGCATACAAGTCCCTGGATCCCTGCAAGGGAGAGCTGTCTATGAAGTCTGTACTTGGAGTTGATTTTATAGCAAATGTAATTTTTTGGGGTGCAGTGTATTTAATTTGGCAGCAAAGCTGTAACAGAAACAGTGACAAATTCTTCAGCCAGTCCTTTTCCTAAGGTTCCCCGTCTGGCAAACCCTCCGGTCCTGCAGCCGGCTCTGGGGCTTTCACTGGCTGGGCATCGCTGCTGCCAGATCTTCCTGTCCCTGGGGCTTAGCCCCAGGTGGTTCAGGTACCCCACAATGTGATTTAAAAACATCCATAACAAGCGTAGTTGGAGCAAAAAAAGGCAAGGAAAGAATCTTAGTTCTGTTTTGCTTGTCTGTCCCCACCCCCTAGATGTACCTGTGCTGCTAGCTTCCAGTTGCTTCCAGTGCCGTTCTGAAAAGCACAACTGCTTTGAAAAACAGAGCTATCCTACTTGAGGCATTCCATATTTTCATGCTAGCAGAGGCCTTGGATAAAATTAAATTTTAAGGCTGCCATTTGAGACCTGGAAGTTTAATTTCTTTAGCTTCTGGTAACTCATTCCTTGCTCAAAAATGGCTTTTCTGTATAATGTGGTTGGTCAGCATCATATCTGATTAGTGCAAGGAGAATCTCAGACCTGCTCTATTGAGTATTAGGTGCTTGTTGTTACCTTTCTATTTTCCTTCTCCTTTGTTTTATCACTCAGGAGCATCCCCAAATTAATGGTGAAAAGCCATCACACAGAATGGTCCTCACAGTTACAGGTGAGACTTGTGAGTACAGCTGGATCCATGGGTATCCAGCTTACGCTGAGCCAACCAGACCTTTCCTCTCCAGGCACCCCAGCGCACCCTCCCTGGGCAGAAACTCCCCTCACTCTTTGTTGATGTGCTTAAAGCCCTTTCTGTGCTTGACCCTGATTTTGTTATATGTGTGAACTTGCCATGATAACAATGAATAAGTTTTTTTCCTCTATATGATTTTAGAGAATGCTATTATCTTCTGTTTCCCACTAGCTCTGGAGGAAACTATGCCTCTAAAGTATTTGTCTCATCAATTTGCAAAGACATCTTTATTGCCCTTGGTGGATCATAAAGGCTGCTTTCCAAGGGAATGTTTACTGTAAAAGTTAAAGAAGACATCATTGCTTTCTGTGGCACCTTGTAGCTTGTTCTCCAGCAAGACTGACTGACTTCTTGTTGTGGCTGTATTTTAGCTTCTAGGTGCATGTTTTAATGATTTTTTTTCTCCTCAGGTTGTTAATGGTAGAGTTGGTGGATTGGACAAAGGCAGCATTGTCTAAACTGGTGGGGCTTGCAGCAGGCAGGGAGGATGTCTGGGTGTTCTCTTTGCTTTCCAGGTTTTCTTTGCATAAGAAAGTATGCATCACTTAAAATTAGATATTTAATAATTTTTATAAGATTTTCTCTCCCACATCTCAGTGCAGGTATGGTGTTCCCAATTACACTTTTATGAGTATAGATTTTGCACTTCGCATTCTCAAGAGCATGGAAACGTGATTAATGTAAAAGATTGTCAAACAGCATTAATCACTGTTGATTTCTTATCGATTCCTACCCACACTTTTCCCAGAGAGCCGCTGTGCTTGCACTGGCCCGTCAACTTCTGTGCAGTGAGTAAAATCGTACACCTTTCTTGGTGCCCTCTTGCCCTGTGTTTTAAAGAAGTACTGTGAAGAGCCAGGGAGCTGCTTCTCTGGGATTATTGGGTAGCTTTAGTCACAGTGGAGAGAAATAATGGGAGGAGAGAATAAACATATTCTATTTGATGCCATTGCTTTGCTGCCACATGTGCTACACTATGCACACAAGACAAGTGGTTTTACATCTAATGTATATTTTCAGCTGGGGTGGCCTTTGTGACACGTAAGTGATATAAGGTGAACAAACTGCTTATTAAGGTAAGACAATGAAGGCCCAATTTTAAAAGGTTAAGATGCACTAGAAAGTATCAGAGCATCCTCCAAGTCATTAATGCTGTACAGAATGCACAGCATGTGGTATTTTGAAAGGCCACTGTAACCTTTTCAAGCATGAAGCATGCTAAAAGGAATCTATTTCCTTACTGCCTTGAAAAGGGAAATCAGTCTTTAAAAGCCTTAGTTTTTATTTGTTTAAAAAAAGAAACAAATTTGGTGCATAAAGAGAGAGGGAGGATCCTTAAAGCTAAGTGAGCAGTGAGCTGTCTGCAGCAAGGGAGCAGCCCTGGAAATCCATAAGTGATGTGAGCTGTGGAACTTTATTTATTAAAGAGAAAAATATTCTCACTGTTGTATTTCTCCCCCAAATTCTTACCTGTGTTTTAAACTTTGTACAAGCTTGGTTTTGGCTCTATTCAAAGCAGCAAAATGTGGTTGGATGAATGTATGGTGTGGGATCTCTGCACCTGTTTTTAGTGGGGAGCAGAGGTGAGGAGCCTGCAGAGTGGAGCAGGAAGGGGCAGCTTCACCCATCCTTTATGTTGGCAATGTCCTGAGCTTCAGAATCTGAAGTATTGAAGCAGCATTTAGTTCAGTTTGGGGGGGCGGAAATCCAGCAGGCAAGTGTTCAGGCAAACAAGCTACAAAGACATAAAGCTTGTCTAGTCATTTGAGTTAGTGTGTTTGGTCTTATCTAAAGGACAACAGCTCCCTACAGAGCCAGCCTTGCTGTCCTGCGCTGTCACACAGCAGCACCACTGCCCCTGCCCAGCAGGTCTCTGTGCTTCCAAGCCTGGTACGTCTCGTTACCTGCTAGCACCTGAGAGCAGGAACAGCCCATTCGTTCCTGCCCCGGGGTTGCTGCAGCCATGAGCCCATCCACTAAGTGTCTTGGGGCAGCAGTAGTGCTGAACAGTGATGGACCTGCTGCCCCACTTCAGATCTGTTAGGATGGGTTGGGCAAGACCACACTTCAGAGTGCTGTGGAAGTCCAGTCATACCTCCTCCTAGCACGGTACAACTTGAGGACTGTTTTTTCGGAATGTTGTTGCCCAGCCTGCTTTGCATTTTAACAGAGAAGATTGTGAAGAGTTAACAAGCTTCCTGAGACTTGAGGAAGCCCCCAGGTTGCCTTTTGCTGAAGTCAACTTACCTGTTAGACGGCCACACTGCATTGAAGCAGCTGGGCTTTGTAGCAGGCATCTTGCTTTTGTTGCTGAGAAGGTCTTCACGAAACAAATTAACCAGATGCAAGGTCTGACTTAAGCCCACTGGGTAGATAACAGACCGTCTTGCCATAAGTTAAATATGAACTCTATGAAAGAATAATTTAAATGCTACTTGTAGTCTGTCCTTGGCATCTGTTGTGAATACACAAACCCTTTTCAAATATACACTAGTGCTCCAACTTCACTTGCTACTAAGCTCCTGATTGCAGGATGCTTTTTACTCCTGACTATTCAGCCTTTGACTCTTGCAGTGTCAGTGGAATTAAAGAGCATAAAGAGCAGGGTTTTGCAGTCAGTGCTGCTGCTTTTGCTCGTGAATCCTGAAAGCTGCTCCAGAAGAGCAGAGGTTTTGTGCGTGGAGGGAAGAGATGAATTAAAATATTTTATCCCCTCCTGAACACAGAGAAAGAAAGTCCTTATGTTTAGATGATCTCATTCAGTGGGTGTCTAAAGGCTGAGTGATGTGCAGTGTGCCAGGGTTTTCAGTACATGTCGCATGGGAGCAGGGCTATTTTGCTTTTCTGAGGGGATGGGGAAGATTTTGGTCTATCTGGGGTTTCTCCAAATTTTGGATTTGGTTTGCAAGCTAGGTTGTGCAGACTGGCAACCAGGTAGTTGTCACCCAGGTCTCTCCTTTCATACGTTACAGGTCCATCATCCACCTCTAGTTCTCAGTTTCCGGAAAACCAATGGCAATTTCAGTGTCCCTATTTTGGGACTCCTGTGGGACTGCTCCCAGTGTGACACATTCAACAATCAGATCATAAAAGTGAAGTCTAGAACATGCAAGGAAGGGACAAAGCAAGGATCTTGGCAGCTCACCAGCCTCGCTATCTTTCTTGGCTGAGGCTTGCAAGCATCAAGTTGCGCTCCTGTGTGGAGGAACAGTGGTTTAATGTTTGATAGTGATCAGATCAGGAGGAGAGCAGAGCACCAGGCATCCGACAGGTTGTCAAACCTGTCACATCCCAGCCTTTTCTTCCCCTTGACAAGGTAAGCCACTGACTGACAAGGGTGCACTTTGCCAGGATGGCAGAAGAGCATTTAGAAGGAAGAAAAATGCTTTCAAAAATGAGTTCGGCTGCTTTCCATGTATCACAACATCTCTGCACAAAGCTGCATTCGCAGATGTGCCTTTGCAATGACTTTGAATCTTTTCCTTTCTCCACTTCCCTGTTACTGGAAAAACAAACACTCATAAAGCCTTCTCCACAGGCTGCAGGTGCCCATTGGATGAGGCATGGGGCAGGATTGTAGGGCCATAAACATCCCTTGTGGTGGCTCCTGGTGTGGGATGGATGTCTGCAGTCTGAGCACCAGGTGCACACAGCCACGAAAACCCACCTCTGGTGACACTGGTGTTACAGATTAGGCGAGTTTGGAAAGGGATGAACTTCTTGTCTGAACTGGAGGGGTTTCTCTCGAGCCTTTCCTCCCCTACCCACCCTTGCTTCTCTTCTGTTTTTCAGGATACTGAAGGGGTGAAAGTGCCACAGTGTCCATCTATTCACAGCCCACAGTGCTGACTGCTGTATTGGTAAAACAGTTCCAACTAAATTTTTTTTTAAAATGTGCTTTTAATTCTCCCTCACCCCTAAGTGTCTGTGACTTTTGCAAAGCAGCTTGGCCCTAGGATTTTGTGATGCAGCCCAGTATATGTTTGTGTTGCACACTTTTCCCTGCTGCGTGCACATAATCATACATAAATGCATGTGCCCTCGATTCACTTTTTCCAAGCTGTGGCCAACCTCCGTCACGTTAATATTAAAACTAGGTTTGCAAAACCTTTGTGGAATCTGTGTTTGATATAGGAGTGGAAGGATGTTTTGTTAATCCTTTTCCCATGACGCACTTTATACTACCTTGGATCTGGTATCGTTTTCTCACTTTCAAATCAAAATCATAAAGATGATCGTCATAAGGCATAAAAAGTTAGCATGCTCTTATCTATTTTAATTTTGTTTGAATGATGCCATCTGCTTTTCTGAATATAGCGAGTAGCTGAAGCAGGAGAATGTACCAGTTGGGAACTGCAGAAACAAAACAACAGTGTATTTCTTATGGCTGATGGATCATTATTTTATGTGCTGGTTAAGTGAGAAACCCATGCATCCCGGTAGATCCTTTCTGCAGAGTTCATCCAACAGCCTTTCCAGGCTCTGAGCTCTAGTTGCAGTCCTGCTTTTCTCTAAATACCCAATGCCTGGCAATTGCAGCCAGACAGAAGCAGATATGTGAGTGCTTTTGCAGGATAGGTTAGTTGCACAAATTTCCCTTTTGGGAGTAAGTCATGCTTGTACCCTCTCTGTCAGTTCCTTGGGAGGATAAAGGCTGCTCTCCTGCCTCTCTGCTCTGGGAAATGCCACTGGGATGTTACTTAACCCACGAGTGAGGATGCACTTGCTGTGATCTCAGCTATGGGACAGATCCCAGCCTTTGCATGTGCTCCCTCACCTGCATGGGTCAGTGTCTTGGGATTAGGCCTGAACTGCAAGACTTTCGATTAACGTGGTTATTCTTCTGCTGAAAGTGATTATTCTTCTGCTGAAGTATTATGACAACAGAGTGGGTGCGTTATGTAGAGAGCTGCATATTTGGAGTACTCACAGTTGTTTGCCATCAGATCCAGAAAGATATAAACTGGTTTTGTTAGCTATTTTATTAGAAAGGCAAGAAGCATCTGCTTAGCTGCACATTGGTGTGCAAGTTGGTTGTTTGATATTCATCATGGTGCTGTAAGCATCTGTTGACAGGTGGGAAGAGCTATTGGTGAGCAGGCTCTTGGCTTTGTTGCCTACCTGGGTATAGCTGCTGCCTGGGCGGCTGACAGTTTAGGAGAAAACCACCACTTTGTGCTGTGCAGAAATCTGTGTGTATGGGTGGATACAGACTGACCCAAGCAGCTAAGACAGACATTAAATAAATGCCCTTGACTTGAGAATGAAGAGCTGAAGCTGAGCTGCTGTCATGCTAGTGCTGTGCAGGAACATGTTTTTAAAAGTGGTAACATATGAGAGTTGCTTTGCTAGGTTTAGTTTCCATGTCATGTTATGGATTCAGTTTAACTCTGGAAGCTGATACTCATCTAATGAAACCAAAATTAGTGTCCAGCCAAGTGAAATAACCGTCTTTGGAGAGTGAGAGGATATTGGGCTCTGCAAGGTATTTGCCATGAAGTAGGGTAGCTTCTTTGTGGGGATAGAAAGCATGAACATTCAAGTGAGTTTCATGGTGTCTCGGTACTTCTCAACTTTCCATGTTCTTGGTGACTAAATGAGCTAAAAGACTTTAGTAAGAAAAAGAAAAAAGTTCCTCTTTTGACACAATGCTGTATATCTACTATATGTCTTCAGAATGTTTGAAGACAGTCTTTTATCTGCACAGATATCAGAGGTCCATACAGTTGCTTTAAGGTCACTTGAATAACCCTGTAGAATAATGTGCTGGCATTGCCTTTGACAGATTGCCTGGAGATTTGCTTGCTGAAGCCAGTCTTCAGAGCCACTGTGTCTTGGTAGCAAAGACTGTAATAAAATTGTTCGGTTCAAAACAGACCGTTCTTCATTTTGACTCGTAATCAATAACTGTCTGTGGCTGGTGTCACCTCGGACTCTGTCTCATGGGTACATATTGTACAGTGGAGTCCTGTATGCTAATCTGTGTCTATAAATAAAGATCTATCTCTATGAAGACTCCTACATCCTTCTGGGGCTGGTAGAGGGCTAGGGGCTAAGAGGGGAGCTCTTGTTTAGAGCTTTAGTAGACTTTGGTTAATTTGTATTCTGGATCTGCTTTTTCCTGAAGGGAGACAGGATTTAGTACTTTTAGCTGGACAAGTGGTATGTTTGCCATGTCTGTGGCAAATGTTCTTGCATTCCTCGTGGCTGAATAAAACAACAGCCACAGTGTTTCTGGCAAACATGCATAGATGACAAGTTCTGGCCAACCTCTCTTGAGTGTAACAGCACATGGGGTCTTGGCCCTGCAACCAGGGAGGTCATGTCAGTGGCAGTCAGTGCCATCTTTGGGTCAGCTCTTGATGGGTACACAGGGGTGGGATTGGGGACAGCACAAACCTGCAGCAATGCTTCCTCAACCTCTCGCCTGGACAGGACTGTGTGTCCCTGTGGCACCCCACTGCCTTCCAGTGAGATGCTGGTTGGTGATACGGATTTATTTAGGGATGTGGCTAAGTGCCACAGGAGTCTGACTGGTTCCATGTGTCCCAGTTTAGCACTGTAGACACCAGGAGGGACCTGTGGGCAGAGCATCCTGGTTGAAACGTGAGGCTTGTGTGGGATCTGCTGACTTACAACTTGCTTCTGCTCTGATGGAGCTGTGGGATTTTTTTTAAAGATGCCTGCAAAGGCTTCTTTATATGGATGTCTGAGGGAGAGGCTGGCAGTGTGGTGGGAGGATATTGAGTTACTTTGGGCTGCAGGACACAGTGTCTGTGGAGCAGACGAGTCTCTATTTATACATGCAGCTGATGGTGGGTGTGCAAAAGCTCTTGGGCTCCTGCATGAGCTGTTATCTGTGCTGATAGGAAACAGCCAGATGGATACTGGGGAGGTCAGAGATGCTCTGTCATCCCAAAGTGAGGCTGTACGTAATACCTGGTATATTTGCTGTCCTGTTGCTAACTCTTGCTGCAGGATGTGACTTAGATGCAGCAGAGTACTCAATTTGCATGCCACGGTCCGACCAGAAAGGCATGACTGCTGTGAGCTGTAGGAAAAGGGTTGTATGACGGTGGTGTGGGGTTATTCCTGCAGGCATGCTCCCTCATGGACTCAGAGGGGGTTTAGGCACAGCCCAGCAAGGAGGAAGGCCACGTGCGTCATGTGCTGGGGAGGGAGCAGGGTGGCCATGCGTGGCTGAGCTCCAGAAGAGCAGGCAAGTGCATTGGTGGCTGCTGCTGGATGATAATGAATATGAAACAGGAGCAGCAGAACATGGATCTAACTCAGTGTCTGCCTACTCTGTTTCAGACCATGGCTTAAAGAGCATTTCTCTCCATCAGCTGAAGCTGCCTCTGCTCTGCTGCTTTGCTCATCGTGGCTCTACAGTGAATCAGGCTGGGGAGTCAATGCAGAGTAAAAATAACTGAGACTGCAGCTATGGCACACTGTACCACTGAGGGAAATGCTTGCCAAAATGTACCCACAGGGGTGAAGCAAGAACATTGCATGTTTTGAGTCTTAGATGGCACGTGAAAACCAACCAAGAGCTGCTTTTCTGGTTTTACACTTCTTTCTTGCTGTTGTTGGAGTGTCTCTTCCTTTATATGAGCTCTCTTTCGCTGCAGGGGAGGCTTAGGACTGATATATTGAGATATCCTGCCTCTGGACAGTTATCTTACAATGTGGGGTGATGCTCCAAAATGTGCAGCTTTGGGATCTTTCTCCCTTTGGCTATTAGATTCCACGCTTAAATTGCATAGCTGGCAGTAAATGCTGCCAAAATATCATGTCGATGAAGCATCTTCATAAGAGCTTTAGTGGCACAACTTTTCCCAACCTCTGCAATTACATTTTCATTCAATATTTCATTGGAGTTTTCAAATAATTCTAAATTAATAGGGACCAGATTGCAGGAGGAAGAGCTGGCATCATTCTCTGTTTGCTTATGGAGTCTTCTGCACTGCAGATACCCAGTCGATACACACAGCTGGGAAACCAGGTTTTCTCTGAGGACAGTTGAACGATTCCTGTTAGAGCCCATCCAGAGTTTAAATGCTGAAACAGCTCCTAGGCAGGGAGCTGCAACAAGGGACGTGTTACATGTTGCGGGGGTAGGTGTGGGAAGGGAAAGCAGAGAGAAAAGCACAATTCTGGTTCCATCTTTAGTTTAGTTTAAGAGTGTTGTTAACAAGCAGCAAAGCAGTTACAGGAAAGGTCCTCTGCTGTCATGCCTGGCTGTGAGCTTTTAAGTTCATGGATTATGAGCAAGCATGCAGTGATGTCAGGGGGGCTGTGTCATTTGGGGTGCCTGTGTTGCTTCTGCCTTGGTAGGCATGAAGACTGCACTTAGCTCTGCATCCACAGGAATCCCTGCAAGCGCATCCATGGAGAGCTGTGGGCACCTTCCCCTTGCCGTCATCACCGTGCTTGTGGTTTTGTCCTGGCTCTGTCCAGCTGTGACTTTAGCTGAGCCATGTCCTTGCCACAGGGACTCAATTATCCTCCCCAGTGGCAGGGCTGAGGGTTTGGTGCCAGAGGCTGGCTGGGAGCTGTGCATGGCTTGAGGCTGGGTTGTCAGCTTCCCAGAAAATCCTTGAGCAAAGGGCATATAAAAGGATGGTTAAAATCTCCTGGATTCCTCCAGAGACAGGATTTCACTCCTTTTGCTTAAAAATGATAAGGCGAGCAAAGCACAGCACCAGTAGTCTAGTGATGGACAGACTTGTGTAAGACTTCGATGTGTTGGGCTTGATGGATTTAAACCACTGGATTTAGCCACAACAAATGAAGGCAACAGCCTTCATTTAAATAATTGACTTGAATCTTGGGTTTGCATTTATATTTATTTAAGTGATTCTCATGGGCTGGTAGCCATAAAATATACTGAGGAAGAGAGGCTGTGTTACATTGGATTTGATGTTCCCTCTTTCTTATCCAGGAAAAAAATCCAGTGTCCATGCATACATATTTAATAAGTTGTATAGATTTATGTGGGTGTGTTAGGATTTGTAGCATTCTTGATATACTAATTACTGTTGTTTTGCCTGTGATTTTTGTCTCAAACTCTCTTTGAAAAGAAACTGGAATTCAATTACTGTGCACAAAAATAGCATTTGCAAAGCTGTGCTGAAATATAATTATCTAAAGTGTATCAGATGCACACAAGAAATACTGTCCTTTGCATTAGGACTCTGCTTCTAATGAGGAGGTTTAGAATGTGAAAAGTTTGGTCTGATGGCCTGTCTGTACCATGCTTCTGAAAATATAAGGATTAGTAGATCTCACTGTTTCTTTGTAAGAGAAAACTCTACTAAGCTCCCCACTTTCAAGTGTGAGAGGGTAAAGTAATTTGAAAAGCCTGGGACCAGTGTGGTACCTTCTTACAGGGTGGATCTGCTGAGCCCCTGCACACAGACGTCACCTTCTTTAGTCCAGTTTGGTGGTTTGGTTGCTGTAAAACTTTGTCACCAAACCTAAATTTAAAAAGTTTTCTCTTTGAAATCTCATTTCTGGTAGCAAATAATGAATAAAAGTATTTGAAATCTTCAGCTGATAGCGAAAGAGTATTACAAAATGTATTTGTGATGTGGTTTGAGAATACTTTCTTGTTCAAAAAAAAAAGGCCGTGCAGATCCCTGATGCAAATTGTTGCTTCAGATTCTGGTCTTGGTCTTGCAGTGACACTACTTTCATGTGGGAGACCCACTGGAAAATATGTTGCCCAGATGTAAGTGCAGGCTTTTAGCCACTGGAAGTATTTCTAGCAAATTCACTTTTCAGACAGCTGAGGGAAAAGCAAGTTTCTGTCAATAAAAATCTTTATTATCTTGAAAAGTCAGTTATGAATGGAGAAACCATAGTATCATCAAAATGTGTAAGAATAAATTGTATTTTGAGCATTTACTAAGGGAAAGATGACAAACCTAAGTTCTTTAAGACCTAAAGATAGGAACTCTGACTGTGAGAGTGAAAAATGGGCCATCTCAGGACTGCTGTGGTTTCTGATATGGGAGGGCAATCCATTCACTTAATTCAAAAGGGAGAAAGATATCTATAAGCAGTTTCGTTAAGTTTTCACGATCAGTAGATTGGGAAAAAGAAACAATAGCTGTGTGACAGAATTCTTTGAGGTCAGAAATGTTGTCATTTTAGTGATAATGAAAAGACTGTAGTTCTTTGTTGGAGGGGCTTGACAAATTGGGCCAGACATTGCCAACAGTATTTTAAAAATTGGTAATGTGATTAGTGATTTAATGCTGACTTTACATAGGAACATTGTTAATATTTAATCAAGTTAAACACACTCTGTGTCTGCGCTTTGCAAGCAGGGGTGGTGTGAGACCTTGCAAAGCTGCCACGGCACGTGCCAGCTCAGTGCAAGCTGGTCACAGCCTGCCCCAGGTCTGCAAGGGGGAAGGGCTCCTCTGCCTCTCTAGAGCTGTCACGTCCTGGTCTGCCTGCAGTATGAGCAAATTTGATCTTTCATTGCCTCCAACATTAGAGATGCCCCAAGGGGTCATTGTCTGGCCCTTTGTATCTCTGCTCTGCTCTGCCAGGCCTTTTGGCTGCTCCTCCCTGGATGTTTTCTACCTCAGCGGTACCTTTCTTGTACTTTTATTTGCACTGAAGCTCATCCTCCCCTTTTTTTTCTCATTCACTCCACTTTTGAGGTCTCTCATCACTACTCAAGCCAGCAAGAGAGATGTTTGGAGTCAATCTTTTTCCAACTTCCCAGGTTAGATTGATATTTTTGAAGTAATTCCCATTTATCAGTGGATAGGAGTAATAAAAGTTGCTAGCATTCCTGCTCTAAATTTGTTGTTACACTTGCTGAACAGGCAAGCACACTCCAGGCTAGTATGTAGCTGAGCACATGTCTATCTGCATGTATTTTTATGTTGGGAATGGCAAATGCCATGGTTCATGTTTACTATGAACTGCTTATCTTGGATGGGCACCAAGCTGCATTTGCAGGGGGGTTGGAATTTCATTAATATAGGAATGTGGGTTTCATTTTTTTTATGAAAAAATGATGAAAAGTCTTAAATTTGCTAGATGCCTTAAAAAAAACATGTTTAATCATTATTTTCTCATGATTTACTAAGGAAAGGAATGGTGGGATCAGAGCAGTCACTGAAGTACTTTTCAAGGGACGTGGCTGCCAGGCCCTGTTTGTTACACCTGTGTGAGGACTGGGAAGTCTCCTCTGCAGCTGGTATCTGTGGGAGCTGGCTGGCTGACTGATTTTGGGATGCGTGAAAGAATCCACTGAGCTCCTGTTGATACTATTTGGGTCTAAGAGAGCTTTTAATGTTGCCAGGCTCATGCTGGGTGCCCAAAGCAGCTGGCCCTGGGCAGCAGTGCTGCGGAGCTCTTGTGTTTGATGACTTTTCGTAGAATCATAGAATGGTTTGGGTTGGAAGGGATCTTAAAGATCATCTCATTCCAACACCCTGCCCTGGGCAGGGACACGTTCCACTGGCCAGGTTGCTCATTGCCCCACCCAACCTGGCCATGAACAGGGATTTGAGGGATGGGGCAGCCATAACTTCTCTTGGCAACGCGTTCCAGTGCCTCACCACTCTCTGAGTAAAGAATTTTTTCCTAATAGCTGATCTTTTCCGTAGCTATCGTCCAGCTCTCTATCTGGAAGGATGGAGATTGGGTCCCTCCAATGGTTTTTTTGGTGTCTGCTACATAAAATTCACATGCTTGCCAATTTAAAACCTAACCTACCATTAGCAGCTAAAAAGTTTCCTGCTAGGAGTCTGGTTTGATGGTGGATGTTTGCACTTTGACACAAAATGAAATTTAGTCTTTTCCTCCTGGAGCTGCGGCTGGCTATGGTGCTGGGGTAGCTGCTGTCTGAATGGATCCTCGCCTACATGGTGCAAAAAGGCTGAGTTTGAGTTGAAACCTCCCAGATGCTGGGGTGGATTTTCCTGGGATCCCTGTGCTCAGTGTGTTTGCATTCCATACACAACAGCACAACTGAATGCAGGTTAGAAGAAAGCCAGAGTCAAGCATCAGATGCTTTAATATCCTACCTCTGACTGAAACAACCTCCCTGTGTGGGAGATAATAAACATTTCTTGTCTCTTAAGGGAAAACCATGCACAGACAGAGACAAGCACATATAAATAATTTACAAAGCTGTAATACACTGTAAATAACAAGCCTACTGAATAATGAATTAACCCAACTGCTGATTCATAGGTAAATATCTCTTGTAAAGCAGAATTTTTATAGATTTTTACAGCTTAGTTAATATCCCCTCATATTTTGTTAAGGCTGTTCAGGTGAAGTGTTCTGGTAATAATGTGTATATCTTTGGAAGTGAGACAGGGTGGTTGTGGGCTGCTGTGCTGGAGGCAGAGCCTTGCTGGGCCTGGGCACACTCTGGCTTTTGTTAGTCAAGCTTTTCTTCCCCACTCAAGCAGGCAGCAGAGGTTAAACAGGAAGAATTTTGATGTGGCCAAAGAATTGGAGAGCTACAGAGAGGAAGGAGTCTCTGAGCATCTTTTCTTTTCCCCCCCCCCCCAAGCTTCTGGTAATAAATAATGCATTTGCTCTACTTTGGCTGTGTTCTAGACGTGATGAGATTTCTCCATGCCTTTGAGGATGAGAAAACAGCAAAGCTGCTGGTCTGGGATTGCCACCCGCCAGCTGCCGAGTCCCTCCATGAGCACCGCATCCTTCCCATCTGTAACAACCGCATGTCTTTATTCCTTCTCATCAGCTACTCAGAAAGAAACCAAACATGACATTTGCTTCCTCCATGCTGCTTCAGCCCCCTCTTGCCCCTCTTTCTCAAAAAAACTGTAGGAAATAAAAGCAGTTGCTAAGCTACCTGATACAGAACATCGTGGCATTTGGTTGCGGTCCCGTATTAATGCGCCCTTCTGAACACTGGGGAAGTGGGAAGGGCTCTTTCATAGCTTGAGTTGTTTGTCAGTTAAAGTGTACTTCTCATGTAGATGATATTGAATGTGTCAATTTAATTTATGCCTGAAAAGGTGGGGGCATTTTTCCCTCCCTTTCCTCTTGCTCCAGTTTAATGTAGGCTAGTGGAAAAAAAGGCATTGCCTGCTTTTTTTCATCTTTTCTGGGGCATGTAGCTTGTCAAATATGTTGGTGCTTTGTTTTATTTCTGATAGCTTAAATAATTGCTTTCATAAAAGATAACTAGATTTCTTTCATCTGGAAGTATGGAAGTTGTAAATTGCATTTTCTGTTAAATTTAAAATGTAGATGTCAACTCTGATTTTTCACTGGCAATGTACAGTGCTGTCACTGAAAGTGTCTGTGGCAAGGGAGCATTTTAAAGGTTGAAGGAGATACTTTATGAATGAAAATTATTCCAGGATGATATATGTGGAGTACCCGCTGTGCTAATAGGATGATTTTAGGGTATTGTTTTGTAAAGAAGTGGACATTTTGTTCAATATGCAAGGCTGTCATAGAAAAAAAGTTCCACACCCGTTTGACTCAAGAGGTAGGATGTGCCAGCATGAAAGTATTTCCTGTGTTTTAAGAAGAGTAGATCCTGAGATATTCACTGCAGAAGAGGACACTGCTGCCTGTTCTCTTCTAGTTAGCTCAGGATGGGATTATATCTGACCTTAAACCTATTTTCCATGGGTGTAGCTCTTTCATGTAGAGTTCCTTCAGGTATGATGATAACAAGCAACTAGTGCCACTAGGGATACATTTTGTATAGGTTGCAGTGAAAGTAAATCTGAAATACCACAGTATTTTGGGTTCCTGTCTCCTTTTCCTGTCAAAATCTCCCTCCAAATCCTTGCCCCTGCCTCACAGTGTATTTCATTAAGGGAGACCTGGGTTCAGTGTGCCACATGGATGGCAGGGAAACACAGTCACATCTCTCCATGCCTGGGGAACAGGGAAATGCTAATTGGTCACACACCCCACTCTCCTCACACACTGCTCTGCTCCGTGTGCCATCGGACCCCAATTAATTTGGGAAGTTGGTGCACGCACATCATTTCCCACATTGCCTTTCTGACAGGAATAAACTGTTGGATTTTTGCACTCAGAATGTCATTTTAAAAGTCTCACAGAATTACTAGGAATTGGGCTTGAAAGGAGGAGGGTGTGTATACTCAGGCTCATGGCAACATGTAGATTTTTGTGTGTGTGAATTTCAGTGTAGCTTGTTGAGGCTGCATGGCACAGAAGTAATTTACAATGCAAGATGCTATTTCTTCTATTTTAAAGAACAACAGCCTAATTTGGAGGAAAGAAAAGTGTGTGAAATTAGTTCTCTAACATTTGTAGCTTGTTAATACTTAAATTCTTCTTGATTGAATAGAAAATGTTTCTGTAGAGCTCTGCTTTTTTTGCCCATGAAGAATTTTCCTTTCTTTTTGCCCTTCTGTGTAGACAGATTTCCTGGGGGCTGAGGAATCCTTTCTACTGTGAGGAAAAAGGAAAGAATAACCACTAAGAAGACATCAGAATTGCTGGAGGGAAGGGGGGGCGAGTCTATAAGCAAAATACTATCTGGAGAAAGTCTTTCAAGATTTTTATATTTTAAACAAAATTCTAAATTAGGGATATTTATAGTTTCAAATAAAGTTTGTATTTATAAAAAGTAATGTGCTGGGAGCTCGGCTGGGGTCCGATTTTTCACCCTGCCAGGTGCTGTGTAAGCACCATCATGTGATGCTTCCCAGGAGAGGCTGTGGGACAGTGTTCTTGCAGAGGTGGGAAAATGGAAATGATAAAGACCAAGTAATTAGTGGAAAATCCTATTTAAAGCCTTTGTCCCCACTACTCTGCATTTACTCATAATCTTCTATCCAAGCAAAAAATAGTCTTCAGTTTTCCATGGATAGCACTGGACTGGAGCAATGTTTCTGGCATTATTTCTTCCTTGTAAAGCCTTTGAGGCCTGTTGCCTTTTTCCCTGGGGGTATTTCATGATGGTTCCCTCTGTAGGCTGGCTGCAGGTCAGGCTGAGACCCCAGCAAACCTGTGGGAAACAAGACCTGCTGGTGCTTCTGCCCAATCCAGGCTGCAGCATGGGAGGGTTCTTGTCTGTCCCACCATCCTTGCTTTTGTAAGGACTCAGATTCTGTGCTGCAGCATGTATGGGAAGCAGTCTGTGAGTTTTATGTCTGAAGGGAGCAAAACTTGTTTTTTATGTAGTAAACAGCCTGAAGGACAGGTTACAACTCTGCTGGTTTCCCCCTCCCACAGGGTGCTGGTGAGCATCTCATACGGCCATGTCTTTGGGCTTCAATTATGCAACTGAAGTAAAAAATGATGAATAGATTTGATCATAGGTTAATTATTCTTTTTTTGCATCTTACAATTGTCAGCTTAAGCCTCTCTCAGTTAAGGAGACTTCTTCTTTTGACTTCTGAATGTCCCATCCCTCCCAGGACCATGGTAGTCTCTCTCTGCCCAGGTGACACCCCGTGGGGAGCAGCTGTGACAGCTGTACTGCCGCAGCAGGGCTGAGCTTCAGCGTTGCACACAAAGGAGAGCTCACACTGCCTGGAAAACTGATGGTGGGGAGTGAGAGTATGATCAAAACCTGCAAAATCATGTGTAGCTTGGAGGGACCAGACTGGGGATCACTGGCTACTGTCTCACTGTGCAAGGGCCAGCAGGCATCAACTTCAAACAACCTGTGGGAGGTGGGTCCTCATGACTCCTCTTCACTGTGGGTACTCAAAATTTATATGAGCTCAAAGACTGAACAAAATCACCTTAGGATTCTGGGCTAGAGAGATCTTTGGCCTACACAGGTATCACAGTCTTCATGTTTTAAAGAAGCTTTACACTTCTGCTGCTGAAATCACCCATGCTCTTTCCTGAATTCTTCCTTGAGAGAGGCAAGCTGTGCCTTCAGTGATATGCAGCCTCCTGGGCAAACCCAGGGATAACAAGACAGTCATTTGTGGTGTTTCAGTGATGATTTGCAGTTGTGGTAGGGTGTCTTTAAAGCTTGGTCTGTCGCCAGGGCATCCATCCCAAAAAGAATTTACTGAGTGCTTGGTTCAAGCATGGGGTGCAGGGCTCTTGCACAGTGCTTTTTGGCTGGAGTTCCAGTAGTTCTGTCCTGGAAAAGCTCGTATCAAAGTCTTGTGGCAGCAGTAAAATAAGTTTAGAGATCTGCTGTAGCTTGAACTGGGTTGATGACAGAGCCGGGCATTATTAACCTCCCACTTTGTTTCTCCTTCAGGTGTACTGGAGCTGAATGTCTTGTAAGAAAAATCTGTAATGACTGATATTGCTGCCAGATGAAAGGTTAAGAAACAAGGAGAGACTGTCAGCTAAAGCTGCAAGTGTTAACAATTGAGAGGTGTTCTTGGGTGGGAAAAGCTAAGCATTGCCCCTGAGTTAAAGACCGACAGTTTGGCAAGTCAGGTGGCCTCACAGGATCACTCAGCCCTATCTTCTCTGATTTTCTGCTGGAGGTTACTTCTGCTTTTAAGGAGAGGCTCTGCTTCCTATGTGATCTCAGTTCTGAACACATTTCTGTACTGCATACTCTTGCTCTCTCAAGGTGATAAACCAACGAAAGTTACTTGTCAAGACCCTTGGCCTCCTGAAGCAAAGATGAAAGGGATGAAGAAAGGTGCACCTTTCCTTTTTCAGCTCCCCATGCTCTGAAGTCTCCACTCTGATACCAGTTCATCCAGTGTAAATGAGGAGCAGTCTCACATGCAGTTAGTCTGTCCTTGGTGCATGAAGAACTATGGGCTAAAAATGGTGTTACTGGGACTGATTATAGGTGGGCACATGCAAAAGCTTCTTGGGGGTCCCTAGGAATTGGGCATGGGAGGTTGTTGTTGGGATGGCCATGAATGGACAGGTGCACAGGTTGCTGGACTTGGAACCTCTTTTCAGAATTGAGGCAAAAGTATTCAAGTCCTTTTGGGTGAGAAATGTTTCTGTAGAAAACTGGATTTGGCCCCTGGTATTGTGCTTTCCTGCCTCCTAACTACCCTTGTTGATGAAGTCTTGTGCTTTGTGCTGCTTCTTCCCTTTGAGATCTTGAGGCATCACCTGCCCATCTGAACCAAGGCAGAGGAACACCCCTCCTCTGCCTTGGGACCCACCACCCCAGCCATCTGCTGCCCAGGAGCAGCTTTTAGCCCAATGCTGCCTCTTCCTCTGTGAAATGGAACAAGTGGCCTCCATTGCTTTGGTTTTATCATACTAAGTAGTGAAATTTCATCTGTGCACTTGCAGCTTCCACTTAGACTCTTCATCAGGGTCTTACAGGCAGATACTTTGAAAGTGTCTGAAATGTCAGAAATCAGTGGCATAAGGTCCTGCTGCTTCGATACCCTACCACTTGTCCTACAGAGGCGGTGCATGGGATGGAAGGGAAGAAGGAGAGAGAGCACATCTTTCCATATTGCCTCCCCTTGTCTCTGACTCCAGAGCTTGATGACTGCTTTCTCTAGATCTTGGGATAATGAAGAACCATGTTGGGAAGCAGCCTGATGGACAGATGTGGTGATAGATCTGACAGTCTATAGGAACCCACTACACCAGCTTTCTGCATGCAGTTTGTTAATTTTAAACTTGTTTAATGACCTTAAATTGCAACTAGCTTTAGAAGAATTAATGTTGTCTGGAGCCTCCTCAGCAGAGCTGTTTATCTGTAGGGAAGCAGATGCATCTTCATCTGCTAGTGAGGCTCCAGACCTGAAGCTGAATGTTTATGGGCAATGTATTACTGTGGGCATGAGCTGCCCAGAAACACATTTTGGCTAGAAATTAAGGATGTCGAAATGTTCATTAGACCAAGCAGTTGTTCACAGCCTCCTGGGGAAGACAAATCCTGCTTATTTTCGGGATAGAGCTTGCTTATTCTTAGAGGCAGGGAGGAAGCCATGCAGCTGCCTGGGAGAGAGCTCAGTGTAAGGGTATGTTTCCAGGCTGGTGTCCCAGCCTTCCTACGACACCCCAGGGCAGAATAAGATTCTTGTTCCAAACCTTTCAGCCTTCTTTACCGTCAGGCTTCTCATCCAGTGAGGTGAAAGGTGCCCGGGGATTTTTGATTACGGCACAGTGAGATGGCACACAGTGATACATCTTCTGTTTCCTTGGGGAGGCACTTTGCCCCCATAGCCCTTTGTGCCCTGCTGTGCATTGTTAAGGTACCAGCATCCCACATTGCTGGGCATGTTTGTGGTTGCAGAGGGAACAAATGGAATGAGGATTTGCATGGGTACATGTCCACCTGCCTCTGTCTGCCAGTTTGAGGAAGTTACACTGACCCCTGTGTTTCCACTGTTCCTTTTGGACTGAGCATTTCCCATGGGTGAGCCTTTCTCCTCTTCTGAGCTCCTCAGGGACTTCTAGCCTTGGATATGGCTTGCTCTCGATGGAAAACTCAGTTGTATGTCCAGGCCAGGTGCTGTGTCACCTCGTATGAGTGTGACGTTGTTCCTGGTGACCTCAGCCAGAGCACTGTGGGAATATCTGCTAGGGTATCTGGGTTTGGATGAAGGAACGCTCTCTAGCCCTAAATTATTTTCCTGGAGATCTTTTTCTATTTGGTAGCATATAGCTTTATTGCTCTTGGGTGAGGGCTCATCTTGCAATGTTTTCTGCCTGAAATACTCTCAGTCATGTATCATCCCTTGGTTTTTGGATGCTACTGAGGGCAAGTGTGGGAGGCAGCCCCAGCCAAGGGCACTGCAGGGCTGTGGGTTCTGTGCCACACCAGCACCTTGTCCCAAGGGGAGCAGGGGGATGCTTGGGACCCTGCCTGCACCTCACAAACCCCACCAAGCCTCCTCTTAAAAAATCCAGCAGTGGGTGCAAGGGCAAGCTAAGGAGAAAACCCATCTGAATATACCGAGATGAGTTTGGTTTTCATTTTCATCATTTTTATAAGAAGTTGTAAGACTTTCAAAAATCCTCTTTTTATGTTGTCCATTACTTTTTTCACTAATTTGACACTCTGGGATGTAGTTTTACATTTCATTTTAGTCTCTAATCACAGAAAATTATAGCTGGCCACACATGCTGGCTTTGCATTCTTGCATCTGGTTTATGTTCATTTGTACTAAGGGATAGCACTCACCATGCCTGCCCAATTTATTTTTCTCTGCAGCAGTAGGAATTTCCAGTACTCTGGAGCTTCATTACCATGTGCAGGAAACTAGATTCAAGGTTATCATATTTGAACTTTATGACTTCTTGATGTACAATGTTTTATTTATTTATTTAAGGTTTATTAAATCTTTCAAAATAGAAGCCCTTTAGAAGAAGTGCATGATGTGTAGCTTATTAAGAAAACTTAATTTAATTCTGAGATTTAAGAAGCATGAACTATGAATGTCCCAAATATTTGATTTCTGCCCTGAGATGTGTGGAGGGGAGAGATGAGCTATTTGAGCCAATGCCTTGACTCCTGATGTCTGTGATCCAGTTAAAAGCGTGTTTTCAGAGAGGGATGAATGCACAGATTTTCTGTAATGGTTCTCCTTGGTATGTTTTTGAGGTCTCATTTTAATGTTAAGGTTTTACCACATGACTTTTCAAAACCTCTCTTTACTGATGTCTAGAAGATAAGGAATTTTTTTTCCTCCACTTTGTTTAGTAACTGTTTAATGAGTCACTGCTGGTTGATTTTGGCTGTTGCTTTGTGTCTTGGTTTGAAAGACAGGTGTCTGCCAAGGAAGGCAGGAACCTCCTCCCTTGGAATGGAAAATATGACCTCCTTCCCTCTGAATTATTATGACTTTGAAATTAAGGGGCTTTCAGGAAAAGATATGGGAAAAGGAACAACAGTTCTTTACTAGTATGTATAACAAGGCAAACAACAACAATGGCAGCAACAACAAACAGAAAACCCAATAAAGTCTCTTCCCGCTCTTTAGGCCTTTCCCCCTTGGTGCAGTTCCGCTCACGGCCGGCAGGGGCGCTGGTGGCTCCGGGCCGGGCAGGGCGGGTGCGATGGTTCCCCCGCGCCTGCAGGGGGCGCTGTGGCGCGAGCTCGGAGACCAGGCGGTAATGGCGGCTGGAACGGCAGAGGTGGGCACACCCGGGGTGACAAACCAAATGTAGCAGGAAACTCCGCAGCCCTAGCAGGAGCAGCGGGGAGTTGGGCGGACACGGGGTGTTGGGTTAAAATGTAGCGAAAAAGCCAGAGGCAGCGGCAGAAAACAGCAGGGCTGGGTAACGGTAGCCGGGTTTCTCCGCAGCAGCTGCTGCACGCAACCGCGGACACATGCCCTCCAGGAAGAGGGGGGGTTCAGGGTCCCGGGTTTTTCCCCTGAGGCACCTGAGTAGATGGTGAGGGTCCCTTCCAGTCAGATCGGGTGTTAATAAGGTCCCAGTCCAATGGCCGCTCTTATGAGCAAAAGCCTCACTTACGGTAGGAGAAAACAGTAATGGGATGGACTCCACGATGGCAGCGAATTCTTCCACAGTAGCAGCAGCTTAACCATTGCCTCTGATCCCGAGAGTGAGAGGAGCCGAGCCCAGCCCCTCACCTCCCGGCCAGAATCTCTCTCTATCTCTGCCCCTCCAAAAGAAAGCCCCTCAGCTTCCAGAGTGCAGCTGCACCCTTCCCCCCACCTTGGCCACTTCTTTTGCGTCTCATAACTACCAGTCATTATCATCTCTTAGGCAACCTATGGGAGAAAATTCCCTGAGAGAAAAAGAAAAAAAAAAAAAGAAAAATCTTAACTTCCAACAGTTTTTGGTTTTTTTTAACTATGAGAGACTATTTCTTAATTCTGAGCATAACCTGTGGTGATCAGAGCAAAATCTCCAGATATTTTGTAGGGCTTGTACTTACCAGGAGCACCTTTGGTTTATATTTTAAAACCTTTCCTTGGATAAAAATCCCCGTGAGGTGGGTTTCTGCAGTAATTACGTCTTTCCACAGGAGATGGTCCTTTGACACTAAATCCATCCTTTGCTTTAACTCACAGCATTAAAGGTCGTGTCCTTGCCAACATCTCCTAAAGCAGAAGAGCACTTTTTTGGATATGCATAGTAAATATAATCCACATTAATTTTTAGTAGTGGCTGAAGTATTTTTTCTTCTCTTTTTCTTTTCTCTCCTTTTAGAAAGGTGCCATTTAGAAAACCTTGATGTTTGCCTTACTCCAGCAAAAGTGCTGTTGGCCAATGGGCTGCTGGAGTTGTTCCCATGGGTTGTGTTGTCTTGCTGGTCTTGGGTCATTCATCAGCATGGGTGGATGAGGGAAGTGCCTGTGGGCTGCAAGGCCTCTGTGACCCAGCAAGGGAATCTTTTTGGAAATCTGCTGGGTGCTGGAGCCACTGCAAGTAGGGTTTTCTGCCTCGCTGTGGTTTGAGAGAAACACTTCTTGGCTTCACTCCGCCATCATCCACATTCAGAATAAACTCACACACTGCTCAAGAGAACTGTTGTACATCAATGTCTCCGTTTCTTGCTCATCATCTAACAAATAAATAGCAACTTGAGCACTGAATAATGCTGCTTTCAGAAGAAGCCTTCATGCATCTTCCTCCTCTGCGGGGAAAATGCTGTCGAATGTTCTAATGAATGAGTTTATTTGGGTGCTGTGGAAAAGATGTGGGCTGTGGCTGCTAGGGGGAGTTGCTAGTGTGAATGGCTGTCTTGTGAAGCCTGTCCAGACGCACTGACGTCTGTGTGTCCCAACAGCAAGTGCACTATGGGCAGTGTTTGTCTAAATGCTTACACTGCCCTGCTAAATTGCCCTGGCTGGATGCACAAGGAGCTGGAGACAGATAGCCTAAGTAAAGAGAGGGATGAGCAGCATGCCTGGACCCCAAGATGGGGTTTCAGACCCCAGTTTGGACATATGGTTCCTGTTGGAGCTGCTTGCATCAGGACAAGAACAGAGATTTTGTTTGTGTTTGCAATATGCTGAGGTTTCTCATTATTTTACAATGCACCCACAAGTATTTATTTAGGACAGTTGTGCCCTGCGTATGCCACACTGACCTCACATCTGCATACGGAAGCCTAAAGGGCAGCATGGTTTAGTGGTGGGCTTGACAGTGCTGGGTTCATGGTGGGACTCAATGAGCTAAGATGTCTTTTTCAGTCTTAGTAATTCTGTAGTTTCCCCTTTCCTTGTTTTTTCTGTGGCATGACCAGTTGTGCAGCCTGCAGAGGAGGGCCTGGTTGCTCCGTGGTGTGGACCTGCTGCCTATGTCCAGCCCAAGGCTGGGATGAAGCCCAGGGATTTCTTGCTGGTTCACACCCTTTCATGCCTGGCGTGCAGCAGGTCCCATGCTTGCGTTATCTCGTGCAGCTTCCCATCAGTTACAGAAACTCACAGCTTCCCTCCTCTGTAAAATTACCAGGCACTGATGAAGGATTAGTGAGGGACTTTAATTTAGCACAAACAATTGGATTAAGATGGAATTTGCTTCCCATTAGTTTTAGATTAGCCAATACAAATAGTTGGAGCTTGATTTTGCACAAGCACAACAGGCCACAGTGCCACATGGAGCTGATCAGGGCTGCCAGCCACTGCTGATCCATCAGCTATTGGTTTCCTGATTTGTGTGTGTACATGATGGGTGGTTAGAGATGACAGCCTGTTGCAGCAGCTTATAAAATTGAGAAAAATTATATATCCAGTTTAGATATATTTTATAAAACAGTCAAACCAGATAAACTAATTAAACCAATTGAAACCCTGTCAACTTGTGAGTACAAATTCTGATGTCAAAACTCATTATGTGATTCACTTAAGAATTCTCATGTTTTTAAAAAGGGTAACCCGGAATGTGCAATCACTCACCCAATCACGTGAGGGCTTTCAACCTTGGAAGAGTTAATCTTAGGTTGTGTTCCAACCCCAGAGGAGAGTCCCCATTGGCAGACCAGCTCCACTGACCCCCCAGCAGGGCTCCATCTATACCCACCCAGCTGGATCTTTTCCAACTCCACGTAAGGTCAAACTAATCCTCACTGGCTGGGCTCTGACCTTCTGCCCCAGGACAGCCACCACACAGACATCCTGGGGAGACTGGTCAGCATTCCATGCCTGAAGCCAGCCATAGCATGGCTGAGGCCAGTCTCTGGTCACACATCCCTGGCAGAATACATGGACCTGCCACACAACCGTCTTGTTCCTTCAGATGTACAACCTGTAGGTGCTTGTTCAATCCATACTAATCACCAATCATACTATATCAGCGTCTTGCTCAAGTTCTGTGATATTTTCACATCTGCAGATTTCAGCGACAAAGGAGAAGTTCCATGTGTGTTTCTGGCATTAAGGACATTGTCAAAAACCTGCTGATGGAGGAGCTGCAAGGAGAGCAGGAGAAATGCTGGATGCAGAGTGCTCACAGCAACCTGCTGTGCCCCAGAATGTCCGAAGCAGGAGGGCATTTCTCTGCTGTGGGAGCACAATCATAACCCCCAGACTTTACCAAACATACTTGAGCAGACATACTTGTTTTACAGCCCAGGAGACACAGTGCATTCATTAGTGGTCTGTTCATGGCTATCTCATCTCTTTGCTGGAATCTTTCTTCTTCTAAAATTTAGCTTAAATCTCCTTGAAGGAAGATTTTTTTTTTTTTTGGTAATACCAGCAGCCCGCTAATTTTTTCCAAGTAGCTTCAAAGCATTGCCTTAAACAGGCTTATTTGCAGTCAGCATTTGTCCTGGGGATGAAGTTTTACAGTGGGTGCTTTGTAAAACTGTTTAGCGTGTGGAAGATCTTAGGTTTTTTATCTCTTTCTGATGCACCGCTTCATTAGATTTTTTTTTCTCTTACCATTTCTGTTTAAGGGTTTGTGAGCTGATCCCTTTATTTTCAGAAGAGAATACTAAATAAACAGTGATTAGCATGAAATATGATTCATGGCTTCCTAAAGGATGTGCTTTAGAACTGGTAAACAGTTGTAATTACTGTTAGATGAAAGTAGCAAATTGAATACATTCTTGTAATAATTATAAAGAGATAGATAGACTATTCTTTCTCCCGAATCTAATTGGGATTAGTATAGTGTTCAGTTTTCCTAGTAGAGGATGATCTGTGTGAAAGTTAAATGTAGTTATAAATGTATTCATGAAAGCTGAGTTTTATGTAAGTGGAAGAAACCTGCTTCAACAAAGAGGCTAAGGAAGTAACTATAGTGTGTTTTTTTCGGAGGAGAAAGAATTGAATATAATATTCTCTGGCCTGGAGATCATCTCACCTGGAATGGTGTTACAGATTTACTGGGATTGGTGCCAAACTGCTAAGGATTTGTTTGCAGGAGACCCTAAGCATGAGCCTTTGAAAAGTCCTGAAATTTCTTCTGTTTCTGCTAGTCACATCTGAGAAAATGTAGAAGTAGGGTGTTTTTGCAGTATTACTAATTTAAATCAGAAATCATAAAAGAAATAAGGATAATACTGAGTAATTCATTACAAAAAACTCTACGTCTCTTGATGCAGCTGCATAATATTTTATAGATCATTGTTTCCTCTGAATCCAGTTAAATCTTTGGGAAGAACCTAGGGTACCTGTATGCTGTGGGTGTTCGGCAGCAGCTCTGTGCAGTGTGTGGAGGTCTGTCAAAGAGATCTACCAAGGAGAGGTATCAGGTCTGTTCTCACTTTTCCTTTGGCTAGGACTGGCTTACAGCTTTTCAGGCATGAGTCTCTGCTGGAGTTGTCAGGTGTGCCTTCACTGGCCTGTGTGCTAAGCCCTGGGGATGCTCCACAGGGATGGCCTCCAGCATCCCAGCCTTGATGGGCTTGTTGTGTATTGTTCACCTCAAGTGACAGCCAAGAGAAGGAAGAGGGTCTCTGCCAGCGTGCTGTCCCCCCTGTGCCAGTGTGACATCCTGCCACGCTGTACTCTGTGCACATGTGTTCCGGCAAGCCTGGAGGTGGGCAGGAAGGGACACAGGAGTATTCACAGGGAGCTTTTCCTGCCCTTTACCATTGTTCAGTGACTGAAATTGCTTTCCAGCTGCAGGTGGATTTGGGTTCCCTCAGGTTGCCCAGCAGTAAATCACTGTGTCAGAGTCATGCAGGCGGCATTGATGTGATCAATGCTGGGTGTTTCATCAAACAGCCCAGGTGCGGAGTGGACAGGACAGCGGGGCTTCTCCCCTCAGATGCACCATTCGGGATGTCACCCATGGGGAGAGATACCACATGTGCCTGTGGATTGCTGCCTTTTCCTAGTGCTGGCAGCACCCGGCTTACTGCTTTGCCATGCCAAACAGCGGCCAGAGGCTCTGCAGTCAGCTTCTTAACAAGGAAGTTATTTTAAAAGAGCCAATTTTGTAGCTAAACTTAGTACCCTTGGATGCCGTCCAAAACTCCACAGCAATAACGCAGCAAATACAACTGTTCTAAAATACATTAAATATGCGGGTTGGCTGATGATAGCTAAGCCCTTGCAGACAAAGAATAGGTGAAAAACACTAACTTGCATTGTGTGCATATATAGGATGGTTAATCATTTGCAAATAAACATCTAAGTGGGGAAAAAATAATAAAACAAACCATCAAATTGCAATGTTACAGGAATGTGTTCTTGGCAAGAGCTCTTTTGCTTCTAAACTGAAATTCTTACTCAAATCTGAGCTGTAAAATATACCAAAGGAAAAAAAATGGTAAGCCTCTTTTAGTTAAACAAAAGCAGTGGATTCAGCATTTGCTAGAGGCAGATTTTGAAGAGAAACTCAGGCTGAAGCTAGCACAGGAATCCTAATTAGCGTGTTTTCCTAACAATAGCATCGTCTTTCCAAATGAGCAGGGGCAGACAACTAAGTAATTTTTAGCAGAGTGATGGTTTGGTTTTGAGGCACAATCTGATGAATCTGCACTTACAGCATTCCCAAAAGTCTGTCCTGATGCGATTCTTCCAGATTTCACCTTCTTAAGTGCGTGTATGAACACTGATTCACCTGAGTGTTCAAAAATAACAAAATAACATCCATCAGGCACAAACTGATAGCAGGCAGATGATTCAGGTTTTTGAAGGTTATTTCTATCAAGGCACATATTAAAAAAAAAAAAAAAGATCTCATGGCTATTAGTAATTTTTGTATGTGGCTATTAATAGAGATTTTAGTGTATATTTTCCTAAAAAGCCTACCACCAACCTCCAGAGAAACAACTCCCCAACCCAGCTCAGTTAGATGTTGATGATGGGCTTGGGCTGAATGCAGTCTTCTAAACTGATTTAAGCAAACAGCATGCAGATTTACTGTACCTTTTTTTTGGTACTGAGGTGAGGTACTGCTTTTTAATTAAACAGTGATTCAGGGGAAAATGGGTATTTCTAGGCCAACTTTAACCACATAAATGTGAATGTCCTGTGCAGATGTAGGTATGTGTTATTTTCAGTTTCTGCTATGGGTTATGTTGGCATTTGTAGCTTTATAAATATTTGCTGAGAGCTTATGGGTCAGGATCGGAAGCTGGGTCAGCAAGAGGATGCAAGCAGTAGGCAGAGGTTGAAGGGGAGGAGGTGGATGAAGCTTGCTCTAATAGCTGGAAGACTCCTAGCTGCAGTCTGAACTCATGGTGGGGATTTGGACCACCTCAATGCCAGCTGGACTGTAATCTTCTGCAGCATCCTTTTAGCCACACTGGGGAGGTGGGTGGGACTGCAAGACAGGGGCAGGGGGAACTCTCTGGATCATCATGTGCAAAGGAGAGTTGTTAAAGGTTCTCTTTCAAGTGGCATTCCTCTGGTGTGGATAGAGGGACCAGTGCTGTTTAACATCTCCATGTTTATAGCGATGATGGAGGCAGGGTATGGTCTTTTCCTTTTGTACCGGAGATCCACTTGCTGTAATTACCTTCTCAGCTTAGCTAACAGGTACAGAGAGGATATTTTTTAGTTTGTATTTGTTTGTTTGAGGTTGAGAAGTTGCTTAGGAGCTGGGAAAAAATAAATATTTGGAAGTGATGGTGATGTGTATTCCTCTCAGACCCTTCTTATGTCCTTGTGGTAATAAAAATGAGCAGTAGATGTGACCCCAGGCTCTCTGACCCAGGAGGAGCAGGGTTCCATCTTCAATATGGGAATATGGCTTCTGGAGCAGTCACAATGAGCACCTAATCAACTCCTATATTGAACTGCAGCTGATTCCAGTAGGAAATGCACTCCTGTCTGCATTTAGAAATGCTGAGCTACATTTTGGAAATCTGGTCTGTTGCAGCTGGAGGCAAACCTGTCAGCATCACTTTACCTACATTTATATACCTTTCATTGAAGCAGTTTGAAATGCAGGTACGTTGTTAAGAGACTGACAAAGCACAAATGGCAATCTTCAGATTCAACTGAGAGGATTCAGAATCTGTCCACTGTATTAACAGTTTTCCCAACAGCAGCCCTTGTCTCTGTGGGTTCTGTGGGGTACATAGGCTGGGTTATGCTGGTTTTTTATTTTGGTTTTGACCTGTGGTCACATTGTAGCAAGAGCATGGTTATCTGATAATCTCAAGTAATATCTCTTCTTCTTGTTCCAAGTCCAGTTTTCTGGGGCAAGAAGATTGCTGGTGGTAGAGCTAGAGTTTGTGAAAGGTACCTGGCAGTGGGTGCTGCTGCCTTAGAGAGCCTGGGGTGGGGGGAAGGCTGTGCTCCCCAGGAGGATGGGGACAAACACAGCATTTTATACAGGAGTCAGGAGTGAACAGCTCATTCCCAGCAGTGAATCTTGAAGTGAAGCAGGAGTGCCTGGCAGATGCCTGTGTTTGGTGTGGTGTTGAGGTTTTTGACAGCCAAACTATAAAATATAATGTTTGAAGGGAGCAGGAGCGGACTCTTTATTCCTTCAGAATGTTTTCTTGGCTGCTGTTCCAAGACATTGGAGTTGTGTGGGTTCTTTAGGACTGTCTGGCCTGAATGAGCTTTGCTTGCTGTAGGAATGATGACAGGAAAAGGATTTCAGGAAAGGTAGCTTTTAAATGAAGGTGCCTTGATGAAGCTTATGCAAGTGCTGTATTATGACCTGAGCTTCTAACCCCAGAGAAATGTGGAAAAGTGCTCAAATAGGTCCTTCCATGTTTTATTTGAAGTCTGACTTCTCTATCAATGTGTTTCAATGTGGGAAGGCGGTCACTGAGGCAGAAGGCAGGAAAAAGAATAGGTTCACTGCCTAATTGGTGATATTTGCAAAATAGGAACCTCATTTTGTACGTTCAGCTTTGGCGTGGGCTTGGCTTCTGCTTTTCTGACACAGCTTTTCTTTGTCCAGAAAGAACCTGCAGGAGTGCTTTCATGTTAAAATTTCTAGTTTAGACAAAAACCAGTGTTCTTGCTTGGAAGTCAGAGTTTTGCTCCCTCTGGGAAGCCTGTTATCTGGTTACAAGCTAGTACATGATGGAGGCTTGCTGGAGAGTGGTAGTACACTAAATGCTGCAGCTGTAATTGAACCACACCAAGCATCACCTGCTTTTTAGTTATTAATGAGTTTGAACTATTTATAAGCAAGGAGCAGTGTGAAAAGAGAGGCCTTGTTTGTCTCTGGAACAAAGTCCTGTTAAGGTCTAGGAGCATGCATTTATGTTGTATATTTTGATAATGCAAAGTCTAGAAGGCGTGGCACCATGGGTCTGGCACTCAAGTGTCTGGGTAAGGCATCTGGCACCAGCAGAGCCCAGCATCCATCATCATATGAGCATCGTTGGCTTCCTCCTCACTCCTCAGAAGGACATGCTGCCTTTAGCCATTTCATGGAATGTTAAAATGGCTCCAGGTGGTTGCCATGCTTGGGTGGTTGGATTGAGGTGTCCATCACTGCCAGAAATATTGCTCTGCTCAGCTGACCCTGCTGCTGCGGAGTGGTCCCAAGTTACAGCAACTTGGGGAGCATCTCCAGAATGGCACAGGATGCTTTGTATCTCACAGTCTGGAGGAACTGAGAAGGAGGCATTTTGTCCTCTCCATTTCAAGAACTTGCTGCAAACTGCCTGATGACATTTGTTCAAGTGAAAAACTCACAGGTAATAGTATAGGTAGGTTTTGGTTTCCAAACAGGAAAATAAGAGGATGAAAAACAATGGTACGGATCAGATTTCAGGGGGGAATAGACTGCTGTTGGTGTTCTCAGATGTGGTTTGATCTCAAAGAAAAACAGATCTTCACTTCATCATTCTAAACCAATTTCATGCTTCAGCAGTTCTACCCACTCCTGTCATCTCAGCACCATGGGTTGCAGATGGGACCCATGCAACTTGCAGGAGCTGAAGCATTACTGCAACAACCTTCCTGCTCTCAGCCCTGTGGATTACATGGAGCTAGAAAGGCCAAGTAAAGTCTCTTTTGATGTTCACAAAATTGAGACCTTAAATTGGGCTGTTTAAAAGATTGCAACATCTTATAAACGATGTGTTGGAGCAAAAATAGCGACTACTTGTCTGACTTCAGGGATTTAACTGTGAGGCTGTGACCTCTAGAGGCTAAAAATAAGGAAACAGCTTTCCATCACTCCCTGCTCCAGCAGAGATGTGTTCCTGTGGTGACACATTTTTGTATCATCTTATGAACTCTTATTTCACATGGTGATTCCTCTAACTTTGGAAATGTAATTATAGTGCACCGTAAATTTTTTACTTTTGGCAAGATTATTAGCGATGGCCATTTTGTTTGCAGAGATCATTTTTATAGCTGTTCTTAAACTAAAACCTTAAATTGGTAATGGACATCTAGACTCCGTAATACTTGTGCCTAAAGTGCCACATGGATTTTTTTGCATGTGCATATTTAAGTGCCTGTTACATTAGATTTAAGTAACCTCTGCTGCTGCAGTGGGGCCTTTTCTGGGATGTAATAGGTAGCCACAATTTGTTATCATAGGCACTGCACACCAGGGAAGCAGGGAATAGCTGCTCTAGCTGAAAGCACTGTGTCTAGCATGCCTTAGCTTACGAGTTCAGATGGAGTCACAGATGGTGCTGCTGATATGGCCATGGGTCTTATTGCAAACAGTGAGTGCTGGGGATGGAGCCTTGTACATCCTAAATAACCAGCAAAATGGTCTTGATTCCTGTCTGTGGTGTTTGCAGCATAACATTGTGGGTTTTCTTTGGTGTATAATTTAATGTCTGAATCTTTCCGTTGTTTTCCATCTGTTTTCAAGGTGTTAATGGGACACTCCCCATGCTCGCTCTGCCATAAACAGGAGAATTGCTAAATGGGATTGGATCCACGGTAGTTCAGAGGAATGTGCACATAGACCATAACCTAGATCCAGGAAGATAAGTTACTTGCAAAGTCTGAAACCACAGTCTTTGTTCCAATGAATATTGGAATTTGTGGCAAGCCCAGAGATTCTGGTGGTGCCTGGAGGTAGCATCTCCCTCTCTCAGACCTGTGGATGTCCCTTGCCTCCCCTCTGCCTGCAGCATTGAGTTCTGCTATAACCTTACATCCTTACATGTTTGGAGGAGAAATAAATAATTTTTTTTTAAAAAAGTAGGTTGCAGTTTCAGGGCTGTAGTTGCTCCTAGCTGACCTGATTGCTGCCATCACTTGAGATGCTGTGGACTGAGCTGGATGCCTGTGAATGTACGCTAAGGCTCTTTCAAATCTGCTTGCTTTGCAAGGGGGAAGGTGGTAGAAGAAGGGAATCTCTGCACTAGAGAGTGGGGGCTCCAGTTTTAGTTTCTCTTTTGATGAATTCAGTGTGTGCAGCCCCTTCTCCTTTCCTGGTTGTGATGGGGAAGGACTTCCTCCTCTTCAAGGCTATCTGAGGTTCATAAGGAACCCAGTGTTCAGGAGACTGTGCCTTTGGGATGACATGGTGCAAGGGGCAGTACTTTGATGATGGTGCATATATTTTTCTTGAAAAAAAGACTTCCCTTGCATAAGCAGTGCTGTGCTTGCCCTGTTGCTTCATGAGCCCCATGTTCTAGCAGGTGGCCATGCTCTGTCATTTGGTAATTGTCTAAATGCAGTGGTGTTGATTTGGTGATTATTTTTCTTCTGTTCTCTTGATTTATGCTTGTGAACCTTTCTACTGTCTGGGTTTTTTCTTGGTTTTGGTTTAGTCTTTTTTTTTGTTAATGATATTATCATTTTGTTCTCAGTCTGTTTTAAGGCTTGAATTGTTCCGCATGCCATGACAGGAGTTTCACAGAGTGTCACAGAAGGCCACTGTTTTCTTGACTCCCTTAGTCCAGATACAGAGCAGGCTCTTTCACTTCCCTCTGCAGTCATCCTGGCCCCAGCACACCTGGAGTGAAGGTCTCCTCCCTGGTGGGGCAGGTGAACAGAGTCTTTCAAAGCAGGGGTCTGCCATACAGTTTGCAGAGAGTCACACAGATGGCACAGAGGATCTTGTAATAAATGGGAATTATGGAGTAAATAGGTTTATAAGAATTAGAAAACCGTAATGAATGTCCAAATAGCTTTGTAATATGGTGTTGCCATAGAAACACAGTTTGTACAGCACCTCATCATCAGAATTGTGCCAATACTGTCTCCTACTTCACCCAGTTGTAGAACTGTTCTAAGCAGCTGAGAGCCCTTGGCTTAAAGTGTTGTGGGGGTTTTCCAAGCAAGTTAGCAAAGAGAACACCCAGCTGGCCTGAAGTCAGCATGGAGCACAGGGGAACCCCTGGGTGCTTTTGCTTCGGGGGAACGCGGGTGCAGTGTGGCAAGGGCTGGGACCCCGCTGGTGTTGCTGGTCCACCCTCAGCTATACCAGATGGGCTTGGTGATGGCTCCTTCGGTCCATGGGACTGCTGTCTGCAAGGAACACGGTTTCCTCCTTCCTCATGCTGAGCTGAGAACCTGTGGCTTGGAGCTTTAATGGCTGTGGTCATTAT
The DNA here is from genome assembly GCA_013397725.1 of Rhagologus leucostigma. Classification (NCBI taxonomy): domain Eukaryota; kingdom Metazoa; phylum Chordata; class Aves; order Passeriformes; genus Rhagologus; species Rhagologus leucostigma. The sequence continues at coordinate 283,358 of VZTD01004544.1, read as the reverse complement.
CAGTATGTGCAAATGAGGCTGGGCATTTTCTCTGTGCAAATGGACCCGTGGAGAGATGCCTCATTTTATTTTACACACAGTGCTGAACCATGGTTTTCCCACACCCACCCCTTCTTCCCTGCCTCCACTCAGGCTCAGGGTGAGTGATGGATGAAGGAAGCAACATGCAACTCCGTGACAACGTGGGGTGTAAGCATTCTGTGAAACGTGCTCCAAGTGCAATATTCAGCCTCCCAAAATAAACTGCAAAGTAAGCCCATTCAGGGGCAGGCAGCAACAGCAAACATCTGAGGAAAATACAAAAGCTGCCTGGAGAGTCCCCAGGGCTGCGCTCTGTGAGGGAGCTCAGGGCACCACAGGAGCAGTGCCGAGTACCCAGGGGGTCTTTTTCTTAACGAAGAACACAGCAACCCCCCTTGTGCTACAGAGGCTTAATTAGACAACAGCATGTGGTTCTTGTGTTTCGTGTTGATAACCAAGTTCCAGATGATGGGATGTAGCAGAGCTTTCCTCATGTAAGTACTAGTACTGTGCTGTGAAAATGAGACTGGCATTAAAAACAGTCTTCTCGATTAATACTGGAAGTTGAGTGCTCTGGGTTCTTATGTATGAAATTAAACATTGTGCATCTGATGTAAAATGCTTGCAAGACAGGTAATTAATAACATTAGAAACCAATTAACTGGAAGTCCCGTGTATCTGATGATGACTACGTGAGCAGACTTGATTTGCAAATCACTCTAGATGTTGTCGAGAGGACTGGGGCTTTTATTCTCTCACAGCCTTGGACTCCCTCAGGTGGAGAGGGGACAAGCCCAAGCAAGGGCTTGGTGCCATTCTAGGCTTATTGCAACCTTTCATCCTCCTCACCTAGAAACATAGGGATGAGCGAATTAGCAAACAAGTTCATGCTTCTGTGTTTTCCAGTCCCAGTGACAAGGATCCAGTGGGAACTCGTGGCTGACACCTGGGAGGAGGATGTAGCAAGGCTGGGAATGGGTCTGCGTTAATGACGTGGTGTCTGCCTTGGCCTGTTGCTCCCCTGTGCCCAGGTCACACTGAGTGACGTCTGCCGGGGCCACAGAGAGGCAGAGCTGCACTTCCAGCCTAATTAGCAGCAAAACATCCTCCAGCACAGGAATGCTTTGGCTTCTCCCACATTCCTGCTTCCATCCAGCAGTAGCAGTACAAGGGTGCATGGGTGTTCAGTGGGAAAGGGCTTAATGACACCTTGTGGTCTCCATAATCCATTCCTGGAGAGCTGCTGCCTTGTTTCTTCATTGGATTCGGCATTGGTCAGCTCAGGATGGATTTTTGGGGGGAAAAACCTCAGAGGTTAGCAACTCTGTGCTCTTGCTGTCCTGTGCTCCAGCCCCCTTCCTAGTTGGCAGCATCATCTTCAGTCTTGGACGTAGGCTTTTGGAGGTGCTGTGGTGGGTGGTAGGGATGTGCAAGGGAGGGTGCAGCATGCCCAATCTGTAGGATTTGGGTACCTTGTTGCAGAGGGGTGATTGAGTTGTTCCCTACCATCACTGGCTGCAGGTCCTGTGTGTAGAGCAAAGATGTTTCAGGTGTAGGTGCTACTTTTAATGCAAACCCCCTCAATATGAGCACTTGGAAACCCTGAGGAAAAGGGCCAGAGACCTCAAACCAGCAAGGCCATGGGGAAAAGTTAAAAGGGAAAAAATGTAAGAGTGAGCTGTGTGTCTGCTTTTTCCTGGTTTGGAATGTTCTCCCAGCCATGAGGGATACCACAGGCTGCTCCCTGCACTGCCAGTGCAAAGTGGCAACTTGAAGGTGCCAAGAGGGAGTGAGACACTTTGGAGCTTTTTTTTGCCCATCTGACAGATAGTAAACAGGGCTCTCTTCTCATTATTACTAAATCAAAACTCTATTGATTCCTTCTGTGAAAATCCAGTATGGCATAAAATGTTTTATTTATGCTTTTAACCAAGGCTTGCTGCAAAAATACTGTTTTTGTAAATAAATGAAATTAAATGGCCAAGCCAGAGGCTCTAAAAACAGTGCAGCTCTCCCTGGCGTCTCCTGGTTGATGGGAGGCTCAGTCGTGCTGGCTGATCCCAGCAGAGTTATGGGGCTGCCTGTGAGCTGCCTTGGGCACCACTGGTGTGGGAACAGGATCCAGCTCTGTGTGCAGTGTCGGGACCAGAAGCACTGTCATGTCCTTGTCTGTCCCCTGTCACTGCACTTCCTCCAGGAGCTCAGAAGCTACCAAAGTGCTAAAACACCTTTCCCTTCCAAAGAGTATTCCCTGTCTGCTCCAGAAGGAAGCAAAATGCAAAAGGTTTTGACAATAAAACACTAGTCAGCAATGTGTCTCTGCCCACTTTGCAGCTGCGTTCTACAAAGGAAGCCAAAAGAAGGAAAGCAGGTTACTGATGCTATGTGCTGCTGCTCTGCTCTTGGGCTGTCAGGGGAAATGACTCCACCATGGGTTTGGTGAGCAGGAATGTCCAGAGTTATTGGGACCTGTTCGGACCCTGCAGCTGACCCTATGCAGGGGTGGTCGTTCACTGCACTGGAGATGAAGGCAGCATGGCACTGCTCACCAGCACAGCATTAATTGTAGTTGTTTAATATTGTGATAAGTGTTGTTTGTTCAGATGTCCAACGTAGCAATTAGCCCCATCAGGCTGTTCAGTGATGAGTATGTTCAGGTTATGAGTACTTTCTGCCAAGGAATACTCAGCATCTCCAGCCTCCTGGTGCTCCTGGGTAATGTAGTGCTCCTGCACATCGTCTCAGAAATAGTACAAGGCAAAGTGACCTGCTGGCACAGGGATGCTGCTGGGCTGCCATCCAGTCAGAACCCAAATTGTCACTGGTGCTGTCTCCAGCTCAGCTCCTGAAGTATGTGGTGTTCTCCTTCTGGCAGGGACCTTCATGGCTAGACCTGCATTGCTCCATCTAATGCTTTGGTTGAACCTCTCTTAACAGGAATGAATTTTGAACCAGAGAAGTGGCCCATGGCTAAAACCCTCTATGATGTGCTAGATGTCCTTAGCTGCTACAAAACCATCACTGATAAGTTATCTGGGATCATGTCCCTTGTTTAAGACCCTGGGATAGGAGACAAAATACATCCCCTGGTGTTGAAAGAGAAAGCTATTGATTTTTCTTCCACTGGGTGAGATTGGTTTCTGGGTTTTGATAGATGACAGACTGAAGTGTAACATAATCCCCAAGGTGTGGGGTTTGGTGTTTTCTGGGACCAGTGCCATCTTATTCCCAAAGCTATCAGGACTGTCAGGCTGCTGGTATTGCTCCACAGTGCTGCCCTGCTCTGGTGAGGGGACAGGGAGGCATCCAACAGCAGCTTTGCAATGGAGTGTTTAAGTAGCAGAACACTTAAATGTGAGCATCAGATTAAAAAGCTGGGGGCGAGAAGTACTGTGGCTCTCAGGGGAGGGAAAAATGCACTAGATTTAAGGAAATAAGATGTAGAGTGCCAGCAGCTTTCTCTGGGGGTTTGCTTGCCCCTCCATCCAAGGCCTGACAGGGGGAGGCTCTGCCTGCTGCAGTGAACGTTGGCCTGTCCCACTCCCCTGCTCAGGTCTGCTCCAGGAGTCCGCTCATGGCATTTTCCACTCTTCATCCTCCAGGTCCCAGAAGGGCATGAGGAACATTAGGAACATGCTGCTCTCTGTAAGTTGGAGGCAGCAACACAAGCAGTTTGGAGATAAATGAGCTGTTCCTAGTATCTCAGGGGTTATAGGCTGTAGCCCAGAGCTGAGCAGCTGTGGGACTGCACTCCACTCTTCAGGTGGGCTGAGGACATGGAGCCCTGGACAGCCCAGGGAAGAGGTTCTGGCTAGGTGAGTCCCTGCAGAGGTATTTTTTATGAGGCTTCTACCATGTGGCTGATGAACATATTCACTTGGGGAGGTTTCTGGAGGAAAAAGAACCAGAGAATTGGTTCCAAGCCAGGTGAATTCTGCTGAGAACAGTTTCCCACAGTTCTTCATCATTTAAAACCAGTGTCTTTAGACAAAGTTGCTTTTAAGACTTCCTGATTTTTATCAGGAAAGCAAGCTGACTTTTTCCTGGTTTTAAAACTAAAACTGTGTCCTAGTTTGAAAGCAAACTAGTGAGAGACTCCAAGTCAGAAATACAATTTAATAGGAAAAATAAAATAAATGCAATAGTACAAAAGACAACCCACTGACAGAGTCAGAGTACTATGTGACCCCCTGACGGTCAGAGGGGTTGGTAGCAGTCCGATTAAATGGTGGCTGCAGTCCTCCTGGAGTGATGGAGCTGTTGAAGCAGTGATTCTGTAGAAGGGTCTGGTCTTCCTCTGAAGGTCCAGTGGTGGTGTAGAAGGGTCTGGTCTTCCTCTGGGAATCCAGTGGAAAGGCTGCTTGTGCTGTTCCAAAACCCAGATTATATCCACATGGGAATGCTTGGTTCTTCCCCCTGGGCAGAGCATCTCACAATGGGGTGATGTAATTCTGTGAGTCACGTGGTGGATCCTTGGTTGCCCATTAAGCAGAGATAGCTCCTGGAGGGAGTTATCAAGGATGAGTTATGGTAGGAGATAACGAGCACAGCCCCACCTGTTTTAACAGCTTTTGGAGATGATAATAGAATACATACTTTTGGTTACATCTTATATTGTAACCTAGGACTAACTGGAAGCAGAAAAATAGCTGCTGGCAGTAAGTGCATGTCATGGGAAAGCAAAGCATACAAGTGCAAGAGATGAAGCTGCAGTAGGTGTGTGCCAGGCAGCTTGACACTTCCAGCAGCCCCTGCCTTGATGGGGAGGGATGCTGGACCACTGGCATCCAATCCAGGTAAAGGGTTGCTACCTCGAACTGTTCTTTGAGAAGGGCAAAACTATTGACAAACCCATCAGGGAAGACACCAGTGCTGAGAAATGCTGTCTGCTGACTGGGAGTTTACAGAGCAAAATCAACTGTACGTTGGTTGCTGCTTCATGCCCGGAGGCAGAGAGCTTCAAAGTGAGTTATACAAGTATTGCACGTCCATACCGGCAGGGTGGCTGCTGGAAGGAGCCTTCTTCCACTCTCTCCCTGGCAGCCCTTCAGGCAAGAGCGGAGCTGGCTGTAGAAGAAGCGTTAATTCAGCCCTGGGGCAGCCATGGCCAGTAACAACAGCTTGGCTGGACATGGTTGAGTGGAAATGCTGGAGTGTCAGAGAACAGGGGAAAACATGGCATTGAAGATGCATTCTCACTGTGGTGTCAGGCTGTGTCTCCGTGGGGGAGTTCCCTGGCCTTCCCTCCCATTTCCGCATGTGTACCCACATGTGTACCCATCCACCAATGTTGTGTGCTTTCTTGTTATTCCAGGCTTCTCCTTGGACACCCCTGTCTGCCCTGGGCTGAGGATGGAGCAGGGCTGCTGGCAGTGATCAGGACTCTGCTGTGGCAGTGATGAAGGCCAGCCCCAGGGCACCTGGGGCAGGGAGCAGTGCCAGGGGTGGCTGCAGCCTGCTCAGCACAGAGGTCCTGTGGCAGATCCCACTGCTCAGGGTCTGAAGCCCTCTCTGCTGAGGAGCTCTCCACAGGCTTTATGCTCCCACAGGGATGCAGAACCCGGCAAGGCCTGACTTGGTGCACCAAGGTCTGCCTTTGCTTCTCTTTTGCCTATTGAAGGTTTCCCTTTTTTTCCCAGCACTGCTCTTTTGCTAGAGGACTCTGCTGTATAACATCTTGGTGTTTCCCCCACTGGTGGGAGAAGTCTCCAGAGGGCATCTGGAACAGAGAGTCTAGGTGGTCCTTTGCCCCGGGCTGTTCCTGAAATGTTTATGGCACCAAAGGGTAGGGCTGTCCTGCACAACCAGGAGCAACAGGCGTCCGAGGGAAGAGCACTGCAGCAAGACCGCATCCACTGCGATTCCCTGTGCACCATGATAAGCTGTCTTGATTTCTTTGTGAATTATTTAAAATGCAGGCATTGCAAACAGAAGTCTGGCTGGCTGGTTTTGTTGTGTGCACAGGCTAGATTAGAGCAGGAAGCTTCATTACAATGAGCTTAGAAGTCTTCAAAGACTTGAATGTATTTTCCTCTTCATTGATAAGCAATATTGATTTCAGCAGTGGTTCCCTGCTGCACCTAGCCACAGGACTGTGGTACTCCTGCGGACCCAGAATTGTGCATTAGCACAAAACTGTGCACTTAGTGTTGAGCAAACTAGGTTTTTTTCCCGCAGGCTGTCGATTCACTTGTGGGAGAGAGGGTTCAGAAGAGGTTTAAAGGGAAGATGTGTATTTTTCTGTGCCTGGTAAGACCATCAGAGCTTCTGCATCCTATTGCTGCCCCTCATGCTGGCTGCCAGAGTGCTGGTCATCTCAGTGCAGAGAAAAGCAGGTTATCTCAAACCTACCCTATGCCTGTAGAGAGCTCTTCCCATGTAAAAGGAGTGTTTTCCTGCTGTCTCTGTGCTGAAAACAAAGCTTTAGGTAACATGCTGCTTCCACTGAAATCTTTCTTTGTTGTGATCCTGGGGGTGGTTCTGGTGGGATGCTACGACCTCCCCGAACTGACTCCAACAGAAAGTCGCTCGGCAGCCACTGCATTCACACAGACACACACACACAAGCACCGGACAGCTTCTTCGACAAGCCGACGGCAAAGAGGCAGGAAGGGTCTTTGTGTGGAATTCCACGGCACAGGTTTATTCAAGCCCCATATGTGAAGGGACCAAGCACCAAAGACCAAGGGGGATGGAAATTTTCAGCCTCCATCTGGGGGCAGGGAAAGCAGCAGGGGTAGTACATAGGCGGGATTAGGGGACACGTGCCAATGGGAAAATCCGGGTGAGTGGCAGGGAACAAGGTCCAATGGGAGAGTGGGGAAGGGAGAACTTTCCAAAGGAGCAGGCAAGGTACAAGGGGGTGGAGAGGCCAACTGGGGAAGCAGAACTGGGATACATTTCCATAACAGAACAGGGCATCCTGGGGAGGCTTTTTTTAGTCACTTTAACCTGGGGAGCTCTCTTGGGGTCTGTCCCTTTCATTGGCTCCCACATGTCTTCTTTTTAAACCATAACATTTTATTACATATTGGGGTGCTGCAGGAAAAAAAAAAAACTTTCCTCCTTTTAACTGGCCAACTAAATGCAGGATTTTGCTGGTTTTTGAAAAGAGATAGAGCATCCTACTACCAAGAAGAGCATCCTGCCCAGGCCAGGCATCCAGGTACCAGTGACAGGAAAGAATATGATGGTCTCGGAGGGGTTAGGAGAGATGGGAGAAAGACATGCTTCTCTGGCCCTTGCAGGCTCTTGACATAATTAAGGCAGGCAACTGACAATGCTGAGCTTGTGGTGTGGAGCAAACCAGACTGATTAAAAGCCATGGTTATAAACATTGCCATTATGCAGATTCATGTGTGAAGAATTATCCTAATCAACTATTCCTCCTATATCGCATCAGTGGCACTCACCCCGGTTTGGTGATGCAGCCAGTGTGTAATGCTGGGGTCTGTGTGCCTAGAGAAGACACAGCTCCCATGGTTCATGCACGGTGCCACTGCTTTTTTGCCTGCTTGTACTTCTTACTTTTTTTCAGAAGCAAAGTAACAAGACAAAGGTTTAAAAAAATTAGTGCTCAACTTCCTTTGCTGCAGAATGTGCTTCCCTTTGTTGTGATTCAGAAGTTACCCAGAAAAATATCACTAAAATAAGATGTACCTGATAATACCAGGTCATAAATACCTGCTCGTGCGCATCTAGATGCTGGAGTGTTGACTTCACTCTGGAGAGCTGTGGGAGGTGTTCTCACTGGACTCCTGTGAGTTAAGATCTACCCAAAGTTGGGATTGCAGGAGCATGTTGTAGGTGCCTGCTGATCAGCTGTTAATGGGCTCAGCCAAGTTGAAATTCATCCTCTTATTTGAGTTCTTGGACTATTCTCAAAGAGATCTGAGTTCTGTGAGGATTTAAACTCAAATTGGATCACGATTTGCACGACTAATAATGTGTGTACGATGTTCCACCTAGCAGCAACCATGACCTGAGCTCACACGCAGCAGCTTCTCCCTGTCAAATATGTTTGACTGTAACATTAAAATCACAGGAATGAGGGAGCAGCAACTTCTTTTGTATCTTGAGCTCTTTGGATGCACTTGAATCACATTGAATTTTTGGTTGTTTTTTTCATTTTTCGTTTCCAGAGTGACAAAGACCCACATGTTTTATAGATGGAAAGCCAGATGCCAAAAGCTGAAACTATAAGAATATACAATATTGTGAGTTGTGTCATAAAGCCACATGAATATCAGTGCTGAATCCTAGAGGCTTGATTTTCTTCTCCTTTACTCATTTAAATCCAAATTAACCCTGTTCAGCTGCTTCAGGCTGAGATGAGATGGGCCCTGAATTAGATTGTTTCAGTCCTGAGTGGGCTCTCATGTTTGCACAGGGTTTGGAAAGGCAATGCTCTTGGATGCTCTTATCTGCATCCAAGTTTCTTTGGCATCGATCTTGCCCTTCTGCCACTCAGAGATCCAGGCTTGGACTTTCATCATTGGTTTTGGTTAATTAAAAATTGGCTTCACTAGTGCATAATATGAAGTGAAAAGCACACACACTTCACACCACGGTTGCTAAATATTTCATGTTATCCCTGGATTTTTTCAATGTTTTTGGCTTACATTTGTAACTTAGTTATGTTTGCTGCAGCTGGAAGGGATTAGAGCCCTTTTTCTTCTCTCCCATCAGCTGGTTTGTTCTTTGCAGTCAAGTTGTGAACAGTTGTTTGTTTTTCTGCTGGTGAGTCTGAATGAGAGGTGGTGATTAAATAGAATTATGATGATGATGGAAATGTTGATATCCAACAGTGAACATTGATGGCAAAGATCTGTAGCAGGTGTTTTGTACCTGGAGTGTACTAAATCAAAGGAAATAATTAAGGGCAGTTAATTTAGAGGTGAGTTGGGTGAAGGCAAGAAATACTGGAGTCCTTGCAACCTTTCGGTGCTGTTCAGATTGGCTGCAAAGAAGGAGGTTTGGGGAACAGACGTGCATCCTCTGCAGGTATAGGTCAGGTCGCAGGGAGCTGAGGGACAACAACCAATTGCAGCTTCACCTTTGGAGAGCTTTGTCTCTGTTTCTGGCTGGTGTGTTTTGAGGCCAATACTTCAAAGTCCACTTTATCTCTTATTCACAAATGCTGATGTGTTTAAATGAATGGTGCAGTGCAGTTGCTATAAATAAGCAAGTGTCAATATGAGGCTTTAGCAGATGAAAGACTTGTTGATGGGAGCCAGCCCTGATAATGGCTCTGCAGGTTCCCTCAAAAGTCTGCAGGACAAAGCAGAGGAATCAGGTTTGCGATCTCTTGCAGGAACCTTCCGATCTTGGTGGTGGTGCTTGCTCTGTGCAGGATGGGAAATAGCAAAATAATGGAGAAACCATTTATTGTTATTCTTCTGGAAAACAGAGGAGGACTGGTGGAGGTGGCTATGATAAACTGATATTTTATGGGAACATTTTTCTGTCTTAACCTCTCTCCTGCAGCTGTTGATCCAGATCAGTTCTTTCAGCTACCTGCTTGGTATCCCTTGCCTACAATTCTTTCTCTGGTTTTATTTGTAAAAGTAAAATATCAGCAAGCTATTCCAACCCCATGCCCGCATCTCTTGCCTGTGAGTCTTGGGAGTGTATGTATGACACACCTGGTGCCAGAATATAAATGTTCCAATAGCAGATGCTACGTGTCAAGATCTCTGGACATGGCAGGGAAGTTCTGGGTTTAATAAAATCCACACAGCCTTCTGCCTTACTGTGGCCCTGCTGAAACTGAGGAGGTTTGGCTTGAAAGCGTAGCATGGTGTTGCTGCAGAGAGACCCACTGGAGGATGCTCTCCATGGGAAATCTCTTTTGCTGTCCCCCAGTGCTTCTCCCTTGTGCATCAGGATTCAGGATGATGCTGTATCTCAGCATCATTGCAGACTCAGGCCTTACGTGCATCTGGGTGCTGCAACCTCTCTCTGACAATTGGCTCAAACCATGCATCAGCCAGTGGAATTGAGGTGGCATCACTTGGTCCTGTGCTTTGGGGCAGGCAGGTTTGGGCAAGAAAGGGACCGACATGCTGTGGATAAAGCCAGGGACCAGCTTCCAACTGAACATCCAGGAGCATATCTTACTGTTTATTTTGCTTGGTTTATTTGCTGAGAGCTCAAAAGAATTGCAATCGAAAGAATTACTCAGGAAGAGACTTCCTCCTTTGGAGACAACCTTCCAGGTGTCTGTTTGGTTTCAGCTGGCTCCAGGCTGGCTCTGTGTGGCCAGGCATGCAGGGCCACTGGTCTGTCCCAGTGCCTGTGGAGGCACCAAAGGCTGCTGCCACAGATATGGGAACACATACCTTGTTCAAAGCATTGGATGCAATTTGAAGGCTGTTTCCTGCAAGGACAGTGAATTTCTTTCTATGTGCAGCATCAGTTGACAAGGATGTGTTTTATTTTCATGTCTGTCACCAAGCCAGACAGGCTTGGTGGTGGTGGTGCTTAGTTGTTCCAGCTGGGCTGCAGGTGCTCTCATCCTCTGGCATTTCTAGGGGTATCCTTCTCTGTAAAAATGCTGTTGGCATAGAGATGAATTTTCTTAACAAGGAAACTGATCCCTTCCCTGGGCCAGGTTCTGTTCCTGGCTACACCAAAGCAATTTGGCTTCAAAGTATGGAAAGATTGGCTCCTTTTGGGGGGTTCGTGACTTGGCTATCCGGCGCAGTCCGTGGGTAGGTATAATGAGCCACTGGCCACTGCTGATTCAGGACTGCCCTGGAGTGATGCAGGAAACAAACAGCTTGCCTGTTTTGCTCCTGCTTCTGCGTGTTTTTCTTTGCAGTGACTGTTCTTGTTCCCTGTTTTTTCCTGGGCCACAATTGCACATTGTGCTTTGCTATTCCTTACACTTATTTTCTCCCTGGATTTTTCTTTTAATGGTGCCAGGGCTATGATGATGGCTGTTTCTTTCCCCCTGCTGTAATAATTGGTACTTCAGGAGAACTGAAATAGGCAGCTCTGCCTTCATGCTGGATTGCTTAATGCATTTTAATTTAATTAATTACATTATCCATTTTGGTAACATCACAGACGAGGCACAGGAAGTCAAGGCCTGGAGTGGCGTGGGCAAGCACAGCCTTTTAGTGCTTTATAAAAGCTTTTGTTAGAGATGTGTGTTGTTGTTTTCCCTCAGCAGTGGCTCCATTAATGCTGTAGCTCTGCAGTGGGGCCAAGGTGGGTGTTCCCATTCTGCACATTTGGATTTGTGCTCTCAATGTCCTTTTTTCCAGCCTCTTGAATGGAAAATGATCCTGCAGTAGTGTTCTGCTGTGCTTTCACAAGGTGAAACTTGAGCTTGCATCTCCAGTGCTGCTTTGCTGGATGCTGGGATCCTCTGATACACTTCACCCTCTGCACTCCATCTCCAAAAAGTGCTCAAAGGCAAGCCCCAGAAGTCTGGAAACCTGAAATGTGGTTAACATTCCAGCAAGGCACCTGTTCAGCCTCTCCACTAAAGTACTCATGGCTGGAATCTTTAAAATTGCTGCCCAAAGTGGGCAAAACAGATGGACAAACAGAAACCCTTACTTTTGCAGATTTGGTTTTCCATCATTTGGCAAGAGAGGAGCTGGCTGCAGTATGAAATGTTACAGCAAGCAGTGCTGTGATAGTTCATCCATCAAAATACTTGTCCCATTAATGGCTACAGCCATTTTTCTTGCTGATGATTCCACAAAGGAGAAAGTGGCCAGTTGTCCTGGAATCAGTTAGAAATCATCACCCTGCCAGACTGGGAGAGCAGTATTGGGGTAGGAACAGGGATGCTCTCTAGGTTAAACTCTGCTAAGCTGAGATAAAGATCAGGTGTGAGACTTGCTGGCTTACAGCACTGCAAAGATGTCTTGAAACCAAGCAAAGGCCAAGGAAAAACGGTTGCACTTCCCAAAGTGATGGCTTGTAGGGGTGTGGTATGATAGCAGCAGTAATAGGTGTTACCTAGGGAGAGCTGGTGGATGCAAGGCTGGAAGAACTTGCCTGGCAAATTAAACTGCTTGCAGCACAGGGGAGAACAAGACCTTTGTTTTGCAGGAGTTGCTCCTGTGCAGGTCAGGGAGAGCTCCTGAGCTTCCTGTACGCTTGGGGATGGGGAGGGAGAGAGCACCCCAGCCTGCTGAAGAACAATTCAGTGGAGAGTACAGCACATGGCTCACTTAGTTTATTAAAGTTTTGAGATAAAGGATCAAACTCCAATTCAACTTTAAAATGGGATTCTCAAAAACTGTTGGGGTTGGACTTATCAAGTGATGCTGCATAATTCATTGCTGATTTTTATCACATCATTTAAACATAAAAAAAGCTATCAGAGGGTCAGGCCAGGAAACTTAGCTGTCAACAGCAACCTTCTCCTTCTCACACCAGCCATGCTTGCTGACTGCATCCAGCAGGCAAGGCAGAGCCCAGCAGAGCTGCAGGAGGGGAGAGGGGTGCGGGGTGGGTTTTGTGGTGCAGCTTAGGCAGAGAGATGAAGAGAGGCTTGAACATGATGATATGCTCAATCTCAGCCTTATGTCCTGCAGAGCAGAGAGCTGGGGTGCTGTTGTGTTGTCCAGAGAGGTATAAAATACAGCCAGCATTAGCACATTATGGCAAAAACACAGCCCTTGGTGCTGGCCGCCTGCCGCTTCCCGTGGGGGCTGTAACTGATGGAGCCTTCTTGCAAGGAAACTTCATAAAACATACATTTTATTGCTTTGCTTTCAGGACCGTGATGCTTTGGGAGTTAGCACTGCTTCTCAGACCCAGTGATGTTCAGACTTTTTCTCACAGTGGAATGGCTTTCAGAGGCGGTCAATAATTCTTCAATCCAGATTTTTGAAGCTTTACCAGCGTGGTTCACAATAATGGTTTCTTTGTTTTTCTTAAACTTTGCTTGACCTTGGGAAATCCACACAGAAGGTTGTTTTGTGTGTCTTGGAGCATCCCATAAACTAAGCTGGTGTGTGTCTGCGTGTTGTGCTGATGCTACTGGTTGTTTTTGGAGATGAGGACTGCAAGAGCGCAACAGAGGAAAATATTTGATTGCAGTATTAAGTGTTTGTTCCTGACTCATTTAATAGAAGTTAATTTAGATTCACCATGATTTAACTTCAGAAAAATAAATTAGCTGCATTTGACGTATTAAAAACAGTATTTCTAATTGCAATAGCATCTGGCAAAAATCCTGGTTTTATAAGTAAAGTCACACTTACTCCTACGCCATAGGTGAGGTTGGGTTACAGAAGTGATAGGTTTTTAGTTGAGATGAAAGTAATACATTTTTGTATCTGCCAAGTCCTCTCAGCAAATGCTGAGGCTTGAGGTAACGTGCCATGGGTGATACAGAGCATTCAGAGCTCTAGATAAAGGCTTAGGACTTTTATGTGAAAATGACTCTTAATAATGCAAACAGCCATGCGTACCACAAAACCAGGTGATTTAATGACCAGGCTTTTTCTATTTTGATTTTAATGCTGTATGAGGTTCAGCGTGTTTCCTCCTCCTGGATGAGCCCTGGTGCATGGCAAGAAGCCTCAGTGAGCCTGTATGTGAATTTGCATGGGTGTTTTTTGTTTGCAGTCTTTCTGGGGAAAAAAAATTCCTACTTTTCACAGTCCTCAGGGGCATTCTCAGAAGTTTTCCTGCATCCTGTTCCTAGGAATTGACCAGGAGAGCCCTCAAAGCAGCCCTTTTTCCCCCCATTGCAATTGCATCTGTGTGCTGAGTGCTGTCTTCTGTCCCTTCTCAGTAGGAGATGCTGGGACCCCAACCAGCAGCAGCAAGGTTTAAAGTCATAGGATCATGGAATGGTTTGGGTTGGAAGGCACCTTAAAGATTGTTTCAACCCCCCTGTGGGCAGAGACAGCTGTCACTAGACCAGGTTGCTTAGAGTCCCGTCCAACCTGGCCTGGAACACTTCCAGGGATGAGGCAGCCACAGCCTCTCTGGGCAACCTGTGCCAGTGCTGTACCCTTAGAAGGAAGAATTTCTAATTTCTTCCTAATATAATCTTTTATGAGCTCTGATGCTCAAGACCCTGCCTCCTGGGTTTCCTTATGCTCCCTGGGCCGCTCCAGCTGCTGAGCCTCTCCAGCTGTGATAGCATGGAGCAAAGCAGTGATGCTGCTCCAGAAGGAGCCTCCCTGCACCATGCTTCTTGCTGCTCTCTCTTCACCAGACCAACAGCACTGGCCAGAGACTCACTCCTCAGCCTTCACATTGCTCTTCCCACTCTCGTTTGAGCCCCTGTAAATCCACAGAGTACTTCCTGGGAAGGAAATCTTCACCGGTATTTATGAAACTTTGTTTTCATAAACTGCTGGTTGTTCCAACAGGGCATAAAACAGCCAGTATGAGACAGTTATTTGGTCTACAAAATCATTCTGCTCCCTAGCTCCAATTTTACACAGCACTTGCTGCATTTCATTTAGTTCTCGAAGAAATGTGACACAGTAGATTAACTATTGATAGCAAAATACGGAGTTTCCCGTACGACTGTCACTTACCTTCCTCCATCCTCTCCCTTTTAACCCCAGATGATCAAGTAGTGCCAAATCCTGTTGCTTCTACAATGAATAGGTGCTGAAATACCTCAGTGGAGAGAAATTTTAGAAGGATGTTTTAGACATTTCTGCTGTTTTCTGTCTCCTCAAAGCTAGTATCAAACTGACAGTGTCTGAAATGACTGTGAAGTATTTTTTTCAGCCTAGGTAGTAGCATCTCCCATGGTGACTAGTCAGCATCCAGCACCTTCAGCAGAGAGAAATATTGCGATTGTCAACATAAATTACCATGTATTAAGTAAATAATGCATAATTAATATTATGGCAAATAATTTAGTGTACAGCTGATCAGGAAATACTTTTTTGAAAAAAGAAAGTAAATAGATTGAGGAAACCTATCAGAAGATTTGACTTTTTTTTAATGTATTTATTTTAGCTCAGAAAACCATCAGTGAGAAGAAGAAAATCACTTGACCAAATTCCTCTCTGTTTTTGCACAGGGTGACGGTCCCCTCTTGTCACCCAGCATCAGTGTTTCCCTCATGGTCCGTGCCTCATGCCAAGGATGATGCAAAGTAGGTGGTGTAGGAGCTGGTGGCAGCCTGGGCTCACTGGATGGTGTGGAGGCACTTTGTCCCACTGGCTACTGCATTGTCCCGCCATCCACATCAGGGTGCCATGGGGACCACCTCCTTAAAAAAGGTACCAAACAGTGAATGCTGGAGTGGGATGCAGACCTCCTTGAGCTTCTTTTCAAATTGCCACAAAGGTGGCCAAGGGACTGTGGTTAGATACCTTCCTGCAAAGAAGGTATCACTTCTATTAAAGAGCTCTTTAATCTAGTGCAGGATCCTTAGCAAGAGCCAGAGGCCAGAAGCTGAATAACCTGGGCCTGATTTCCTTGCATGGCTGTGCTTTAACTCTCAGTACAAAAAGTGCAGCAAAACAGAGAAGAGGAGAAATACTGATGCAGCCTCAGAGCTGCCAGGGTGCTCCTGATTGTTCTGCAGGGTTTCCTCTTTGTGCTTTGAAATAGGTAAAACTCAATTTTATGTGGTAGGGCCTGGGACGGGTGGTGTTTGCAGAGCCCCTGATGCAGCAGATACTTGTAGAGGTGTGTCTTGGGGTGACTCTATCATGTGTATCCCCTCTCATGCTCTGTGCCCAAAAAGTAATATTGTGCCTTTTCTGTGCCTTTAAACTGAGCTTGAGAAAAAAAAAAAGGTGGAAACAAAGCAATGGCAAGGAAGGATGAGCAGCGGGCACCAGGAGGAGGAGTCATGAATCATGTGTTTTGTAAAGGGCTAGAACAGCTCCCTCGCCGGGGTGCTGCTGTGTGCAAGAAGCTGCAGGTAATGACAGGAGCATTGCAGCCTCACACGGGGTCAAGTGCAAGGGCAGGTTTCTGAGGTTCTAAATTGTTTTCAGACATGGTTTGTGCAGAGTTGGTGTCAAAGGGGAGGCTGATCCCAGGAGACAGTGGTTGGAAATGAATCTGCCTGCTTGCACAGCCCCTCTACCTCCCTAGGTGAATAAAGTTTTGTAACTTTAAATAACAGTCCTGTGGAAGTCTCAGAATTGTAAAGGTGTGATTTCACCCCAGTGCCCTCACTGCCAATTCTAGTGAGAGCAGTGTCATCTCAGTGGAGGAAGCATCTGAGAACAAACAAGTTACCAGTCAGTCTCAGTGGAGCACTTGACTTGTAAAACATTTTTTACCAAGAGCGATGCAAAGTAAATCAAGAAATGGGCCAATCTTCCTGTGCCAGCTGACTTTTGCAATGGTATTGAAACAAAAGGGGTGACAGCTCTGTACTTGTAATCCGAGCAAAACTGCTAGCAATTACTGCGACACAACGATTTTGGTGTCTTTCCAGTGCTTTTTTTAGGGGATCGAACAAAGTTTTTTAGAAAAGGATGCATTAACAGTGGATAAGCAAAACCTGGGATTAGTAACTCATTGTTGCTCGTGGGAGAAGCTTTCTTAGGCCTTTTGGCATGAGAACAGGAAGAACACAGCCTGCTCCATGTAAGGCTGCCTCTGTACATGATTTGACCCCATGCTGGAAAAGGGATGCTCCCTGCAGAGCCGGAAAGTTTCCTCTGAAATATTGAGGCAAACTGTCTTGACTTGCACATCTCTTTGGTGGTGGGTGCTTGTGTGCAGGAGTCATTGCAACTCAGACAAGTCTCTGAGGAGCAGCCTTAAATGAATTTTATAAATAAATAAATAGTGTGCAAAGCCTTCAGAGAAGAACATTTTCAAAAAATGAGGGTTTTGACCAAGGGCAAAGTAGTAGTAGTCCTGGCTTAGCAGGGGAATGACTGCACATGTGGGATGTGGGCATTTGTGTGCCATCCTGCTGCCATCTGTCCCACACTGAGCTCAGGTGGGAACTCTGAGGTGAGGAGACTCCAGGGTCCCTGCTGTGAATTATCCTCATCAGCTCGTTTCTCACAAGTCTCCACCTACCAGTTTTAATCTGCTGTAATTGAGCAAACATTGGTGGTGCAAAGGTTGGGAGATGCCAGTGTTTATTTTATGTGCTTATTTTATTAGATTTTCACATTTATTGTGTTTATTTTATTAGATTTTTACATCTAATCTGATGGTCTGTCTTGGGCTGTGGCTCACCATCAGTGTTGAGTTAGATGACCCCAGGAAGTATAATCCCAAACTCTTGCACAGTCACCCCAGTAGTTGTGCACCCTTAGCCTGCTGTCTGCAGCTCATGTTGACACAAGCCAGTGTGGAAGCATCTGAGATCACACTAGTGAGTCAGGCACTAGATGGACTGGAAAATTTGGTACTATTAGGTTTTAAAGGCAGGAAGATCAAAATTTTGATTTCTGGTTTTTTAGGGGCCGCACTTCCTCCTTAGAGGGCCAAGTATAATTTCAGGTCTTGACCTTTTAGCTTGGAGAAAGGCAACCTTTATACATGATACATGAGCACAGGTCTTTGAAACGTGGGAGGAATGGTTTGTTCATTGAACATGCAAACAAATACTTGCTCTGGCCTGGAATTTAAACTGACATTAAGCTCTGAGAATATCTATATTTAATTACATCTAAGGGCCAGAAAACAAAATGGTGTAATTAAAAGTGAAGTCCTTCCTATGGAAGCAGTTTATCATAATAAAACCATGGCTTTCTGCTCTGTGGAGATGCAAAGAAGTGTTAACTAAAGCAAATCATCTTTAGCACAGGTTTCTTGTTTGTGTTTCGGGATTGGCTTTGGGTCTGGATGTAACCTTCTGCAAGAAGTGGTTTGGAAATGTAGCAAGAATACTCTGTCCCTCTGGCATGGGGTTTTTGCCCTGAGTAGTATCTCTCTTTTGAGCACCAGTGGCAGGTGGGCAGTGGCTCTCCTGTGGCAGCTCTCCCCTCTTCACCTTCAGCTCCTTCAGAGCAGTGATGCAGAACACTGACCCTGAATGCTTTTCACCAAATGTTTAATGTTCTTTCCATCCTGCTTTTATTAATGTACATAATCTCAGGCTGGGATAGGCAGTAACTGAGGGAGGAGTAAAATAATTTTCCATTTTTTTGTCATTTGACATTCCCAGGGGATGGAGACTTGTAAAATAAATATATACTTGCATAATTAATTTTAGCAGCCCTGGCCAAGTTATGTTGCTTCGCTTTTGGTTTTGCATTTCTTCTTTTGGCAGCCACATTTTTGTCCCCCTCTGCCCCAAAACATTGCCATTCCAGGCAGGAAGTTGGACTCTGCCTTGGCAGTTTGCCGTCTGCTGTCGGAGCAGCATAAAAAATTATGGATGCAATCTAGTGGTAGCCCCTTGCAAAACCGACTGTAAAATGCTGAACTGTAAAACCCTTACCTCCTTTCAGAAGCAAGTCTGGGGTTATTAAACACAAAATATTGCACATTAAAACAGCATTAATCAGCTTGACTGGAAAAAAAAAATCTCTTAAGAATCTTGCAAACTCCAAATGGACGCTAAGGTTTGTAGCTTTGTCCTTGACTTGCTCTGTTTTACTGTGTGCACAGTTTCTCCAGTTTCTCAAGACCTTCGCGAACACAAACTCTTGACTGAGAAAAACAGACAAATTGGAAAGTGTTCAGGCTAATAGAAATTAGCTTAGACTGCAGTATTCAGTGACTAACTTTTAATAATTCTTAATATTCAAATTTTCTTTTAAATATTTTTTCTCGTCCTTGTGGCATACTAAGTTTATGTTTCTGGAGAAACTGATTTTACAGAGGAAAGTGAATGCAGGCTCTGTCCTGTGCCCAAACCAAGTAGCAGCATGTGCATCTGGAGCTGTTTCAGCCCGTGGTTCATTCTAGGGAGATGTGGCATTCTGCAGAGGCTGCAGAGATGGCAGAATAACTGGTCTGTGTCAGAGGAACCTGCCTGTAAACTGGGAATATCGCACTGCTTGCAGTATTGAAGCACCCTGCAGCTGCCTTTGGCTGGTGCTGTCACTGTGCTTGGGCAGAGAATTGCACATCTGTGTTTCTGGGCTGTGGTTCTGCATGCTGGCATGGGCTGCCCGCGGATGCATCTGTGTCGGCCTGGAGTCAGAGAATGTGGGAAGTTGAAAGGGGTCTCTAGCCATCTTTTCAATCCTTTCCTTGTACCAGAGCCAGCTTCACAGTCAAGTCAGGTGGCCTGCAGGAATTGCAAGGTGATTTCTGCTTTTGGGGCAAAAATCCACGTGTGGACATAGATATCCCTGCACTTGGACAAGTGACTCATCACATAACCTGTCATCAGAAAGAAATTATTTAAACCCTCCTGCTTAGAAAAGTCCCTTGCTAAGGTAGGCAGGAAACACTTTAGGAAAACCAACTGCAGAATGTAAGACTCTTTAATCTTTGTGGAGCTTCAGGCAGAAATGTGTTTTACAGGGAAGGTGTGCACAGGTGAGCGTGAAGTCTGCAATGCAAATCACTGTGGCACTGGAGGGTGTGTGAGGGATGGAAATGGCCAGGCTTTGCTCAACTAATTCGTGCTCCGGATAGGGAGAGCTGTTCCTATAAATACAGGGAGCTGAGTGCTTTAAGGACCAGTATATCAGCTGGTGTTGCACGATTAACATTCGCATAGACAATAAACACCATTTGCTGAAGATTTGTTCAGCAGTTCTCATCATCAAATCCACTTACTTTAAAAAATGTGATTGGTACCTTGGTGAATACACTGCTGGGGGAATGTGCCTTCATTCTCAAAGAAAGTGGAAGAAATATCGGAGTCGCTGGTGTTTATCATTGCAATCCAGCAGTAAAAACAACATTTGGGGGAAAACATGAGAAATGAGCATTGGCAAAATGTGTGTTTATGGTTTAACAGCAACTATAAAGGAATAATTCAAAATGTAGTTTGCTAATGGCTTTCAAGTATAGTTTTTATCCTGCTTTTGATTGCAAATAGTCAGGTTTAAAAACAAGGGGATAGCAGAGGTTTAGTATACTTCATTACTGGTTGGAAAGCACTTCAGCTCGCTTTACAGTACAATATCTTTTTTGTTCAGGATTTTTTTTCCTCTCCTTGAATTCTGTTCAGTCGCTGTTTTACTGTTTTTCTTGTACAGTATTAGCTTCGATGTGATCTGCTGACATGTCTCGTTGGGCTCTTTGGAAGAAAAGCCTTGATGAAAGTACAATGGGTGCTTTGGGTGGGAGAGGAACTTCTTTCCTTTCGCCCTCCTGCTTTGCTTGCAGGGACCATCAGGGCTGTTCACTGTCATCAGGTACCTCCCCCTGACTTTCTAGTTCAGACTCATTAAAACCAAGCAGTAGTAAAAGAAGAAGAAGGTGCTGTTGAGTCTGGCATTGATTTTTTGATTTTCCCGTTGTTAGTACTGCATGCAGTGACCCTTGGGGAGATGCTAAACCAGTGTATTCCCATCAGAAAGATGTCTGTTTTGAGGACTGAATTATTTGAATTACTTGAATTTTTAAAACCCCAAACAAAAAACAGCGTTAAGCTCATTCTGAGCTCTTGCTCATAGTCACTTTCTTGTTAGTTGGTATGAACAAACAGGTTGATTGAAGAGTCACTGGGTCACACAGTGCCTGGCAGACATTTGAGCAAAATTATACATTTTAATTTTTTTCTTCCCAAATGCTTCAAAATTTAGACAGTTTCTGTTATTTTACTTTTCAAGGTTGTAGCAGTTTGGAGTGAAGTGCAATAACAATTTTGAAGGGTTTTTTCCATTTTAAACCATGCAGACTTGAAGTGACACAGGCATGGAAGTAATATTTATGTTGAAGGCACTGGATAAAGTGCTGTAATTATTATAGAGGTAAATGGAGATTTTGTCTTCTACATTTTTGGGTCTGCTGCCGTCCCACCTGGGGACACTGGGGCGGTGGTTGATAGATGCTCTGTCAGATCCCTCACTGAAGGTCTTCAAAGACCTTTCACCTTTTTAAAGACTGCTGAGTAAATAATTTTATGCAAACATATCAATCTTATTCCTCACCATTTAAATCAAAACTTTAGGCATTAGAGAAGCTGAAATACCATTAGGTTAAGACTTAAGACCTTCAGATTTCTTTTTCTGATTTGATCCCACAAATCTCTCATGAGCTTGAAGTTCTCTAGAGGCTCACAGAGTCCCATTGATTTTGCAACGCTAAGCTTGCGCTTAAGTGCTTTGGAGGATCACAGCCAAAATTGGGTTTTCTTTATTTGCTTATTCCAGGCCTGTGGGGATCACGTTTTCAAGCTTTTCCTAGTAATCAGGGAGTAGAAACTATTTATGTGTTTAACAGCAGTTCAGCTTCTGATTTCACATGATTGCAGGAGCTCAGGTTGTCCAGTGTGTAATCAAATGTAAAGAGATAGAAATACTGTAAGGAACTATCTGTTTATCCTGTGTTTCGTATTTTATCTTTGAGATACCAGTTCACATATTTTCCTTAACTTTTAAAGGTGGAAGGGGAAAAAACCAAACCAACAAGTAAACACAACAAGAAAAAGAAATACAAATTCCAGGCAGAATTTCTATGTAGCAACTCCCAGTGTGTCTTTTCCTAAGGATGCACTGCAAAGGTAGATTCCTTTTACTGCTCAAATGAAAATTGCTCCTTCTCTGAGAGCCAGGTCAGTTGTAAGTAACTGCCCTGTGAGTTTCCATGTAGCTGCTGGGCAGGAATGTGAGCCACGAAGGAGCAGTGAAAGCCACCTGAAATTTGCAGTCTCCAAGAGTAGATGGAAAGCAATGTGCTCCATCAGGTTGGAGGAACTCCTCAGCTGTTTAAATGTATGCTCAAGTATTATAAAACTATGTTTTACAGAGTTCCTTTATTATGGTTATGTAAGGCTTGATCACATAAAGTTATATGGGCAACAGACTGGTGCTGGAATGAAGTTCTTATGGCTTCGTTTTGATTTCCACAAGGAAAAAGAGTGACTTTGAATTCTGCTTGTTACAGGGTATAAATTACAGCTGTCTCCTTTCTGTACCTTTTTGGGGATTTTTTTGTATTTTCTTGGCTAGAGGACCTGTACCTTCAGGCCAAGCTTTGCAAAGTTTTCCTTGTCTCCACTGCAATTCTGTGGCTGTTTTGTGAGCTTTACCTGAGTGAGGGCTGTAAATTGGAGCCCAGTATTGTGAAAAATGGTGTAAATCCAATCTCAAATATAAGCAAATCCTATAAAGGAAAACTGGTATAACAGCGCCTGGTTCTTACTGGCATTATGAATGCAATCACGAGTGTTAAAAATGTGTTTCGAACACTGTATTATTACGCTAATCAGTGTTTTTTTGTTTCTCTCCTAATGCCTTTCACCTGCAATGATTGGAAACACTTGAAATGATTGGATATTTGGCATTTTCCGGTTTTCATCTTAACTCTTCTGGAAATTCCTACTTGCAGGTAAGCTCATTGTTATTTCACAATGCATGCAGATTTGCATCTTTTGTCTAACTTAGCTTTTACATTACATTTTGGAGAGGAAATGGTCAGCAATTGAAATGGAATAGTCTGTGGTGTATTCCATTGTGTCCCCAATGGTTAGGTATTAGTGCTGCAAAATACCAGCCAGGGTAAAACTGAATTTGGTGGGCCATGTGAATGTCAAACACAGCATAACACATTTAGGAACCTACCAAATTGAACCTCTTGAAATTGGATTTTTTATGGTTCCTCTCTAGGAACTAAGATTTTACTTGCATTATTCTTCTTCAACGAGCAAAATAAGTTTCTAATCCTCCTGCTCCTAAGAACAGTTCAAAGACAAGAACCTAAATGCTGAGAGGTGAAGTCAAATACAAATAACCAAGCATGGATGTGTTTGTGTAGCTGAAAGATTCTTGGGGTTTTTCTCAGGTTTTGAAGGCCTGATCCTGGATTGCATCTGGTTGCTGTTTTTGAGTTGCTCTCCTGCACAGCCTTTACTTCTGGAAAGCTGCTACTCTTAGCTGGACAGCATCCATGCTTAGGTGCAACTCTCCCATGCTGTTGCTGTACACCCTCTGCAAGGCACTGGGATGACCCCAGAGGGGTGCCAGGAGGCCCAGCAGTTCTGATGTGCTGGGTCTGGCACGTGCATGAGCACCACTGGGCAAGGGGCAGTAGTGGCAGGTTGGCTGGCATGGAATGAATGGGGATCCAGCCCTGCATAAATTCAGTCTTTCAGCTGCTCACCTCCAGCTCCTTGCAAGCAGAGGACTGTGCTGAGTAGCAGCACCACCCAGGTGTGGTGGCTGCTTTCTCAGTGCCAGCTCAGGGAGACTCTCCAGCCAAGACCCCTTTCCTGATGCCCTGCTCTAGTTGCTCACCCAGCAGAGACAATAAGGTCTGAGCAAACTGTTTCTTTTTTTGAGTTTAATATCTCACCAACAGGCATAACAAAATCGTTGGCAATTTCTTTCAGGTCTGTCTGATCGGTCTGTTCCATTTCCATGATGCAGCAGGTTTTTTTGGCAGGACACAGATCGCTGTTCTTATTTTGTGGAAGGAAATTTAATTACAGTGCAAGTGAGCCACATCCATCATTTCCAGTTCAGAGCCCATCCAGAGTTTCTCTCTGTGTTTTGGGTATGTGGAGTCACAGGGTTGTTTTCACTGCATTTCCCTTGGGTTTGCCAAAATGATAGCTAATTAGGGCAGAAACAGGCCACCTTCCAGGCTGTTCCCTTACGGGATTTTTTTTGGATGTCACTATGCACTTTCCCCAGCATTGCAGCATTTTGAGCTCTCACCTCTATTTTTTTTGCAGTAAGTGGTGTAAGCTTTGGAATTTGGAGCCTTAAATGAAAATGATAACGCAATGCTGGTTTCATTGAGCTGGAATAACTGGCCCGAGAAACTGGACAGAAATAGCAAGGCGAGTGTATGCTGGCTGAGAGTAAATGAGCAGGAACTGCTCTAGGCTGGGCAGGTTTGTGTTTGTGTGCAGTCTTCCTTCTCTCTCATGTTTTTGGTTTTTGTTTTATGACTGTTAGGTGTTTTAAATCAGTCTCCCTGAGTGTGAAGCAAAAGGACATCCCTGAAGCTGATACTTTTCATGAAATGAAGTTCAGGATAAGCATTGAAGCTTTCATTTCATGTGCCTACTTCTTTAGTAGTAGGAGGATCACTTTTTTGGGTAGCTCTGAGTCTTCTTCCTTTTAGGCCTGAGAGTTCATGCTGCAAAATGGGCAGTCTGAGGATCCCTACCATCTCGTGTGCTTCTGTCCCAAACACACCAGGTCCGAATTTCAGACAGATTTCAGGTGGGTGGAACTTGACCCAGTGGTGTCCTGAGAGCCCAGGATTTGAAGCCTGGCACCACTGAAAAGTGGCTGAGCTTGGGGTGAGCTTGGGGTGCTACCTGAGCTTGGGGTGCAGCAGGTTCTCAAGAGACAGTTCAAAACTAGTGGGGATGCTTTGATACTCGCTCTGCCGTTTATTTTTCTAGGAGGTACCTGGAGTTTTTGTTCCTGCGACTGTGTTATTTTCCAGTATATTAAACCTTCTATTTTGTGGCATCTCAGGGGCATGTGGCTGCTCCCGGGCTGTAACACCCACTGTGCCAGGCTGTGCTGCCAAGCAGTGAGCTAGCCATTGGCATGACTTTTAAAAATGCAGTGAAGACAATAAGGCAACTATTGCTTTAGCTATCCCTGTTGTACGTGGTTGCATAAATGTGCTAGATTATGATTATCTCTGCCTCATAATTAGCAATTTGCATAACTACTTGCTGTGAACAAGAAGTCCCATCAGTGTTATGAAGGATTTATTTAGCTGTCTGAATATATTTTTGTTATCCAGTGCAGAAAGAAAACAGTCAAAATGGAAGCAGTCCCAAATGCTTGGTGTTATTTCTAACCCGCACACATCATTAACAGGAGTACTAATTGTTCAGCACCAGAAACTCATTTGTTTCTCTATAGGCTGGAAGAACATTAATTCTCAGAGTGCCTCTCTCTTTTTTCCCCCATAGCCAGCAGTATCATAAGCTCTGCAGTTGGTTGTAACCAGATTATATTTGTTGTGTTTGCAGCGTAGCGCCTGCGATAGTCTTGTCTTTTCCCAAGGTGCTGTCTAAGCAGTGAAATGTATGTAAATGTATGTAGTCATGGCTGTGTTTCAGACTCTCAACAATGGATCCTTGTATTTGCTGTTGTCATAAGAAGTGAGGGCTCAGCCGAGGTAGCAGTGATACCTTGGGTACCTGCTTGTTGGCAGAGCATCCCTGCCTAGCGAGTGCGAAAAGATGAGACCTGCTTTGCTTTCTGGCTTCACCTGTTCATCTGCTCCTACACTCCAGATGATAAAATATGCCTTTGGAAAAGAAATTTTGCATGTTTGGGTTTGATTTTGGAAAATGGGGTGCAAAGTTGGTCATGCCCACGTGAAGGACCAGACTGACCCCGTACAAAATTATGGTTTTATTTGCACTCATGTACTCTGGAAGTTATGGGAGCTGGGAAATCCACCTCTGTGAGCAGCATCTCCATTCAAAGCCATTTAAGTGTAGGTCTTGGGTGAGTTCTGTTTTGTGCCACATAGCCTGAGTTTGATGTAGAGCTGGGTTAGTAAGATGGAGCGAAGGATAGGCTGGCAAAGAACCTAACTCTGGGAATTATCCAATTTTTAATGTCTGCAGTCTCAAGCTGCGTCAAGGGAAATTTAGGTTGGATGTTAGGAAAAAGTTTTTTATGGAAAGAGTGATAAAGTTCTGGAATTGTCTGCCCAGGGAGGTGGTGGAGTCACCATCCCTGGATGTGTTTAAAAAAAGACTGGATGTGGCACTCAGTGCCATGGTTTAGTTGAGGTGGTGTTAGGGCATGGGTTGGACTCAGTGATCTTAAAGGTCTCTTCCAACCTGGTGATTCTGTTATTCTGTGATCCTGTGCTGAATCCTGAGCTGCAGTAGACTTTATTTGGGAATTTTAAAAAGTACCTAGCTCTTCCTCAGGAAGCTGCTGGGTTCTGACAAAAACACAAGTTCTGTTTTTTCTGATTCTGAAATGGGGCAGCACGTCTCACCACGTTCCTTTTTTTGCCCAGCCTTGTGCTGTAGGGCTGTGTGGCCACTTTCTCCTTGGTGTTTAGGAAGGAGCACATCTCTCCCTGGTGGTAGCAGGTTTGTGCCCACATCAGAAGGTCTGCAGAGCCTGTGGTTGAGTCTGTGCAGTGAGGAGTTAGGAAAAAAGTGTGAGTAGCTTAGAAAAATGATTGGATGAGAAGGTCCTTTTAAGCTTTTGGTGGCAATCATGTAATGTAAGATCCTCTAAAAGTCTTTTCCTATACTAAGCTGTAGCTTTTTCTGCATAAATAATGCTGGAGAAAAGTAACTTACTTGTGGAACGTATGTCCTACATGGTAGGAAACACTGACAATGTCTGGACAAAGGAAGCACTGCTGCTAGGAGAGCTGTGAAGCACAGGCCACTGAAATCATGGGGCCCTCAGTATGGGGTTGAGAGTGCTCTTAAATGGTGGCCCTACTGCATGGTGACTTAAAGGGCAAAACAGTGTCTTTAGAGAACTTGCTTGAAATGATAATATTGTGTAATCCAAGAGCCAAATGATTTAATATGCAATGAACCCAAAATCTTATTTAAAGGAGTGAATGTGCAGGCTTGCACCAACATAATTTACTTATTTTTATGAGTATCTTCCATGCACTGCTAATAAATATGAGGTATTAACGGGTTTTTAATCTGATTCGCATTTATTACAGGTTGAGTGTGAGGCTATAAATAATGCTGGCTTAGAAGCATGAAGGGTAAAGCTGTGTGAGTGGGTCCTCAGCCCTTCCTGGAGCTGGGCTGTGCAGGGCAGTGCCTATTTGCAATGCCGATGAGCCACCAACTCAATTCTTCAGGCTGTGAGGATGCTCTTCTGGAGCATTTGCACCACCGTTTCCTCAGAAATAGGGTCTTGCTCTGACTGCATGGGTTTGAAACAGGTATTTTGGGGCATAATCTGTGTTTCTCTGTTCACTGGGAACTTAGAAGTCAAACTGCTTATGAAAGAGAAGAGAGGTCTTGGAGATACTGCTGATGTTTCCCAGTCTCCCATACCCTGATCTATCTCTCCCACCCTTCCTCAGCCATCAGGTAACACAAGTAATACAAGTAATAAATGCTCATGTGGGGAAGGGAAGAGTTGGGCATAAATCTTTAGAGGGAAAAGGGAAGATACCTCAAGGGCTTTTTTGCTCCTTTTTAATTTTTTTCTCCTTTCATGGAGCCATTTGCTCCTACAAGGTTGGATCCCCAAATGGATCTCTCTCTGGAGGGGGTTGCAGATTGAATAAGAACAAGACAGAAGTTGCTTATTGGAATGTTCTCTGTTTCCAAGTGGGAGATCTCAACTCGAGAAAGGGAAGAAATTAGCAACTCTGGCATCCTGGAATAGCAATAGCTAGGGCAGGTAAGAAATTTGTCTGTGCTTCCTGCTGGAAATTTAGCTTTTATCAAGGAGAAAATATGAAACAGGAATTGCAGAGAGGCTTTGCATCCTTATTTCACATCTTCCTTCTCACCCTTTGCTTGTTGTGTCCCAAGGGTGTGCAGGGCCAGAAGAGCTCTCCCAGCATGTGCTGGACAACCCCTCTTGCTACTGCAGCCTGGTAAGAGATGCAGCCCAAACCAATTTGTCCAGAAAGAAGAAAATGCAGAGAAAAGGCAGCTCTAGGACTGCCTGGTGAGATGTGGCAGCATAGCTTCTCTTTGTAGCTGAAAGTTTTCTGATTGTTTTGTCTCAAATGTTTACCTTTCTGATCTGTGGAAGCCTACTGAGGAAAAGAAACACTTTGTGATAACTAGTTTTGTCAACAGCCCAGTTTTCCTTCAAAAGCATTCTGATGGAAACTTCTTAGGAACATGCAGCTTTGCTCGTACTTCCCCTTTATTTGTACAAGCAGATGTGATTTATTTTGCCCTTTGATGTATCGTGCAACTCCCATTGAAAGCAACCCTGGTTGTGAATAAGTTGTGGGAGCAACTCTTTGATACTTCCCAAGATTTCATTAATGAGTAGGAGTGACCCAAAGTCTCAGGGACTGTTTGATGGAATTATAGCTGGCAGAAATTAATTTTTAAGCATCAGTCTGAAGTACACAATGACGTGGGCATGTTCTGGATCTTGTGTAGATGTGTTTGTTGGTGCACTGTGCTTTTCACACTGGTTTCCATTTTGTTATGTGGCTGACAAAAGTTTAATTGCAGAGAGGAGAGGCCAATGCCCTGGTTTGATGGAAGGGCAGAGGAGGTGTGTGTCCACTGAGCTCCATCTGAAGTTTGTATGGCATTTCTATTGAAAGCTGCATGCCTGCTTTACTGGAGAATATGATAAATATTTTATTCTGAGGGGGTTTTTTTTGTGATCTGTATAATGTCATCCAGTACAAGGGCAGGGAGATTGTTCAAAACTTCCTTAAGGCACCAACTTGACACTGCTTAATGCTTTTTTCTTGTGGTTCTTTGTCTTCATGTTCCTTGCCTTGCATAAAAATCAGTAAATAAAACATCAGACCTGAACTCCCCAATCTTCCTGGGGCCTAAGAGAGGAGGGGTTCCCAGCACAGCTATTGTGACTGCAGCTGATTTCCATTTGGGGCTTCAGAGATGGAT
The DNA here is from genome assembly GCA_013397725.1 of Rhagologus leucostigma. NCBI lineage: Eukaryota > Metazoa > Chordata > Aves > Passeriformes > Rhagologus > Rhagologus leucostigma. Next base: position 254,767 of record VZTD01004544.1, on the reverse strand, counting down.
GAAATCCCAGCAGCATCTGCAGGAAATGCACAGCAGAGGTCTTTTGCACAGCGCTGCAAAACCTGGCTCTGCACAGGATGGGGAGTTCTTTTGGTGCCTGTGCTACTTAAAATATGGCAGCTTTGTGTGGCTTCAGAATGTACACTGAGTGCCTGCAGATGTTGCCTTCCCCTTGGGCTGTGGCTGCCCAGTCAGGCCTTGGGCTGTTAGTGGTGAGAGTGAGGGTGTGGCCAGTCAGTGGTCAGGGCTGTGGTGAGCAGTGAAGGCACTTGTTTGTCTCAGATGGCACCTAAATGTCCAATTTTTCATATGCATCCTTCTTCCTGCTGCTGGAGGTGCCTATTGAATGCAGGCTATATCCCAGGCTAACTTTGCTGCCCAGACATTATTAAAGGAAATGAATTCACAGCGCCTACAATACTGTTTGCGGCTTTGTTATGTAGTCCTAGCGTAAGAGCAGGTCAATACTGCATTAGGTCTGGCTTGATGTGACCTATCTGAAGCCACCAGAGTAAATTCAATTTGTGTTTATTTCTGTGCTGGAGTCTGTTCTTCATGGGCTTGACAAGGAATTAATCTTACTGTGCTTTTACTTATTTTGAAAGGAATAACAGTGGAAGGACTTAATCCTGGAAAGACTTTGTGCTGGCTTTCAAATACACCTTGTCTAATGTTTCTGTACAGTTTTGGCCTGATGGTGCTTAGCTAATCCATCTGATCATAATTCTCACAAAGTCCTTTGCAGTCTCCCAAAGTCTGCCCAACCTCTGATTCCCAGGAAAGGTTTTTGTACCTGAGATAGTGCTGTAAATACTGCAGCTTGTAGCTGGGATTTTTTTTTCCACCACATAATTCGTGGAGCTTAGTAATGTGACTTCCCCCGTGAAAGGGCATTTATAGATTTCACTCTCTAGTGCCTGACCCGTGACCTACTGGAGTCAGCAAATGTGTTCCTGCTGACCCTATCTGGCTTTGGATCAGGCAACAGGGAGCCTTTTGAGGGAGAGCTATCTGCTCCTTTCTAATGGCTGTATCATATGTCATAGATTTTTCCTGTTTAGAAAAGGATATAAAAGCTGTGATGTTAGAAACCATAATACTTTGTTAATTGGATTGCATTAAAGCACGTTAATCAAACTGAAAGGGAACGTTACCTGGATTTTCATGTCTGCTACAGCAGCACTTGGAGCCTTCTGCAAAGATGAGGACCTGTTTGGTGGTGCTTGAGGACAGAGGAGTCAAACCAGGGTTTCTTTGCAAGGAGCTGAACGATGCTTGTGTGAATCTGTGGATGCGAGAATTAACAGTGAGCTGCAGGATCATGCATTGTGATCCCTTCCAGCCTGGTGCAGCACCAGGCCCCAGAGTCCTGAGCTCAAACCAGTTGAGGGTTCAGGCTCATTGAGCATCTTGAACATAGGAGATGCAACAAAATTTTAATGTAAAGAAAGACTGGAGCCTGTCCATCAGCTTTCCTAGTTTTAGAAGCTGTTTCTCCCAAGCCTCTCCTGGCATGGATGGCTTTTTCTCTCTTCCCAGAAAAGTTCACCAGGCAGAAGCAGCAAATCCAAGCCTGTGAGCACATGAGCTTCCTCACAAATGTGCCATCATTGCAGGTTTATGAAACAATGCTGGTAGGTTTTAAGTCTACTTTTATGTAGAGATAAGTATGTTAAAAGACGTATGGGTCTTTTAGTTATAAAGGACCACAGGTGATATGATAATGATTTGCCTTTCAGGCTGCTTTTTTGTACATCTGTCTGTCTTCTGGGAAGCCTGTTGGCTGCACAGGCGTCACAGTAGTGCACACAGCAGTTTTGGGTTGCTGGGAGGTTTTTTGCAATAAACTCTTTTATTTCAGTAGCAGATTCTCATTATGCAAAAGGAGAAACAGCCAAGGCAAGTGTTTAAACCTACTTAAGATTTGGACTGCATCATCTGTATAATTGAAAAGCACTGTTTGGGTCATTGTTCTGTTCCAGCTTTGCTGCTACTACTTTGGCAGATGTTTAAAGATCCTTCCTGATGCTGAACCTGGCACAGGGACTTGACCTTGATGTGTTAGAGGTCCTCCTGCTTCCCCAACAGACAGAGCTGCAGCAAAGGGAAGGGGCTGCAGCTTGATTTCCACCAGTACAGCCACCTCACAAGTAAACAAGCATTAATCATCCATCCCAATGCACTTGTCTTCAATTGAAAGTGGTTGTTAAATTCCTGATTGTAATTGTGATTTGCATTGCCAAGCAGCACCTCGGGTTTAAATAATCGATGTTTCATTTTCTTGTTCTGTTCATGTGTGCTGGTTGTGTCCCTGAAGGAAGGTTTGGTCTAATTGTTTGGTGCCTCTTGCTAACCCAGGTCCCCTTGTCTTACCTTTGCAGCTAATTGCTGGGTTTGATTTTTGATTCACCACTTGCCTTGGGTTGAAAGAGGCATTCCAGAAAGTCACTTCTTAGAATTTGGTGTTAATTGACTAAAGTAACTTAAAAGTAGAGGATATATAGGAAAACTAATACATTTCTTGAAACATTCTTTTCTTGCATTCAGCTTTGACTGGGAAAGGAAATATTGCTCACAGTTACACTCAAACCTGGTCGTAGCTGGTCATCCCATCCATTGCACATGATCGTACAAATTTCGCACCTTATTTTCATTCATAAACTGACAAGACCAAAAGCTGTTATTTTCTGTCTCTTCTTGATCTGCTGCTCAACCCTGAATGGTCTGGTCATTAGCACACCTACTTGAGTAAGTAAATGGGGAAAATACCCTTCTTCCTCAGCAGATGGTTCCTAGGCTGTCCTGATCCTGCCCCATCCAGCAGACCTGATGGCTGGGGAGGTGAAGGTTGAAGGGCAATCATTCCCATCACCCAAAACTCAGGTCCTGGTCTGCTCAAGGGCTGCAGAACACAAAAGGTATACCCCAAGGCAGGGGCAGTGAGAGGTGAGTCCGAGTCCCTACTTCTCAGGTCATGTGCAGTTTATCAGTACAAATGTGCACCACTGTCTTGGCAAAGTGTTTTAACACGCTTCTGAGAAAGATGTGTCCCCCCAGTGCTGTCAACAGTGTTAAAATAGCAACAAAGCAATAAGCTTATCAAGTAAGTATCAATGCCAGGGTAAATCAACAATGCAGTGTTGATGGTAGTTCATCAAATTAGTGAAATCACTATGTAAGGATTGATTAATTTGGCTATTAATTTGAAGTCTAAGGGGTGACTCTCCTTCTGAGGCATATGGTCTTCTGGGATTTCCAGTAAGTCAATCAAATCTGTAATTGCAAGATGGCTAAGTCATATGGAAAATAAATTATCGTCTGACACTGCAGCCACTACAGCAGAACCAGCTGCATACATGTGGCATGGGAGGGCTGGGAAGGACTCTCTAATACCTTTTGTTTTGTCACACAGGGATGAAAAGTCATCAGGGCTCAGGAGCAGAGGGCTGCTAAGATGTGGAGCACATTTGAAGCTGTAGTCTGTCCCTCATCCGCAGTTGCGGTTGGCCTCTTGGCGTGTTCCCGGGGACTGTGGATGTGTTTGGTTTAATGAGAGGGAACTAAAAGGCCTGCTGCATTTTCAGATGTGTTTGTATGGCTCACAGTGCTAGATGCAAGCTCTTTTAACATTGCTGAAGGAAGTCTTGCTGATTTCAACTACATGCAACAGTTTGATCACATTGCTTTCAGGATACAGTGAGAAGTTGCAGAGGGTACTGTAGCTCAATCCACCTCTAAAAGAAACCAGGGGGTGAAGGGCTTTTCTGGGAGCTGGTGATGTTGGTGGACTACTCCTATTTGCTGGTTCTCTGACTCCAGCCCTGTTCAAGCACCTCACCTCAGTATGTTATGCTGCAGGGCCTGGCCAGGGCTGGGTTTCTGATACACTGGACCAGCATGAACCACCCATCCCTGGAGAGCTGATCTCATCCAAATGGCTGCTGCCAGAAAAGCTCCAGATGAAAGGCTGAGAATTGCTTTCTCTAATGGCTTTTTACCCAGCAAAATGTTTTGCTGCCTTATTTATGACTTTTTCTGTAACACGGAAGCCTGGGATGAAAAGGCTGAAGGCTTCCTTTTATTTTTCTCTGCAAACTCCCTCTCACTGCTGCAGATTTGCAAGTTCTTTAATGGGATAGAAGTTGTGGCTGAGGCTGGCCTTCCCCTGAGTTGTTTCATTATGCTGTTGACGTGAACACTAAATCCTGCCTTCCTTTGCTGCATGCTGAAGGTCACTGCTGCAGTATGATCATAATGAGCCTCATAAGCCAGTGTCTCATCTCAGCAGAGCTCTCTGTGGATTGCCCAAAAAAACCCCAACCATTTATTCTTTAACCTTATCAGTCTACAGATGCCGAAGGCATCATGTGAGCCTGAGTCTTGTAGCTCATCGATGTTGGATGATGGTTTGATCTTAAGGGACTTGGGAGCTAACAGAAGGAATAAGGCAGTGGAATAAAAGTAGGCAGTGTTTCAGGTAGTAAATGCAAGACTCAGCATCAGAGTGCCCACACTGAAAGTAATGGCCTTTGTCTCGGGTCAGCAGGAGGGAGTTCATCTCCTCCATCTTTCAGATGTCTGAAAATTATGTGGAATTTAAAGCCTATGGGAGTGAGGCTACCATTGCAGAAAAGAGGGGAGGAATGGGGTTGTCTAAAGGCTAATTCCTTTCTCCTTCCCCCTTGTCTTCCAGCAATAAGCCTGGGAGACTGCGCTGCTGAACAGGGATGTGCTAGGGAAGGAGAGGAGCTCCATGCTCTGGTCCAAGGCCGAAGCTTCTGAAAGCTCCTGCCTTACCTGGTGGTCTGCTCTGGTTCTCTGCTCTTCGTCAGGCTGGCTGTGACATGATGTGCTTGCAAAGCCCTGCTCTGTGTGACTCCACGAGAGTTAATCCGCTCCCCCTTAGCCACCTGCAGGAGGGTGGATTGCACGAGCTGTCATTAGAGTGTGGGAATTTTCCTTTGGATTTGTGAGCTGAAACGAGGATCCAGGGACCTTTATGGGGCTGTATTTAGGACTATATTTGCTGCTCAGCACAGTGAAGAGATTGCTGTGAGAGACAAGGAAAGGCGCTCATCTGTGATCCAGACAGTGTGTGACAGCTGATTCAGCCCCAATCAGGCAGCCGAGCATGCAGCACACAGTGAGTTTGTATATCCTGCTCCGATCCCTGTTACGAATAGTTCTGGGCAAGAGCCTCTTGCTGACAGTGCAAACACCCCTGGGGGAAGGGAGGGAGGCAGCTGCAGAGCTGGTGCTGTGCGAAAGCCAATTATCCGGACATGTTTTTCAGTGGGAGGGACTTCCCAAAGCACAGGAGCAAGGAAATTTGCCAACTCCAAAAGCTGCCTTATTCCTAGGTTTTGCTTTATTTTAAAGCTGCATCTGCCTAACTAGAGATCCAAGTTTCCTCCTGTGTGCTCCTCCTGTCCAAGGCAGGCTCTCCTGTGCCTTTGCCATCCTCAATGTGCTAAGAGGTGTCTTAAAAACTGCCAAGAACAGAAATTCCTCCTCTTCCCTGGGCAATCCGTCAGTGTCGTGGTTAGTGGTACGCCTGCCCACGGGCATCATTTGGTGCTGTGTGAGCGAAGGCATCTGAGCACCCTGCATGTAGAGGTGCTGCTCCACCCCTGAGCATCATGGCAGCTCTGAGGGGCTGGCTTTGCATGAAGCTCACTCCCCTTAGTGGCCCTGATCAGTGAGCAGAGAACTAAGTCAAAATCTGACTGCAAAATGGCATTATCCCCCCACTGCTCACTGGCGCCCTCGGAAGTGTCAGTACAGTTTTTACATTTATAGCTAAGACTGGCTCCACTGTGGATGCATATTCCTGCCAGATTCATGTTCTTTGACACTAACTTGCCCAATTCTTTTATGAGGTAGCTAATTTGTCCCATGATTTCGTACTGCAGAGCAGTACACAAATCTGCATGTTGTGATCTGTTTAGCACTCGAGTGTTCCGCATTTGTTTGCCTTTGCATCTACTACTTTTAATTGCCATCTGGACAAAGTAGAAGTTTTATATTGTGTTAATAATTGCTGGTGCACTGGTTCTGGAGCAATGCTTACAGTACCTGTGATGCCGTCTGGATGGGAATGTGGCCACCAGCAACTCCCTCCTGCCAGCATCACACTTTCAGCCTCACGATGTATAGCCAGGCTTTGAGTTGCAAGCAGAAGAGAAATGTTAAGGCAGGCAGAGGTGTAAAATCAGCTGAGGTTTGGTCCTGAGTTTTTGCAGGCTTCTAGTGGGAATAAAGGGACTGCTTCTATCATTTGGTCTTTGGAAGAAGAATGGGCTGACACAAACCAGCAGGCAGTTTTCTGGCCACATGCTGCTTAATAACACATTCACTATTGATTAACTGTAGTTTTAAGCCCGTTTGGACAATTCAGCCATTTGACTGAGGGGTTGGAACACAGTGGAAGAAATGTTAATAAGTGTAGTTTCCCATTTGGTCATGAGTTTAAATTTTAAAATCCTTCATGTATGAATTGAGTTACTGTATTTCCAGGGAGAAGCCAGTTTGATTTATGACCTTTTGGTGTCCCAAATACAATTAGCACTCCATCAATATGCAGATACTATCACGGGGTCCAATGACTTGAATGACTTCCAGTTACCCCTGTATCGGGAAAGAGGTGTCAGAGCTAATGAAATTCTCTCCAAAAATTATTGATTCGTTAGACAACACCATCCTTTGGCTGTCCTTTAACCAGTGAACTGTCAGGAAAAATGCATCTTGGGATGTCCAAATGTTCCTCCTGTTTCTTGTCACAGTTTTTTCTCCTCTCTGATGCTTCCTGGGATCATGCACATCGTACACTGCTTGTAGTAATACACTGGGGGCTTTTGAGCACCCAAAAAGTGTGACCCAACCCTCTGCCCAGGGTTGTGCAGTGCAGATCTGCCTGGCAGAACAGATGCAGTCTCCTGAGCTGACTTACTCACATGGCCAAAACCCAGGCTGAAAGACAGCAAGTGCATCTTGGAGGACTGTAGTGGGTTTGTTCACTTTTTTTTTTTTCACCTTCTGTGAGATAAGAATTAGGAGGAATACAAAGTAAGCTCTAAACTTAAAGAATATAAAGAAGTTTATTAACAGAACTAAAAGGAAAAAACAGAATATTAAGGGTCAGAATAAACCTTCAGAATACTTCTCCTCCCCTCATGCTTTCATGAAATTACAAGAGTTCTCTGATGTATCATAGTCCATCAACACAGCTTTACAAAAGATTTTCAGCTTTCAGGTTTTAAAAGCATCTCCTCTATCCCCTCTCTCTCTCTGGGTTTCAGTTCTCTCTTCTTCACTGACTTTGGTGTCACTANCTGCCCCACATGGAGCCGCGGGCCGTGGCCCGGCCCCCGCCGAGCCGAGACAGAGCAGGGCCGTGGCCCCGGCCCCGCCGGGCCTCCGCAGTCAGGCCCAGCCAGGCCCGGGCAGGCCTAGCCCGCCCCGCCGGGCCGAGGGGGCAGCCCTGTGTCCTGTCCCAGGACCAGAAGCAAGAGAGAGTTCACGTTTCTCCACGGGTTTTATATATGTAAATTTCGGAAAACGCCATTGGTCTAAATGACTGTCCATCAAGTTCAGGTTCAAACCACCACAAGGACGTGGGGTAAAGGAGGTAGATATGGTGGTTTGCAGAAAACCTGGTAATTCTTGTGTTTGACTTGGCACCGCGGATATTCTTAACAGATTAATGGCAGCCAGAGCCCCGTAGAAATATCTTTTAGAAACTCTTAGTGACAGCATCCTAACCTTATGTAAATAGATCTCTTTCCCGTGCTCCTCCAGTATGTTAAGACTCTATTAACGCTCTTTTTTAAAGTGCGAGGGAGTTGGAGAACACAGAGCCAGAGAGCTTAGCCAGAACTTAACAGAACTTTGTGTTTCCGGTTTCCTTTCTTCACGGGTGCACTTTGGGCTGTTTTCCGTTCACTTCATTACCATGATGATAACTGCAGTGTTTCCAGATGCTTTTTAAATTTATTTCCTTTCCCAAGCCACCACTGGAATGGCAGGAAATGCTAAAATAGCAGCAGACAACCAGGGTGCTGCACAGCTGAGGCCAGGTTCAGTGACAGCTTGTGCCTGCTCGTGTAGCACAGAAGTCTTTACTCACCCGGTATCTGGAGCAAATGAAATTTGATGAGCCTTCTGCCTTTTCTGAGGAGGAGCTGGGCAGTTGGTTTTTTGCCCTCTTCACACTGCTGGCTCTGTGCACCAAGTAATCCATGCTAAAAGGACTTAAAATGAGCTTGTTATTCTATGGGCTTGTGAAGTGGCGGCTCGCCAGATTTGAGCTTGTTTCAGATGTTTAATAGATAGAAAGTTGATCACTTGGCAGCTGAACCCACACCCTGGAGACTCTCCTGAGGCTGTGAAACACTCTGGGATCCAGCAGCTTGAGAAAGGCCAGGCATTTATGAGATAGAATAACTTTTAGCCTAACTAAAAATGAGGCAGCCACAGCCTCTCTGAGCTTCATATTATTTTAAGTCCGTCGTGGCTGCTCCTCTATTGATGCAGTGCTGTCCTGTTTCATCTCCCCATCAATACAGACAGCTATAAGCAAATAGAAAGATAATCACTAGCAGATTAGCTGTTGCTTTGGAAAATTATGCTTCAAAGTTATGGAAATTTTGCTCTCTTCATTGAATCCAGCACGCACGTAGAACTAAATTTTCTTGTTTTATTTGCCTTGTTTGTAATAAATAAATCCAAGCTGAAAAATACATCTGGAGTGTATAAATATGGATTTGTTTGAGGCAAGATGCTTCCCAGGCAAACTTAGAAGAATCCTTGCCAGCAATTTATGAGGACAGGCTGTATGTGATCCCAGGAGAATATTTTGCCATCAACATCAGATGACACCTTGAAGGACAGAAGGAGATCTTGGCTAAGGTCAGCAGCAACCTAGGCATGGGAAGATTTTTTTGTTGTTGTTTTGCAGCCTTGGGATACTTCTTCTTTAACCAAATTAGTACAAAAATAAGAGCATCCAAAGTATCACTGTTTGGGGACAGGGTTAGAGGTCACAGTTTGTACAGACAGGATCAAAGCAGGCTTGCTGCAAATGATTTCTGTATAAAGCTTAAGGAAGGGCTGTCCAGGGAAGGAATATGGGCAATAAAGTGCCTACAAGTTTTCAGACTGCAGAGTCCCTCCATGATGGCAGATGCTGTGCAAAATAGTCTGTTCCAGTGTTCTGAATGTTGTGTCAGAAAATCAGCAAGACAGCAGCCAAAGTAATTCTGTGGTTGAAAGAAGAGGGAGAGTAGTTTGTGCTGGGTGTAATTTTTTCTTCCAGATTACTATTTTTTGAGTCTTCTGGACTTTATTGTGCTTTGGTGGACCTAGGCAGTTTGAGCATGGGCTAAGTCAGGCTTTTGCAAACTTGCCAGGCAGAGGTGCTTTTGGTTCATCTGTTGTGGCAGAGCCTGTAGATAGCCTGGGAAATGGGTGAAATTCATGAAAATTCAGTATTCAGATTGCTGCCTCTTCCTACATCCTTTCACAAGCCCTTGGAGTATCTGATCTGAGCCTTGTTCCTTTCTCTTCAATTTGCTTCTCTGCAGTTTGTCTTGGGGAGCCCTTAGATGGTGATGACAAAAAGCCACAAAAGAAATATAAAAGGGCATTAGTTTGACAGGAGGGTTCACACCTGCTTTTACCCTTTGTGATCTGCTGCACAGGGAACAGAGTTTTGGGGAGTTTGAGGTTCCCTCACTAAAACACATTTGATCCCATGGTGCTGTCAGGGAAGCAGAACTCACTTGCAGTTGTCCCTGGTTAAATGAGGGATAAAGCTGAATCCTGGTGTTTCATAGCTCCAAGTAGAGTGTTGGACCCTGGCAATGCTCTGCTGTCCCCCACCACAGTGGAATTCTCTTCAGTGGCCCCATACCTGCTGCAGCAGCATGTGGAGAGGTGCCCAGCTCCAGCTCCTGCATCATTCCACCTTCCAGCACAGGAAGGTGACAAGGTGTGACTGCTGCAGGCTCGTCTCTGGCAGCAGATGAGCACGTTGGTGCATAAATGCTCGTCTCACACCTCGATGCCCAAATCAGCATCACAGCGGAGCCTGGAGAGGTCCAGATGCCCTGCAGGATTAACTAAGATTTAAACGTGTTTGGGTTTTTTTCTCCATCCTGGGCATGCAGTAGGCTTTGCATTACCTGTTGGAAAAGCCTGCGTGTGCCACTCAGATCCCTCTCCTGCCTCTTCAGCCTATTTTGGGATGGCCTATTTTTGGATTGCAGCACAGGTGACGTGCCTGGGAAAAGTGGCATTGCTAACGATGGCTGCGGCGCTGCTAGGAGGATGACACCTTGCTTTTCCTCTGAAGTTAAGGGTTTAAATGAGTCACTGCTTTGTGATTTATTGGAAAGTTTTGGTTGTCGTGCTGGTTTCTCAGCAGCTGACAGAGAGGAGAAAAAAGCCCACCCCACAACAAAACCCTGCTAGAAAAGAGAACTGAATGGCATGTTCCGTCCATTGCAGCCTTTGGTATAGGATGGGGTGATTGTTACACTAGTCTAGATAAAAATATAATGCAGTTACAACTGTAGATATGTTTTCTCTCAAAAATGCTAATGTTAGGTAATTATTCTCTTTTTTTGCACCTGTATCCTGCCTATCAAGTGAGATCCAGCACTAGAGCATTTGATTAGTACCTCCAGTGTTCAGCTCAGTTAAATCTCCTTGTTGAGAGCTGTTCCTAAAAACACTTATAAAGTTATGTCTTGTTATAAATGATCTAAAGCCTGTTATTTAGCTGTGATTGGTATGCTTGTGTGCAGAACAGAATGTGCTTTGTTTATTGAGGCTTTTATTTCCCTAACATACTGCAACTGGATTCATGTCCCAGGTGCCACACCCTGCCCTAGTGAAGGCTGTCCTGTGTTTGTTCAAATATTTTGTTTATTGGCCATATCTTGGTGGTTTGTTAAAAGCAGAAATTAAGATGTTTTCAGTCGCATTCCCCTAAGTTGTCTCAGGCTAAGTGAGGCTTGCAAATGATGTGCTGGAATTAAATCCCAATTACGTTAATAAGAAGAAAGCAATTGGAAAATTGCATGTGGGTCTGTGCGGGGCCACCAAGGATGTTGCGTGTCAGCAGCAGGCACAGGGCTGAGGTTTCAAGAGCCCTTGAGCTTGCAGAGCTGCTCCTGTTAGTGCTCACAGGAAGGTTTGTCCCTTTGCTTTATACTGAGACAACACAAGAAACTTGAAATAGAATAGAAAAGCAGGAGCTGTCCTGTTACTGCTTTAACATGGTAGTGAAGAGCATATCCCCATGGTATAAGGATGGCAACATACTGGAGCAGAAGAAATCTTAGAAGCAAAAGGAATATTTGTAAACCTGTGCTTGGTGTGAGTTCGGCACAGCCACCCTCTTGCCACCCCTCCCTCTTTGAAATCCAGAGCTACTCCTCTCAAATGAATCCATCGATGTGGCCTGAGCTGTTTTGGCTGCAAGACCAAAGCCTGGGGAGCATATGTTTCCCAGCGTAATTTGGAGAACCCATAATGTATAGTGTTCACAACTGGTCTCTCAGTTGTGAAGTTTTAATTATGCCAGATCATTTTCAGTAAGTGGAACTTCAGGCTCAGGGCTGTCAGATCCAATTTCTCACTCACCTATTGAACTCATCCTATGTTGTTTGCAATAATTGCCACATCCACAGGAAAGATGAGACTTGCAAAAAAGGCATGTCTGTGGCATTTCCCATTCTCACTACCTCCTTCAGCAGAGTGATAGGAGCACTGAAGAGATGTTTAGACTGTTGAGAAGTATTCTTGCCTGAAATAGCAAGAATACAAAGTCTGGTCTTTTTATACATCAAGGCAGCTCGGCTTGCCAAGTCCAAGAACTTGCATCTTAAAAAAATCAGGTCATTTCCTCTAGTGTGAGTGCAGTTTTGTAGGGCACTGGTCTGTTGCAGGGTCTTGGCATGGGACACCAAGCTTGTACCTGAGATGTGCTGGTCTGGTTGGAAGGGCTTGACTGGCAAGCTTGCAAGGAGCTTGCACTGATACTGGGGGGAGCAGTGGTCCTTCCCCTGCTCCTCCTGAGGGCTCGTCCCACCCTGGGGCTGCCCCACTGCTTTGGTAACTTCTCTGGAAGTGTACTTGCCCTGTACCTTTTTATTTCTTCAGCTTACTCTAGCTGTTGTCTCTCTAAAGCAGAGAAAAGGAAGATGCCCGGAGAGCAAAAAATGCTGCCTTTGCTCTATAGATCCATGCAAAATTTGGTTTTGAAAACAAATGGGCATCTCTGTATGCACTGACCTGGAAGAGGCTGGAGATTTCTGTTTACCAGGCTGGAGCTGTGCAGGGGCAGCTTTCCTCCTGCCTTTGGCTCCTGGGGTACTGCAGAGCCATGAATGCACAGAGCATCTTCTAAAATAAACCCTGAGCTTACAGAATGGTTTATCCCTCACAAGCTGCCTGGTGCAGGTACCTGTGGGGAGGCCCCCTCTGCTCACCACAGGGAAGTGGGGTGAGTATCCAGACTCCCTGTCTGGGTGCAGGAGTGCATGGAGAGGTTTATTTGGAACAGAAAACAGCACACAGAAATAGCAAACTGTCTTGGGTCAGCCAGCTCTGCACTGGGATGCTCGGCTGTTTGCAAATTGCACCCAGACTCTCTGCCACGCCCCTTTGGTGTCTCTCTTATGGATAATGTGAGCCTCTTGGCCACATCTGCCAGAGAAATGTTTGAAGCAAAGTCCCTAACAGATGTTGAATGGTGCAGTGATGTCCACTGCATTCTTTCCTCAGCCAAAGGCAGCAGGGAGCCAGGCTGGCTGTGCTGTGAACCTGCTCTGAAGAACAGAAAGGCTGTGGATGTGTGTGAGTGTGCTGGGTGTTCTTGAGGACTGTCTGCCCTCGTTGGTCCCAAAAGGTTTGGAGAGGGGGTACTTATTTTTTACTTAAATCCCAGAGCAGAACAAAACCTAAGGAATGGGAGGGGAAGGGGATAAAATGAGCTGAAACCAGTGTGAGTGTGCAATGTGCCTGTCCTTGTCTGCTCCTTAAAGGAATGGGTACATGGAAAGAAAGGGGTGGTGGGGTGTAGATGGTGAAGCCTTTTTTTCTGACCATCCACTTTCTGGCACTGTTTCAGTCTGCTCAGAGTGCCCTGAAATGAGAGCTGGGTTATAAACAACAGCATCCATATGGCTCGCTGTCCCTTCCGCTCTCCAACGATGGCAGCGCTGGCTAATGGACCAGGCGGTGTTGGGCAGGGGGATGTATTTACCCAGCCACTTACCTCCAGCAATGGATTTTAACACCACTTAGCCCTCTGGCAAGTTAATAGCCTGCAATCTCTCCTCATCCTTTTAGTAAAACACTGACCCAGGTGAAGTCTGTGCTAACTGGGCAGAGAAAAACTGTTTCTCCCAGCCAAATGCAGGCAGCTACGGTCTGGTCCTGGCTCCAGCGGGCACTCTCCTGACTGGCAGCTGTGCTCCTGCACTTCTGTTACCTTGCAGCCTGTTTCCTCACCCATTTCTCCTGTGTGTATACTCTTCTGACCCACGTATTTTTGTTGCTGAGCCCTTCTCTGTGTTTGATGCCTTTTCTTGCTGACAGAAACGGCCAGTTCTCTCCGCACACTTGGATCTTCTCCCTTGTTTGATCCAAGAAAACCATTAAACAACAATAAAAATACATCAGCAGTGGCACTCAGCAGAACTGGCTTTTCCTACTCTTCTGACATTTTGCATCTTTGTCCCATTTTTATGCCTGATTTGAGATGACATATTAGCTGCTCTTGGCAGGAGGTCTGTAAAACGTCACTGGCACTCATGGGACGTGGTGAATGCTGCTCTTTAGTAGAGGCATTGAGCGGTACCTCTGCGTTCTGCCCCTGCTGCATCTGCCAGCCTTCCATGCTAAATATCACCATGCATCTCCATCCCATCTCAGGCACAGGAGGCACTTGAGCCATTGGGTTGACCACAGCTCCCAGCAATTCCTGCTCTCCATAGCCAGCTGGGTGTTTTCCCCTATATCCTTTCTCAATGCTTATTTATCTTTCACCCCAATTTGACAGAGGAGTCTCCAGATAAAGGAACTAATTAAAAAATTACGGGGAGTGTGGTGAGAGAGGAGGGAGGTCGACAGTGTGTTCATAAGAGGCTGATTTCTTTAGAAAATGAGGCTAAAAATAAGTTTAATAATAAAGTTATTATTATAAGTTTAATAATAAATTAAAAATAAGTTTACTGAGCTTTTGCTTCAAAGCAATCTGCTGAGCATGTCTCACTCCTTCCTGCTCTGGGCGTCTAACTGCCATCATGTTTTTGGCTGTAATTTTCTCTGCAGTTCTAGGGAGGCTGCAAGATCTTTGCTAATCACAGAGGGCAGACAAACCTTCCATTTTAAAGGTCCCATAATAAGCAAAAAACAGAAGGAAGTAACAGAGTAATGGCACAGAGCTCCAGTGAATCTGCCATAGGAAGATGAAAGCTTGCACTCTGGTAGCTGGTATTTGAAGTGGCATCTCCAAAGTCTCTGGCAGAGTTAAGCCACCACTGCTGGTGGCATGAGCCAGTTACCTGATAACAACCAGCTCCCCCACGCTGTGTCGGATGTGGGGGTGCCACAGCACCTCAGATAACCACACATAACCAGGGACCAACTCTGCAAGTGCAGTAGTGGTGAAAAGGACGTGGCTTTGACTTCCCTTTATAAAATTAGCCATATCATGCTGCCTGAGTCTCCTGCTTGGTGGAGATAAGGATCCAGAGAAGTGAGTCTATTGCATTTTACAGACTTGAACCGCCTGCATGTCTGTGTCCTTTACAAAGTGGAACACAACCCACAGTGCCTCTACATCCAGACCCTCAGGGACATGGCATCCTTTCTCCCCAGTAGCCACAGTGGTGCTGGATGGTTTTTCATAGAGCATCTCAGTGGAGCTGACATCAGCCTGACAGCCAGGCAGGAGAGCACTCTGGTATTAACTCATCCTGCCAAGAGCAGGTATTGATTTGCTTTTACAGGACTTTGATGAGTCTTGATTATGATTCTATGGAGGTAGGAAGGTTTCCTGCCCTCAGAAGACTAGAGCAGCCATAATTATAAAATAATTGTGCTTGTTTTCTTCTAAAGTATTTTTTTTGTATTTGATGAATCTCTTGTTTGTACTGAGTAGACAGTATGACTTCACAAATGACTTGTTTACTGTCATGCTTTGATTTATAATTCTCCCTTAAAATTTTAGAGGGTGGGGTTTTTTCCCAGATATGCATTCAAATTACTGTAAAAGTAGGTCACATAATATTCGTGCAAGATGTTCTCCTTCTCCTCTCGCTCCAGCTCCCCACTGGTGTATGGGCTGATGATAAGTTTGTGCTGATGACCCAAGGCAGCACTTTGCGAAAGATGAACCAATCTCATAAATCTTTCACCGTGATCCTGCTGTGTATTAAAGGCTTACATATAGTTTGGAATATTAATTAAAGACAGTTAAACGGCTTTTTTTTTAAACTGTGTCCTTAGTGTCTCCTACCTAGAAGAGATGCTTGTTCTGCATTTGCCTTGTATACACAGTCCCCTGAAGTGCTGGCTGGAGTTTGGGGAGTGTTGCTGTTGTGGGAGGGTGCAGGTCAGTCTTACTGCCTGTGCCAGCCCTGATGTCCCCTCTGGGACTGTCCCCGAGCTCAGAGGAGAATAATGGGAGGGGTCTCTCCTCCCGCTTTGCTCCACCAGGGCTGCTGCGACCTGCCATGAAGCTGGGGAGAGGATTTATGTTGGTTTGTGTGGAGAAAGAAAGTAAAAACAGGGTAGAAGCACAGTAAGGTAAGGCAGAAGCTGGTGTGGCAGCAGCTGCGAGAGCAAAGGGGGTCAGATATAGCAGGAAGCAGATTTATACCACTGTTTCCTCTGCTCTGAATAGGAGTTTTCCCTTAGGAGGTTTTTATGGAGAGGTGCAAAGAGCTGTTAAGTCATTAGTGCAGTTTCCCATTGTGGCAGCATTATTCCTTGTTATCTCCACTTTATAGCTCCTCTTTCTCACCAGCGACTACTGACCCAATAAATACTTGTCCTGACTGTATTATCCGCAGCCCAGATGCTTACCTTGTCCTCTGGCATGCAACTTAAAGACATTACAGCCCCTTTTTCTACCTGACTCTACCAGGGAGAGTCTGGCGAGTGCTGGCCGCTAATGCCTGCTCAGGGAACAAATCCTGACCTTGGGTAAGGGCTGGGCAAGTTTTCCCCCACAAAAGCACTTTTCTTCCTTCAGCTTTTAAACCCTCGACTTCGAAGACGTCCTTGACGAAGCAGCTTCTAAAGCAATCTCCCTATTTCACATCACCAGCTCTTTGCCTTCTTTTTTTTCTATTCCATTAACTCAGTGTTTTGCCGCCAACGCTCTTGTTAATTAGGTGCTAATTTATTGTTCCAGCCAGCTGTTATTACTGTGTAACCCACTCCCCCCCCTCCCCCCCCAGACACACCCCAGCCCCAGGCTGTCTCAGGTCTGGGTTTTGGGTGTTCTTCCAGCCATGGCATCACTATAAGGCTCGGTGACCAGCAGCCCCAAATTAGCATCCACGGGAGACACCAAGGCTGCCCTGTTCATGGCATGAAGGGGGAAAATGAGGTCCTGTGCATGAACCCCTACTTCAGCATGGCCCTTTCAAAGCAAACCATCCCGATGAGCACTGACAAGATCTTCTCCTCGGGGGGGTTTATGTCTCATGGTCAGTTGATTTTAAAGAGGTGTGATTGCTAATTGGAGCACGTTTCTCTTGCATCTGGACTTCCTCATGTCCATTAAAGCCCGACAGCATCTCTGGGGGGGAACGATGAGGATGAGTCACACTGGCAAAACTGGACAGCAGTTTTCTCACTCTATTCTTACAATTTTTTCTTTAAATATTCACAAGAGTTTTTTTGATGGAAAATCAAACTCATAAAAACTCCTGAAGACAGGAGTAATTATCCAGCTGGCTCTTGTTAGTGTATTTCATAGCTATCAAAAACAATGTTCTCCTAGTTCTCTGCCCTTGCTTCACTTCATTAATTAGAGATACTAATTAGTTGTATTAATTGCAAGCTGATACTTCTAAAGCAGAGGAGGCTGAATGCAAGAATGTGGTTCATAACCCCTCTGTGGATGAGTAAAGGTTTCTGAATATTGGAGGTGCCCTGGAGAGTTGTGGAAATGCCTGCCACGTAGCAAAGGTGGCTATGTCCATTACAGCTAGCAGGAACATCCTACAATTTGGGATTTAAAATACTGATTTTAATGATGTTGTTTGTGTGTACAGGATCACAGCTGCTGTGCTCGTGTCTCCCAGCTCAGTGGATATTGTTCTTGTGTATGTGTTGAGGACGTTTCTGTTGCTCAGCATCCTGGTGTGCCCTTCCCAGCTGTTACAATTCAGTTTAAAACCCACAAGAGCAAAGAAAACTAAGTCTCTGTATATAAAATGGAAAGAACTTTGAAGGTTCAAAATATACCCAAAAAAACGTGATTAAAACCAAAGCAGGTTAGATGTTGGTGCCAAAAACTTGACATATTTTATTTAATAGTAAAAGAGAAAAGAAAGAAAGAAATAGAGAAAGACGTGTACGTGGTGGGTGGGGGGACAGAGAGAGAGTGACAGGGGTTAGGTAGAAGCATATCACCCTTCTGGGGGTCCCAACAACATCTTGTTGCTCCCCTCCATCTGGTCTTCTTGGTGGTGAGTGTTCCCCACCACCACGCCAAAAAGCATAGAATCCAGTGGATTAATATATGTTTGGGGCCAGGTGGGAACGCCCACATGCTTCCCTTGCAGGGGACCAGTTTGACACTGTCCCTTGCAACACTGTGTATTTGTTGCATCATGCTCCAGTGCTCTGGTGCAGGGTCTGGGGACCCCTTGGGGGGGCCTTTGATGGGCCATGACACCCCTCTGCTGTGGATAAGCTTTTCCCCGGGTGAAGGGCCCCTGCAGCTTGGGCTCCTTTGCACAGCAGAGGATGGGTGTGAACTGCGCCTCTGACCAGAGGCTTTTCCCACACACAACCAAAGCCTCTCTTCCTTCCCACCCTTTGGTGTGAGGGTCTGGCAGTTGATAGCCCTGGGGCTGCGGTCTCCACTTCGAAGGTGTTAAGCCATCTGCTCTGTGAATGTATCCTTTTTCCCCCAGCCCTGATTTGTTACTTTATCTTATCTTCATCAGCGAGCGGTCCAGGGCCTCAGTCAGAAACCCCATTCAGAGTGTGGTGGTCTTCTCTGCAGCTTTTGTAATACAGTTTTGCTATAATAGGCAAAGGTCATTCATAAAAATGTTTAAGTCATAAACTATAATATTTCAGTCTCCAACACCTCTCCTCTCTGGCTGCGGTGCTCTGGGGGTTTTGTCATGCTATGGTGAGCCCAGGTGGCTTGAGGGCTCAGCTCTGCAACTGGTGTTGCAGAAGGTGGTGAGTCCTCCTGACTCCACATCACTGCCCCGGGGGATGTTTGTCCTTCTAAGCCATATCAGATTGAAAGCCTGCATTATCCCCAGTCCCCTGCTCTAATGCGGAGAACAGATCTGTTGTTGCCCATCCTGAAGGTCCACAGATGAGTTCCAGGTTTGTTGCCAAAACAGCAGCCTCTCTGCAACATGACTGTGTCAAGTCCTTGTAGTCTGGTGGCGTCAGTTGTGTCACTTGAGGATATAGCACAGTGTCATCGAGCCCTGCAACAACTCAGCCTTAGCAGCACGGTTGAGGTCATTTATGTAACCAGATGTGCTGAGGCTTTAAGACAGGCTGGCGCTTGCTGTGAAGATGTAAGGGTGTATCATGTAATTTAGGCTTTCAGGTCTTTTGCATATGCCGCAGTTGCTTAAGAGGATCATTTTGGTCAAGGAGAGCAAGGTACTGCCATTAAGGAAGAGAGCTCTGTGGAGATGGGCATGTGAGGAGACAGGTTACAATGTGGTGGCAGAAAAGGCTGAAGCTGCAGATTAACAAAAGATGGTTTGGTAAGAGAATTGGGGTGCTGCAGTCAATTATCCCATGTGGGAGCCAGTGAAAGGGACAGATCCCAAGAGAGCTCCCCAGGTTAAAGTGACTATAAAAGCCTCCCCCAGGATGCCCTGTTCTGTTATGGAAATGTATCCCAGTTCTGCTTCCCCAGTTGGCCTCTCCACCCCCTTGTACCTTGCCTGCTCCTTTGGAAAGTTCTCCCTTCCCCACTCTCCCATTGGACCTTGTTCCCTGCCACTCACCCGGATTTTCCCATTGGCTCCTGTACCCTAATCCCGCCTATGTACTGCCCCTGCTGCTTTCCCTGCTCCCATATATAGGCTGAGATTTTTCCATCCCCCTTGGTCTTTGGTGCTTGGTCCCTTCACATATGGGGGTCGAATAAACCTGTGCCGTGGAATTCCACACAAAGACCCTTCCTGCCTCTTTGCCGTCGGCTTGTCGAAGAAGCTGTCCGGTGCTTGTGTGTGTGTGTCTGTGTGAATGCAGTGGCTGCCGAGCGACCTTCTCTTAAAGTCGGATCCGGAGGTCGTAGC
Source organism: Rhagologus leucostigma (assembly GCA_013397725.1). Taxonomy (NCBI): domain Eukaryota; kingdom Metazoa; phylum Chordata; class Aves; order Passeriformes; genus Rhagologus; species Rhagologus leucostigma. Next base: position 235,238 of record VZTD01004544.1, on the reverse strand, counting down.
ACCCCACCAGAACACCCCCCGGATCACGACAATCCCATTCTGTTTTGTTTGTGCTGTGGTCAGTTGACTCTGCCATGATACTCCAAGCCTGACAGGAGCAGGTAAACAACTTTTGCAGCTTAATTAACACAGCTTGCGGGATGTGAGTTGAAGAGAGCTATGGAAACAGGGACTTTGGGCACAGGTCCCTGCTGTGCTCCTGCAGGGCAGTGCCAGGGTGAGCAATCCACACAGCCAGTCCTCCCGTCAGAGATACTGAAACTGCCCGGATTTAATTCCAGCAATGCTTAGAGATCAGGTAGTGTCAGTGGAATTTAGGGTCTTTAGTTTGAAGATGTGACAGGTACTGCCAATTCCTGCAAAATACCCAAGCTGGTTTTTGGTTTTTTTCCTTCTCCCTCATTTTATATCTAGAAACGTCACTAAGTATTAGTGCAATATTTTGGGCTGGGTCCATCAAGGCAGGACCACATGGTGGCATTGAAGAAGTGGTGGGACAGTCACAATTGGAGCATGGGCTCTCCCGTCGTTGCTTCTTTCCCTGCTGTGGAGTGCTGCCCCATTCCCACCATCACCAGGTTTTTTGCTTTCTGTGGCACAATTACCCCAGAGAGCTCAGCAGCTGAGTTGGCTGTGAGGTGCCATTGTTCCAACCCATGGGCAGGAGAAACCCACTTGGCTGAAAACATGGTGCTGGGCAGCCCTAAGGAGCAGTGGTTCTTCAAGCAGTTCTTTTGTCCATATATATTAATGGCCCTTTAGACCAGGCAATTCTGTAGATTTTAGGGGTACAGCTTTTTGGGGGTCTCTTTGCAAGGGGCTGCCGAGGTGGGACCGTGCATTTGCAGAGTGGTGCTGCCTGTGGTGTGATCCCGCTGGGCTATGGTGTGATCCTATGCTGTGACTGGGGGCATGCTCAGACCCCAGAGCTCACAGTAAATGTTCACCTGACTCTTTTCAGTGTTGATCTACAGGCAGAGGCTCAGTAGGTAGTTAACACTTCCCCCTGCTGTGTGCTCTCACAGCTTGAGGTAATTTGGTGATTTGACAGCGTTTCTGCCTCACACCGAATATAAATCAGCATTTGGCACAGTCCTGCAGGACTGCAGCACTGCTGGCGGTGGGGCAGAGGCAGTGGAGTGGGTGCTGTTAGTGTGCAGCCAGTGTGCTGCTGGCCTACTGAAACCTGAATTTCTGCAGTGTGCCAGCCCCAGGAGAGTCGTACTGCAAACAACTCCTCTTGTCCTCACAGACCCTCGGCCCATCACCCAACCCGTTCATGCCCTGGACCAGACAGTGGGTGGGTGCTCTGCTCCCTCAGCTCATCACTCGCTGCTGCACTGGGGGCCAGCTCCATTTGTGAGGTGCCCTAATGGCCTGGTGTGGACACAGGAACCCTAGCTGGCCCACAGTTAATTAACTATGAGAACCACACATTCTGTAAGGCTTCACAATTAATTTCTTAGTTTCTTTTTTCTTGGTGTTTTTGTAAATGAATTCATTCCATGTGCTCGTGGAAGTATCCTGGTGAGGCTTGAAGAGCTGAATTACAGGAGGAAAAAAGCTTCTCATTTTGCACCAGCATTTAGCTGATGAAATGTAAAGATGCAATGAGCTGATTAGCGATTCTGGTAATGTAATTAATGCCTCTATTCTTTAATATGTGCAGAGCTGGAGGTCAAGCTGAGCACTCAGTGAAAATTTGCCATGAATGCACAGTTCAGTGTGCTCAAAGTTATTGCTCCCTCGTTATGATTCCTCTAGTAATTCCAAATTAAAGCTGATATACTTGTAAACTAAAAGCAGGGCACGCCTGTGAATTGCAAGGACTGCAGAATTCGTTTGCAGGATGGGAATGTTGATGCTGTGATCCGCCACAGACTGGGCAGGGAGGGGCTGTAGCAGAGCAAACACCTTGGTGGCTGTCACTCCTGCCAGATGCAGAGCTCGTGGTGGGGCCTGTCTCAAATCCTTGTCTGCACTTCCCTGGCTGCTACAGGCAACCAGCCTTGTGTGGTTCTGCAGTTACATCTTCTTAACATCGCAACTGTCATAAACCATTAACGTAATTCCCAGTCTGAAACCAAGCTCGGATGAGCTCATTTTTCCATGCAACATGATTTTGGCATGCCTTACATGAAACTTTTATCTTTTTTTTTTCTCCCCCATTTTTAATAAATACCACATTATCAAAATATTAGTGACGCTTGGTTTGCTGCCGTTGGTTTACCATAGATAACAGCATGGAGTGTTCTTCCTGTTCTGATTCAATAGTGCATGACAAGGGAATCCAATTTGTTCAGATTTAGATGACATGCCTCCAATTATGTAATTCCATTAGGAGGTGCCTGCAGCCAAGGCTGTGCTCACAGTCTCAGCAGACATAACTCTAATGGGACGTGTTGCAATATTGCTGTGTGGTAAGCACAACTTTGATAGAGAGCATGACCTGTCTCTCCCAGTTGTGTTCATGGGAATGGAGAACATGAAAAACGACCCAGATGTACTTGGGGCTCTACTCTGGCAGTAAGTTGTGTCACTACAAGAACAAAGCTTTGCAATGAAAGGTGAATTTGCAATGGCTATATATTTTATGTATTCAAAATCAGTCACTAAATGCAGCACTTTGAATATGATCTTATATTCAATTCCATAAATGGAAGATACATTGGTTGCAGTTTTTTCTCTTGAATACCATCTCAGATTCCTATGTACTTGGGAATGTTGGATATTTATGAGAATATAAAGCAGTGATGAAAACATAAGACTATATCTTAGCACAGTTACAACTTGCTTTAAATTATTAATCTTTAAGAAGCATGATAAAAAATTCTGCTATGCAGTTCTGTGGCACTGGAGTTGGTGTACATATCCATTATCATAAAGCTGTCTAAATAGTGGTTTTAAAATAATTGTGTAATGTTGATGCAGAGTTACAGTTTCTGTAGGCAGGAAGAGGCAATTCTAGTGGCAGATCTGTCTCCCCAAGATGTGAGATGTAACACCACTCATAAATAAAGCTGTTTAGATGAATTTAGCATCACTTGCAAACCAAAAGATTTCTGCAATGCCTTTGGATAACATGGCTCAGGCAGGGTTTGGTGGGGCTCAGCTCTCCAAGGGCTGGGAAGAAGCTAGATGGGCCATGTGGGGTGTATTTTTGGTAGAGTGTGCTCAGGCCTGTGAAAACTGCAGAAATTTAAAGGCATTTAATAGCCATAAAATGATCAAAACTCTGACAACCATGTGACATCTCTTGCTCAGTCTTGCCCTGTGTTTGGGCTGGACCTGCAGACAGGTTTATTCTGCAAAGCAGGGATGTGAGCTGTACCTCTGTTGGCCAGTGCTAACTAGGGCTTGGCCAAACAGATAGTATTTAAATATATAGCTTTTATTAGGAAGAAAAGCTCCCTAATCTTTGCTCTGGGAAGGTATGAGTGACATCATCTCTACTTTCATAACCTTTTGCAGTTCTCACATGAATATGTGAAAGAATTTAATAATATTCTAGGTTAGAAAATGATCATGCATATGCATACATCTTTAAAATCTGTCTTCTCTGACTTTCTTTCCCCTTACTTATGTTGAGAGAGGAAGCCAGCAAACAATTTCAATGTATGATGCATCCAATATCACCTTTCACATAAACAGAAAAAATATGCTTCCTCTATTGATGTGATGAGACCAGGATGCATTTAAGTGTCTAGAGAAAGTGTCATTTTGTTTAAAATAATGGGAAGAGGGGCCCAGTCGCAGTATATTGAAATGAGTTATGGGGGTGCTGCTGTTTTAATGACAAGATGGGGGAGATGCAACTGAAGATGCTACTGTTGTGCCTGAGTCCTGACCCAGATCACCACTGTTGGGAGCCCTTTTGCACCTGCTGCTCTTGTCCCCATCCCTGCACGGATGCTATGCCAGAAAACCCCGCTCAGGTGGTGTTTAGCTGTGCATTAATCTGGCTCCTCGGTTCGGTGGATTGCTTAGCTTGCAGATACAATGGAGTATATCAACCTCAGTTCAAAACCCAGTGTAATTTTATGGGAATGAATTGTCCAGATAAATTTTGTAGAGCACAGTTTCTTAATCTGCTGAATGGGAAAAGACACTGCTGCCTGCAATTTGGGAATAAATTAGATTATTCTAGATTAACCCCTCCAGGGATGGAGACATAGGAAGAGGCTGTTGCTGCTCGGTTGATTTTCAGGTTTATTTATTACAGCAATCCAGCTGCCAGTGTGACTGAGAGCAGAGCCTGAGCCACTGCCATGCACTTCATCATGCTCTGGAGCACCTGTTTGCTGAGTTCAAATGCAGAAGCATCAATCTGCTGCAAACCAGGCCGCGTATCCTGGCACTAGGGGCACTGGACACTGCTTTGGCTTCTCTCCCTGGGGACAAAATACCCAGGTGTGTTTCCCTGAGTGTTCAGGAGTTCATTGGACAGTTTTGTTAAAGCATCTGTGCTCCAAGACAAGCTCAGTCCTCGGATCCCTTCCGATCTACAAGTGCCCTGTTTGGTTCCCTTTAGCAAGAGGTTCCCAGGTGGACTTAGAGGAACACCACAGGTCTTGCCATCTTCACCCCTGGATGCCAGCATGCTGCTGGATTAAGTGACAGTGAGCAAATCTGCACGCAAGAGGCAGAGCCCATGTGGCAAATGCTTTTGTGACTAAGCATCGCTACCTGTCTGCAAAGCTGGTGTTGGCCCCTCCACCTCCAAAGCTGTGCTCCATTTCAAAACAAAATGGCAAAAATCTGGAGTCCAGAAGATCCGTACCTTGGCCTGTGCAGCATCTCCCTTTGTCTGATCCTTGCAATAGTACTTCCACATCCCAGGGGTGTCTGCACAAGCTGAATGGTGAGAGCAGAGCTGGTGGTGCCAGCACAGGGGCATGACAGGACGGGTGTCCTTCCTTGGAGACCTGGCTTGAAGCTGATGCTGACGGTGAGAGGAGTTATTGCTCAGTACAGTGAGTGGTGAGAGGAAGTATTCATTGTATTACTTTCTGAGACACCTTCCCAGAAAACGTTTCCTTGTGATAATTGCAGCACTGATGCCATAAGCCTCGGCAGGAGCTCTCCTTTAGTGGAGGTGAATGGAGTGGAATATCAGGAAAGCTTTCCAGGATTCAGTTTGGTCACAGCCTGTTAAATCAAGAGCCTGTTCAGTGAGGGCATCATGTGCTTCTCAGCCTGGCCACACACAGCCAGGAGGGACAGCTGAAAGCTCACTGTGTTTGCTGCTTGAATCTGGGGATGCTGCTACATCTGTTCCCCAGGAGTCACTGGACCCCCACCCTCTCCTAGTGTGTTGTCTGAACTGGATAATAAAGCTCCTCAAAGCAAGGACCACATTTGCCATGGTGCTGTCAATCCAGGAGATGAGTATTCCCAGGTCCTCCTTGTCCTCATTCATATGTGTGGCTCCTGTGTCTTGAATTATATTTCATGTTTTGTAAGAGGGGAGAAATAAGCACGTGAAAGTGCAACTCTGATCTTAGGCATTGAGAGCTTTTTGGAAGGATGGTAGACTAACTATGAATGGAAAAGCTTCTGGCTTTGCTACTCTGTTCCCCAGTGATGTGGGACTTGGCACTGGTGGGTCCTGAAGGGACACTCGTTCCATCCTGTCCCTTCCCCTTGGGGACACCCTCTGAGAGGACTGCTGAGTACACCAGATGGGTAGAGAAGGAAATCTCAGGACTTAAAACTGATATGAGTGGAGTTCACTGAGGAAGAGGATGAGATAAACAAATCAGGTCCTTCATGGAGATGGAGGTATCAGGATCACCTCTTCGCTCTCTTGAGTAGGGCAGTTTCTCAGTGCTCTCCCACTTCTTACTTCCCATGTTTTTGGGATGTACAGAGTTGTGCTCCACTTTATTTCCTCATTGGAAACATTTGCTTGGAGGAGGACAGCTTGGGTCAAATTTCCCAAAATTTCCCAACTTTCCCAAAGCTGCACTCCCAGCTTTGGAGGGTTGTGATGTTTCAAATGGGTGGGGGAGATGCAGTAGAGACAGAACTTAAAGCTGATGATTGGTGAACTGTAAATTTGAGCTGGAAAATGTGGCTGTACTGTAAAATTCAGGACACCATCTGTTTCATTGCTTGCTTGCAGTAACATTTGTACTTGATAATAAAAGTGTCACACACATTTTAGCCAGAATAATCCGTGGAGGAGTAGACCTGTGTCTTCTGAAACTCTTTCAAGAGATACTCCGATAGGAATGATACTGTTTTGAACCATCTCTTGCTGCTCATAGAGGAGTTTTGCGTCTTGCCCTTCTTTTTGTTTTTTTTTTCCTTTTTTTCTTTCATATTTTGAGGAGGAGGTTAGGGGAGTGGGAGCAATGGCAGATCCTTTTGGAAGGAGCTGTGACCTTAGTGAACAACCCTACATGTCATGTGGTTTATTTTGCTTTAGATTTATCATACTGGGTTTATCATATTCCTTCTGGCAGGAGTAGGTTATCTTTGGTTTCAGCTGAAATCAGCTTGATTTTAAGGGTTTCTCAGCTAGTCTAAGCAAGACTTCCTTCCAGCTAAGGGTTCAAAGTGCTGCCTGCTTGTTTGGCTGTGGGTGGTGAAGGCTGGGAGCTTAGGGCTCAAGAACTGCAGCGAGAAGTTGCTCAAAGAAAGGTCAGATCTTGACCCAAGCTTGTAATATCCTCACGGTGAGAGAGCCAGAGCAAAGGGCGAAGCAAGTAGCACTGTTCGTGGGCAGTGGAATTGGGTGCTTTTTGCATAGCTGTGCCAGTCCTTCAGCTGGCACAGAAGGGAGCTGGACTCTTCTCATTGCCCAGCCCAGGTTGCTGCCTCTCTGTGGTGGCCTCAGTTCAGCAGCCACTTTGGCTGGAGTTTGCTTCATGGCACTGAAAAGATGGAAAAATTGAATTCCCTTTTGACTGTCTGCAAGGAGGATTTTTAATGTCTTAACGCTACAAATTAATTAACAATATAGGGGTATCTGAAATCTAGAAAAATGCAATGTGTCCGAGCTGATCTCAGTGCTGAATGTGTTGTCACTGACCACCAGGAAAGTATCTGATGAGGTTTTGCCAGCTTAGTCTCCAGTTTCCAGGCACACCACGAGCTTGGACTATCTGGATAGTCTTTCTGAGCACAACACAATGGACACATCCCTGGGTTTGTTCAGGGTTGTATAAGAGGCTAAAGTGAAATTTTGCATTAACGTGGCTTTCTGAGGGCATTGGCCTCACTGATTCAGACTGAGTAAGATATACTTTTACTAGATGTTTGGGGTGGAACTAGCAGACATGGGAAACAAGATGTTCTGCACATCTTGTAATGTTTAGTTAGTCTTGCTTGCTTAGCTGATGTAAAACCCCTCCCAGCAGAGCTTTGACACAACAAATGCATCCATCGAGTTTTACTAGAAATGCACTCTGCTGTTCCATGAAAATTTTAAATCCAGTTATGTCAGCTGTGTATGAATACAAGTTTTAAAATCCTGGTCTGCTGGGAGCCATTTGGAGCTCAGAATGTTATGGTGCATCGGAGTGTGCCATCAGTAACTAGTCAGGATTAAAGATGAAGTCTGCAGAGGAACCACAGCCAGTACCTCAGAAACACTTCCCAGCCAGCCAGGTGCTTTCAGGGCTGTCTCCCATCTTAAATGAAACATCCCAGCATCCATGCAGACCTTGTACGTCAGAGCTCAGGACGTATCTTTGCAGAATGAGGCCCTGTGCTTCTGCCAGGAGACTGTATTGTAATGTGTGAGAGAGGGCTTAAAATATTCTAATTGTCTGCTATGAAATTGCAGTTTTGTTCCCTGGAGTAGAAAAGTAAGTTTAAATCATTAACACCATAAGTCTCAGTGATGATTACATAAATGTTTGCAAGTGAATTAATCAGTATAGTTTGTCTGAGTGGCCCATTTTAATATTATTGCACTGATTAAGTTTTCTTAGCTAATATGTGTTTCATTTCCAATTCAATTAAATGAGAATCCCCTTTCATTATATGATATTACAGTAGTGCCCTAGCGGGGCAGGAGCACACTTGGTATTTTCAATTGATACAGATTTCTTCATTATACAGTCTCATGGTACTCAATAGAATCAATGAGAGCTGAAATTGAAACTGTAGAAGTTGCAGCTGTAAATACACTGTCTGTTCCTCTATCCCTCTTTTGGCAGCAGGCTGAGAATTATATTAGTATCAGTTCATTAATTACATTGCAAAGATGTTTTCAATAGATGCTTGCTTTTGACAAAATTTTAGAAAGACTGGGAAGGATTTTCCTTGGATTTTTGTATGCACTATAATTATGATAAGCAAAATATAAGTTGCACTAATGTGCCTTTTTTTTGTGCTATATATCCTCTGTTTAGTTTTTAAAAGCACTTTTGTGTAACCTATCGTGGGTGTATTAACTGGCATATGGAAGATTATCTGCAAATGTCTTGTGAAGGAATTACATTCTTCCGTGTGAGCCAAACCTCCTCCTTTTATGTATTATTGAAGAGAATTGATTGAGCTTTGATATAGTAACAAATGATTTTATAAATACCCTCTGGAGTTAATTTCCCATTGTGGGAGATGCAGAGCTCTTGGGGCTGATCGTATGATCTTTTTCTTGAGAGCTTCAAGGTTTCTCCAGCGCTGAGGCGGGAATGTTCAATAGTAGATACTTTCATATACAAAGGAGTTGGGAGGGGTGTTCAAGCAGCGATTAGGAATTTGCAATGAGTGCTCAGGAAACAGGATAAATCACAACTTCTAAATACACATTCATGCATTCATAAAGAAGACAAGTGTGCATGCCAAGCTGAGACGGGAGCCCTCCACACCCGCTTCCTCCTGGATCGTGTTAGCCACAGAACTTGCAAATGAAGTGCACAGGGTTCAGTGATGTCTTGCTTCCCGTGGGCGGCTGGTGGCTAGCAGGACGAGTGTCCACAGCTCTGGGAGACCTTGGGCCAGTTCGGTGTGGCAGCCCCTATCTCATTTCTCTACTTTCGTGCAGCTCCATGTAGCCATGTGTCAGCTCATGCCCTGTGCTTGCATACACAGGGGACAGCAGAGCCTGTCTGAAATACTGGTTTTATTCAATTATTAAAAGTATTTTCATCTGGTCAGAGGGTATGTGGCTTTGCGCATTTAAGACATAGCTAAAATATAGATGGATATAAGGATAAAGCTTTTTTATTTCTAAATATATGCTTTTTATAAACAAGAATTGGATTTTTTTTTTCTTTTAGAATATAATAAATATTTTAGCATAGTTATTCTGGCTCCATAAGTGCAATGAAAATGTTAGCCTTGGCATATCAATTGCACTTTACAGATGACTGTAATTTCCTGAATGTCAGAACTCCAGATTTCTCTACTAAGCAAACTTTTCAGTGGCAAAATAGATTGCCTCCATAATATATCACTGTGTGCAAGAAAAAATGAAATCTTTATGTACTGTATTATGAATCAATGAGGCATTAAGATTCTTGGAAGGGTGAGTGGACTCTGGAAAATGAAAAACTGCCACTATTCCATCTCTGTAAACTGCTGCTTATGGAGTGTAGGCTTTGCAAACCTCGATCTTTGCTGCCTCAGAAATATCAGTTACATGCCGAAACTAATTCCTGCAGCGGCACTTAGATGGGGTAAATAACTGTTGTAAAGACCTGATTTATAGCAGCATCCTGTGGTTATTCACCAGCTCTGTTGCAGTGGCCTCCTTTTCGCTTCGGGCTATCTGCAGTATTCATGCAAGGGCATGACTCCACACAGAACATGGAGAAGTGCAATGAGCCCGGGACGAAGAGAAAGGACACGACCAAAGTCCAGAGAAAATGGCTGATTTAATTAATTATAAATCAGTTTTTATAAGTTGAGTCGCCAGCATGGCAAAAGATTATTGGACCTCTGACCAACCACCCATCAGGGTGATTGGTCAATCCACAGAACACCCATTTCAAAATATTTCTTGTTAGGATATCATAACAATTCCTTGACAAACAACAGGTGCAAAGATAGAGAAATAGTTTACAAAAACCCTTAACAGTATTTTGCCTAGTTTCTGTGAGAACCTTATGTTTCTCACAGAATGCAGCAGAAGGCTGAAAAATCCCTCCGCCAAAGCTTTTCAGTGTCCACAGTGCAAAGCGTTTATTGCGCAGGAAAATATTCCCTAAATACCAGCACCTAACAGGACATTGCATTATATAAACAGGAAAGATGTTCACCTCAGTGTCCCCCAATCACCTGGGATAGTGCACAGACATTGCCTATTATGGTAATAAGTAAACAATACCCTATAAGGTCACAAACTACAATTATCACATCTTATAGGTCTGACACTGTCCAGAAACCCACAATCCTCTCAGCCCATCCTCGGTGACCTGGATGCACTTCCAGGATCACCCCCGGGCCCAAGAAAGAGGCTCTCTGTCCGGCCCTCAGGGCCTATCTCTCTTCCAGCACATAGTACACCCCAACAATATCTGCCATGCTTTTTAATGAATCTAAGAACTCTGAATTTAATGAATTTAAGAACTCTGTGATTGGGGCCATGCTGTACCACACCAGGAAGATGTGTGTGATGTGGTTCCGAGAGCTCCAGGAGACAGGGACAGCTCCTCACACCAGGAGTAGGAAGGTGCTCCTGACACTCTGTGGGTGTCAGAGCTCAGTGTTTCAAAAGACATCACTCAGACCTTGAGTTTTCTTAGTGTTTGTTAAGAGCAAAATTCAGCTCTGCCTCCTGTTTATTAAGGGATATTTATTGCCTTTATTTGCCCTAGGCAATAAAGGCACTTTCCAAAGCCAAGGCCTTGCATGCTGCCGAGACCTCACAAATCCAGCGTCGCCTGTACTCCAGCTCGTCATCCAGCACGATGGAAGCATGGCACACACTAATCCTCCTGTCACCTTCTTTCTCCTTTCCTTGAGTTTTACCTCCCATGTCCAGCCTGGGGCCTTAGCACCACTGCTGCCCTCCATCCTGATGCCTCTGTCATATAGCTAAGCTCATGAGGTGAGAAGCTTTACTGCTCTAGATAGGCTGTGATGGAAGCTGGGTGTTTCCAAAGAGCAGTTCAGTCCTTTATCCAGCAGGTCAGGTGGGTAGGATGGTTCTAGGCCCCTCTGCCCACCATTGCCACCCTGTCCTATGCCAGACTCCAGTGTGGAGGCAGAGGACTGGGGACTGGCACCAGCAGCTGAGTCACTCTTCTGTTTGCTGAGTCTCAAAACAGAAACTTGCTTCTCTTTTTATGCACTACTGAAAAAAAAAAATTAAAAGGCCACTATTCTTGCTGAATTGGTTGTGAGCAGGGGTATCCTGCAGAGATCTTAATAATACAGGCAATTATGAAATTAATACCACTCTGGCAGATCTGCAGAGCCGCTCTCCCCTCCTCAGGCAACACTGTGGACAATTATTTTGCGCATGAGGGTAGCTGGGAGCATGTGCGTGTGTGGGGCTGCATATTTTTTACGTATTTAAAGCCTTATTTTCATTATCTTTGTTTGCATATGCCATGCCTGCACATATATGGATGTGTACCTTGACCTGCTAAATCGCTGCCTTCCTCTGTGCCTGAAATGCTTTTTTTCTGCAGATCTTTCCTATTTGGTAATTTCACGAGCAATGATGGGCTGGTGTAATTGCTGTTCTTGAAAAATCCAGCTCCCTTTTTTAGGTTCCTCTGGCACTTCTCTCCTGCTGCCGTTGCTGTGGGTAGGCTGCTGGCTTCCTACCCCCACCATTAGTGTTTCTAGACAAAACATCTCTGTGATTCATTGGGTGCTGATGGAAGCGAAAACATAATGATTACTTAGAGGAAATGTAAATTTGCATTTGCTAACGGCTTTAATTTGCAGTCCTGAAATACTTATCTCCTTTCCTTCCAGGCCCTTTTTCAGAGCTAATGCATGATTTGCTTCTACTACCCTGAGACCCAGAGTAAAGGAATATAGTCCAGGTAGTCTTGCAGGCTGCTGCAGAGACAAGGGGTGTTTGTTCCTCCTTCTCTCCCTCCCTGTAATCTTAATCCATCACTTCTTTAATGAAGAAGGGATTTGTCCATCTAGATTTTACTGTACTTTGAATTTTGGATGAGGTGGACCTGAAAGTTTAGTTCCATTTAAATGACTAAATAAAGAGACGTCTCATAGGAACAAGTAGGAGCCAGCCCAGCGTCTGTTTGCTGGGCAGGAGCTGCACTGAAGTCCCTGGAGAGAGGAGAGAAGGGGAGCAGTCCTGTTCCAATACCCCTGCTCCTTGCCTCCTTGGAAGAGCTGTGACAGTGGCAGGGGAGGCCCTGGCATGAGCAGCCAGGCTGCAGATGCAGGGCATGGAAGCAGCCATGGATTACTGGGCATGAGATCTTCTCCCTGCAGCTCATGGGGAACTCAACAGCCTCCCTTGTTCCTCTCCCACTCCGGGATGGGGTTTGTTGCCGTTCTCTGTGGGGCTGGGAGGCCTTGGAGCAGAGCAGCACTGTGGAAAGCCCATGGGCGATGAATGCATCTCCACTGCTGCCATTGCCATCCACATCACTGCTGGGAAGCATCTGGAACCAATCTGGAGTGGATGCAAACATTTGATTCCCAGCGCTGCCTCAGTAAGCTTGCCAAATATTTTGGCCTCATCTCTCTGAGTTAGGCTGCGGGAGCAGCTCTTGGCAGAGAAGAGGCATTCTCGTTTTGGGGCAAGGTGCCAAGCAGGGATGGTTGAGCCAGGAGAGGTTCTCACCATGATGCTCACCTCTGTCCTTTTAATTGTGTCTCTAGGTGACAAAGTTTGTTAAGAATCACGATGAGTCACAGTATTAAATGAATGCTTTGCCTGTCTCTGAGTGATCTCCAAACAGATGCCTGACTCCAACAAATTAGGCAGCAGGGGTATTTCTCTTGGAGGAACAATTTGTGGTGTTAGCAAATCACACTCTCAGTGGGCCACTCTTGATGGGAATTAACCTCAACTTCTGGGAGCAAAGCACTCAGTGCCCGGCATGGCGTAATTGAGTTTGACTTCTCAGAGAGATGTGGTGGCCATGATTGATTGGCTGGGAGACCCTCTGCCAGAGATTAAAATCCATCAGCAGCTTTGGACCCCATGGGGAGGGTTTCTAAGAGCAGAACAACGAATGTGAGACTTGCACCGATCACGTTCCTGACCTTCCATCATTGTCTGTGACTTTGCTGTCAAACAATCCCGAGCAAGGACGTTTTCTGAGTGGTGTGGAATGAGGGAGAAGTGCAGGAGCCTGCCTGCACTTCATTGCTGGGAGCAGTGGAGGAGGAGGAGATGGGATCTCAGATCCGTGTGCAAGGCGAGAGCGTAGGAGCATCTTCCTGTGGTCAGATGAGCTGAAAGAAGTTCCCATCTCAAACCCCAAATTGCTCAGCTTTTAAAATGAGTATGTGACTACTCTTTTATAAGCAAGCTCTGTCGATTTTTATTCAGCAGCATGAGTGGTTTGTGCGGAGGGGGGAAGGACATGGATGTCCTTGTGCTGCTTGCTGGCTCTGGTGATTGTGCATTGTTTCTAGTGCTGAAGCACCAGCCCTGTGATTATTTTTCTTTTTTCAGTAAGTCCATCCTTAATCCTTTGCATCATATGCAGAATCTCTGCTGGGGGGTTTTAGTTTGTTTTATTTGCATTTCTGCTGGATGTAGCACAAATCTGGTCTGTCCCTTTGCCCCTGCACCTTCAGAGGGAACTTTCCTTTCAGAATATCCATCTTCACCTGAAGCAGAACTTGGGTTTCACACTGCTCTGTTAATGTACCACAAAGTCCGTGAACTGGGAAAAAACCACACATAGATTTGGAAACTTAACAAATTTCCTTGCCTCCTCCATCTTCATTCAAAGAGATGGAGACACTTGTGTGAAATTGCCTCCCATTCACTGCACAAGCCCCGTCTGTGATGCCAAACGTCCTAGCCAGGCTTGCCATCTGGATGAGCTTGACCTAGATACCAACTGGTGTGTTTGAGCCAGCTTAAAGCATAGCCTTACTTTTGCATGGTGAATGGGACTGCCCCAGTACTTTCCCTGGAAATCACAGCTCTGCTTCCTCAGCCCTGTGCTGAAGCTGTGTTTCCCTGGGTTAGTTTGCCCCCAGGAACAGCCTGTGGGGGAGATGGGCATGTTTCTGGGGCTGCGGTGCTCCTTGTGCAAAGGTTTCTCTCCCTCAGTAGCCTACAAAGCCCTTCTTACTATAGCCTCATTTCTCAGCAGAAATGGAAAAAGGTCACTCAGTCCCTCACCTACTAATCCACTAACGGATGTAATGGTGAGTGGATGTTCAGCTTTCATCTCCCCTCTCCAGTCCTTACCTCATAGCTCCATCAAGCTGGGCTCAGGTTTCCAGGCTGAAGCCATGGCAGCTGCCAGTGTCTGACTTCCAGCCTCCCTTGACCTCAACAGGCAATTAAACAGTGGGGCAGTGGGGTTGGGATGAGATGTGCTCTGACTTTGGGAGATTCTGACCCATTTTGATGCATAGTTAAGAGTCACCATCTCCTCACCTCCTTAGCTCTGCACACAATGAGCCCCCTGAGCACCGTGGTATGGGTACCTGCATATCCCTTCCCTGGCAGCTTCTCCAGACTCTGAAGTCTCTGGCTTTACTCAGTGTTGTCATTCCCTGGGGTTTCACACTTCCTCAGTGGACTTCAGTTTCTTTTTTGTTTAATTTTTTTTTAATGTTGCAATTAGAAGTTTGATGCAAGGATTCTTAAAAAAACTCATTAGATTGAAAAAAGGGAATCTCATTCCGCCCCTGTGTTTGGCAGAGGCAGGAAAGGGCTGGCAGGCATGGACTGTGTGACCACAGGGTTATCCTTCAAAGCAAGCAGATGCAGTATGGGGAGCAAACTCAAAATTGTGGGACTGTTCAGTCCCCACATTCCTCAAGGAATAGCAGTGCACAGGGAGCTACCAGAAGCAAGTCACTGTCACATCATCCCAAATTCCTGATGCCTCCAGGGTCAACCTACTTTGTAAGCTGCCCTCGAGCTCCCTTTCTCTGCTTCACGGCCACCCAACTTCATCAGAAAAGCAGTGTTTCTGGCAAGTGCAGCTCTTAAGTTGGAAGGATGATTCACGGTAGTTGGAGCTCTACCTGCAAACATGTTGTTTCGGGCTCTGAAACACATGCTTCAAGGAATGGGCAGGAGCTCAACACCCCCTTGGTAAGACAGCAGAAAGAACAAGCTGTTATGAACAGAGCTAAAACTAATTGCAAAGCTTTGAGTCTTCCTCAGTTGCAGCAGAATGATGCTCAAAGTGCTGATGGCCAAATATATCTCTGGCACGGCTCTGACTTGAGGATGCCTTAAAGCTTTTGTGACTTTCTGAAGCTCAGTTCAGATGAACGCAGAGCAGCGTGGCTGCTTTCCTGGAGCTGCCATGATTCCTAACTTGGAGGAGAGGCTTGGGGCAAAAGGTGATGTTCCCAAAAGGGTCAGTGCCTCTTTGGGTAGAATTTAAATAGGCAGGCTTAAGGAGGGGAGAAATGCGTAAAATTGCTGAGATTGGCCCAGGAACTGACAAAGCATCTCTCTCTAAGACATCTCTTCTCATTTCTTGAAAACAGAATTCGTCTGGGAAATAACAACATGGAATTAAAAACAGCTGCGAGCCTGATTCAGCGATCTGTGCTCAGGCCAGGGAGGATATGGGCCCCACCTGGGGCATCCCATGAGTATCCCTGCCTGGCATCCTGAGCTCAGGATGCTGTGGAAGCCCAGACACCTCCATACTCACTGCAGAGTCCAGTGAGCATCTTTACTCAGCCTCATCCTCCCCGGTATCCCTCAACTGCAGTGTTTCCCTGGCAGGCACAGATGGAGATACCTGTCCAGATGAGGCAACCCAGGCTGACAGCTCACAACAGAGCCTCTTCCACCAACACACAAGTTTTTATTCATTCTTTTGTTTTTACAACAGCAGCCAAGGGAGACACTTTTGTCATTTTGACCAAAGAGCACAAAGGGAGAGCAGCTGAAGGGTTTGAACTATAATAAAACGCTCACTGTATCGATCTTGGCTCAGGATTTGTTTCCCTTCTTGCATTAACTCCCCATTGATTTCTGTGATGACCTTAGAGCATACAGTCTGGTTGGCCTTCTCCCTCAGCTGGTAGCACCCCTGTGCCTGCACCCTTCTCCCCTGAGCTGAACTGCTCATGGGCCAGCTCGTACAAGGGGCTCTGGGGTAAGCAGGGCTTTGCTTTTGCCTCCTCGGTCATCAGAGGTTTGTTGCTGTATGTTAGTTGCTATAATTAGTGTAGAGGTTAGTGCTATATGGTTGGGTCATTATTTCAGTGCGGTGTCCCAGTAAACTAGATCCAAGGCTCAGGAGTCCTGGCAGAGGTAAAGAAGGGTCTTGGGTTTGTCCCATAGATGCTCCATTTCCCCATGTTGGGGATCCTGATAAGGCTGTGTTGCTGCTGCATCAAAGGAGCCTGAGGCACAAGCATGATGAGGGACAGCTCCTGCTCACTGGAGTGGCTGATTGAGGTGGCACTCATGGAAAGCCCTTTCTCTTTGCCAGGCTGGGTTCTCCAATGCTACCAGAGACCTGCTGAGATAAGACAGAGCAAAACTCTTCCCACCTCTGCAAGAGACAGCGTGGGGTTAGCAGCTGCCACTCACTCATGAAAGTGAGCTTTATTCGTGCTCCCTCTTACCTCCTCCAACTCTCACAGTGAAATGATTGAATGGCACTTCTCTGGAAAAGGACCTTCCTTGGGGTTGTGACGGGGGGCTTTGGCTCTCTTTGCCTGTGTGAATCTGTGGCCAAATCCCTCTGAACAGGGGGATGGCAGCAGCACCACCCCAGCTGAGGATGGGGATGGTGCCAATTGTGATGCCCCAGCTCCAAACATCAAGTGTGCTCCGGCGTAGAGTGGTGGTGAATGCCACAGCCTTCCCAGAAGGGTCCCCAGCCAGGGGAAGCCACTGCAGCACGACAGGCCAGACGAAGGACAGTGGGCACACACACTCTCGATGGAGCGGGGCACACGCACACACACAGGAGAGATGAGGCAGCAACCAGCGACAAAGGAGGTAGGAAGGGTCTTCTGTATGGGGGTCAGCAACTGGGTTTATTGAAGTATCCAGGTGCAGAGGGATCCAAGGACAGAAGACAAAATGGAGGGCAGGGTGCAGGGTTGATACATGGAGAGGAAGGGGCAGGCAGAGCATCAGGGCCAATGGGTCGAGGGCCAGGGGGCGGAGTAAGGGTAAGGGAACCAATAGGGGTACAGAAGAGGAGGGCCTAAGGGGCAGGAGCCAATGAGGGGTACAATCAAAAAGAAATTTCCAGAGGGTGTACATATAAGTGGTAAAAGGGGTGGAGAACAACAAGCCAATCCCAAATGGGGGAAATACATAAATTAACATAATTGGTGCAAGGTCCTCTGGGGCCTTACCCTAACTTACAGGGAGGTTGCAGCCTGTGGGTCATCCCACCAGTGAACCCTTTTTGTTGTGGGTTTTGCAGGTCTGTTCGCAACATGCTTACAAGATGCAACATCTCTTCTTTCTTTGTTTGGAAGTAAAGGCCTGTCCTAGGGACTACACTACCAATCTCTTGAAACAACTCAACATAGAGAGGAAAATAAAAATAATAAGAAGGATCCACAGCAGGGTCGATAATATAGCGTTCAGCCATCCTTTAAGTCCGAAGAATCCAACTAGATCTTCAAACCACTGTGGGTCTTTTTCGATAGATAGATGGTTAATCTGCTGCTGCATCTCCCAGATGGATGCTTGAATGCTTTTGCTGTGCAATGTGAGGTTGAAACAACATATGCCTTGGAACTCTTCACAACCCTGACCATGGGCTAAGAGCAAAAAGTCGATGGCTGCTCGATTTTGTAATGTTGCCTGCCAGGTGGCCTCCTCATCTGAGAGGAGCTGGCTGAGGACGGAGGAAGTTGCCCTCACATTCTTCCCCAGCCAGCATGTAACATGTGATAATTCTCCAACGGCTTTGGCTGCCGCCACCCACGGTAAGAAAAGCGAAACCACTGCCCTTTTGGAGTGAGGCCAATTCACGATGCTATCATCACACTTCTCATCGATTTGTTGGACAGATCTTTCTGATTTAGCCAATTTTGTCAAGTTTTACCATTTTAAAAGTTGGGCCCTGTCTGGGGTTAGGGTGTTTAGATGCCCCAGCGTACAGGGTCCACCCCTCAGACGGGATGGGATCCTGTTCCAAGCCCGGTCAGCACAGATTAAGAAGATTCCCTGCTCCAACTGCTTGGGATGGCCGATGGATCGTGAAGGGGATGCCATAATTTTTCCACACCAGTCGCTAGGCTTATAAATCCTAGAAGTTGGTTTAGCAGACAGGTGGTTGGTGCCATCTCAATAGATGAAGTGGACACAGTAGGGGGCACTAGCGGACCCTTGTAAATGTGGTTCTCGAGGCCCCCCATCTACTGGCAGGAGGTTCCACATCCACATATCCCAGCGGTTGGGCTGTGGAATGTGGAAATCTTTCGTGAGGGCCTTGAATTCCCAAGGTTGGAAGGGGATGCCTATAAGGCAGGTTGACATCGGGTCATTTGCTCCACCCATGGCCATGCAGAGTTCAGATTGATTCAATGCCTGGGCCAAAGTGACTCAAACATTCGTCGGCGGTTGTGGGACGATCCAGGAGATGGCAGGTGGTAAGATCAGCAGGATCCACAGCATCAGTGGAGTTTGGAGGTGGATGGCCATAGTGGATAACGACCTATGGGATCTTTAAAATTTAAATATTAGAGACTTTTTAGGTTTCCAAGGTTCCCTTCAAGATTCCCCTGCCTCACCCTAAGTTACAGGGAGGTTGCACCCTGTGGGCCATCCCACCAGTGAACCCTTTTTGTTGTGGATTTTGCTGGCCCATTCACAACATCCTTACGGGATGCAACACAAGTGCTGTTGTTTCAGCCACTGATGCTGTACTGGGCTCATTGGTTTTATTTGGCTTTGCCCATTTATTGTACTTTCTACTTACTTAATTATTTATGACTGTGGATGCTCTAAATAGGAAGAAGAATGGTGACTCTCCAGGTTTTCTTTCCCTTTCTTTTTTTTGTGCTTGTGAATCACTTTTTAGTCCATTCAAAGACAATTTTCTGTAAAACATTGACATCTAGTGGCTTTTCTGCCAAAGGATACGATAGGGAACAAAAGTTTGACTTCAAGGTGGCCAGTCACGATGTCGCTTCAGAAAGCAAATTAATGTCCTTCTCCTCCTTACACAGCACCAAAGACATGGCAATCACACCCCAGGGGCTCAGGGCTCCTGGGCACACACTCCTTGATGTCCTCCTCCTGGAAGAGTAGCCTTCCCTGGCAGGAAGATTTGCTTATTGAGCTACTTTAGTTCCATTTGCTTAAGCAGATGGCTGGTATCCTGATGGTGTTCCTCCAGCATCATCCAGGTGAGGCCATGGTCATGTTAGTGGAGGTTCAAAGAGCTGTGTCTATCTTCAGGCTGTGATGGTGGACAGCACGGTGTTTGATGGTGGATATTAATGTGCAACCCAGAGTGGGCAAGTTCTGTGGTTGAACTTGCAGCTTTTCCAGCTGGTGGCCTGATGGGTTCCCTGGGGCAGCGTGTCCCCCACATGTGCTACTGTCCTGTTGCTTCTAACCTAAGCCAGCACCTCCCTTGAAAATGTTTTCTCTTACAAAATGCATCCTTTAATTTCTTGTTAGTCACTTAGCTCTCCTCTCTCATTGTTTCAGTCTTGTATCATGTAAAGGCAGGAGAATAAAGCAGGATTTACATGAGCTTTGCCAAGGTCCTCATTAGGGTGGACGTGGTTTGGGGCTTCTGGGCACACCCCATTTATCTGGCCTGCAAAAGGAAAGGTCCTGTAGGAAATGCCTTCCTCAGAGTGGTTATGCTGCTCTGGGGATTGTGCAGCTGAGACCCACAACTGCTCATCAGGGAACGTAGCATGGGCAGCTCTTTGCTGTCTGTGGAAACCTGTCAGTGCAGCTCTGTTGTACAAGGAAATTAAAAGACCCAGAGCTACCTGTGTCCTGCTTGGGTTGTGGCTTTACATCCTGGGAGATATTTCAAGTATTCTCCCAAAGTCTGGGGTGACCATCAGTTGAAGCATCAGCAGGAGCATGTTGCCACATGGACAGCCCAGCACAGAGGGGAGTCTTGGGTTCCCTTGGCCTCTGTAGACACACTACCTGTTAAACAGAGACAGCTCTGTGTGTGTGCAGGTAGATACAACCTTTCACACTCCCCCTGGGGATTTGTTCAGCCATCCTTCACCCTGTGGAGGTGAACTCATGGAGGAGCCTCTGCAGCAGGGCTGCTGAAAGCCTCTTAAGTGCGTCTCCCAGTTTGTATTGATTTTGAGCATTAATGCACTCTGTGCTGGAGACACACGGGACTAAACACTCTGTTTTCCTCTCCCCTTGGCAGGAATTTCTACTACATCACCATCCTGCGTGACCCTGTGTCCCGATACCTGAGCGAATGGCGCCACGTCCAGCGAGGAGCGACATGGAAGGCGTCCCTGCATGTCTGCGACGGCCGGTCCCCAACCACCGAGGAGCTGCCCAGCTGCTACACAGGGGACGACTGGTCAGGCTGTTCACTGCAGGAGTTCATGGATTGCCCCTACAACCTGGCCAACAACCGCCAGGTCCGCATGCTCTCTGACCTCAGCCTGGTGGGATGCTACAACCTGTCAGTCATGCCCGAGGAGCAGAGAAATAAGGTTCTGCTGGACAGCGCCAAGGAGAACCTGAAGCGGATGGCCTTCTTCGGCCTGACGGAGTTCCAGCGCAAGACTCAGTATCTCTTTGAGAAGACTTTCAGCATGAACTTCATCTCACCGTTCACGCAGTACAATAGCACAAGGGCCTCCAGCGTGGAGATAGACAAGCAGACTCAGCAGCGCATTGAGGCCCTCAATTTTTTAGACATGGAATTGTACGATTATGCAAAAGACCTGTTTTTGCAGCGGTACCAGTACATGCGGCAAAAGGAGCACCAGGAAGCACGGCGGAAACGCCAGGAGCAGCGGAAGATCCTGCGGGCAAAGCAGGCACACCTGAGGGAGCAGGGGGAGAACAGCTCCAGCACTGACTACACAGGGAATGTGGAGCGGTGGCGGCGATAGTGGGGGGCACCTGCCAGGCACGGAAAAGAAGCGGAGCCCGACTCAACCTGCAAACCAGAAACAAGTGATGCGTCTCAAGGGTCTGAAGCAAAAAGAGGTCAAAATGTTGCCTTTGCAGTTGCCTTTGCAGTAAATGTTGTACTGTACATGGAACACTTAACCTTAGCGTGTAATTAAATTGTCCTTTTTAGGTTTGTTGGATTATTTATGAAATACAGGAGCCAACTTGTCTCATCGGAAATGTTTGCTTGGACATTTATTTAAAAGAAGTGAAAGAAAAACATCCTTAAATTAGTTGTGAGTACAAAACGGGATGCTGGAAAATGTTTATGATGCTTGGCTGAAATCTTATCTGGGAAGCAAACGCCTTTCCTAATAATGAGCATTTAGCATACTCTCACAATACAATATATGAACAAAACCTTTTCCCTTTGATTTTATCTTAATTTTATTTTAATAATGTGTTTTCAGGGGCACCAACTGCTCATGATATTTACCAAGTTAATGAGTAGACAATGGAGGGAACAATAAAGGTCTAGAAAAATTATCGACTAGTTTTATGTATAATATTGGCTTTTAAAATGAATAGAAGTAATTTCTCTAGTTATATAAATATTTAAAATTTTAAACTTTTTCTACCTACTGCTGTTTAGAGTTTTAAGCTTGGTCTATCTCATACTAAAAAAAAGGAAAAAAAAAAGACATACATACTTTTCTGAACTAAATGCCAACATTATAGACACTGTTTCCAGAATTTTTCAGGGCAGTATGATTTTAACCATTCTGGAGAAGTTACAGCACATTCTCTTGTTTGTTTCATAAAGCCTTCTCCAAATTATAATCCTGTGACAGTGTCTCATTTTATGTCTTTCTTACACATTAGAATACGTAATGCTGAATTTATCATTCCTTAATAATTGGTGGTATAAACTAGATGAAATTATGTTGCCGATATTGGTGTAGTATCTTTAAAAAGTCATAAAACTCTCTAATCCCAGCAATATTATGAAAAGAATTGCTCAATGGAAGTAGATTTACACTTGAATTAGGATTTACTTCCAGTAAATCTTTGCTACACTAGATAAGAACAGGGCTTTTTTTTTTTCCTATGCTCTTGAGCCCTTCATAGCAATGACAGATGAGGACTGAAAATGATGGAAGCCAGTTTTTTCCATAGCCATAGTTACACGGGAGGAGAAGGATGTGTGGTGCATGGGGTGCAGCAGCTTGCTCCCTAGCAGGCTTTGCTAGGGCTCAAGGTGCAGAGCCGGAGTGGGATAACCTGCAGCCCTCCGGCCTTCCCCAGACCCACAGGGAGAGCAGACGGGGCACATGGTGCAAGGGGCTCCTATAAATCTCTATGCAAAAAAATATAAACCTCTGCAAGGCTTGGGCTAGACATTCAGCAAGTTCAAAACATTTGTCCTGCAGTGCTCCCGAGCTTGGCACTGAGCAGAGACACCTGGAAAGGGCCCTCTATGTCCCCAGGGACACGATGCTTACAAGGCTCACTTGCACTATTGCCTTTCACCTGTATTACTCCATACACCATGAAGGCAGGGGGGCAGAAAATGAGGCAGAAGGCTTTAAAAACATCTTACGGCTCCACACCTAAGTTACCTGGAAGTGGTTTTACATCTGATGTTGTGTGGCAGCCTGGGGGCAGCAACCCTGCCAGGGGCAAAGGGAGAGCAAAGCAGCAGCAAATCCATACCCTGCACTAGCAGCTTCAAGAAGAGAATAACTTCATGTACAGCAATTTTTTTTTAAATGAGAACTGCAGTTGCCAATATGATGTCTCAGTTGTATTTTGGTTTTCACGGGGGAAAAAATTCACTCTTGAAACTGAAAAGCACTGCTGTAAACAGGACTTAACTGTGGGCAAGCTGGAGGCCTGTTGCAGGAGGTGCATCTTGTTTTTATGCTGTGGTGTGCATGGTTTACAGAGACTAGTTGCATTTTCTTTGTGTATACTGTTTATTGTATATAGGGGATGTACGAATATAAGGATACCATTTTGTCATAACCATATCAAATTCTACTGATTTCCACGGTAGACTCTGTCTTATTGTGTAGATTTACAGGCTGATCCACTGACTTTGATTGTGTCATTTAACAATAGAACTGATAAATAAAATTTAACTACAGACTTCTGATTTTCAAGTGATTATTTATTTTTCTGACGATGTGCTGAGAGCTGCGCAGTTCAGAATGGATGGTAATTCTGACATGAGTGAAACAGCAGTTGACAGGAAGTATGTGAGTTTGAAGTCACAGCTTTTCTGAAGTGTGTTTAAACTACAGCTTTCAAGGGCAAAGCCACTGCGGGCTTTTGTCTGGTTCAGGAGTTACTGCAGAGGTTTTGACTTCTTTTCTGAGCAGCCCTCAGAAAAACAGGCTGTGGTTTCCGGTGATTTTAAATATGATTGTTAGTGGTCTGCAGCATTAAGGAATTCTTTCTGTGTATGTACATATATGTGTGTGTATGCATATGATTTATTTTTTATCCTTTGTGAGATACCCACTCCATTTTGATTGTGGAGGATGCTGCCTAGCCACTGACTTCCAGTGCATCCCACTGTATCCTTCCTGGGGATACAAAAAAAAATTTACAGGGACACCTACCACTGTCCCAGGTTGCTCCAAGCCTCTCCAACCTGGCCTTGAACACTTCCAGGGATGGGGCATCCACAGTTTCTCGGAGCAACCTGTGCCAGGGCCTCACCACCCCCACAGAGAGGAATTTCTTCCTAATATCTTAGGTATATCTTCTCTCTTTCAATTTTAAGCCATTCCTCCTTGTCCTATCACTCCATGCCCTTGTCAAGATTCCCTCTTCAGCTCTCGTGGAGCCCCTTTAGGCACTGGAAGGGGCTCTCAGGTCTCCCCAGAGTCTTCTCCAGGCTGGATACCTCCAGCTCTCTCAGTCTCCAGAGCAGAGATTCTCCAGCCATCTGAGAATCCTCTTGGCCAGAGATGCTGCAAAGATACTTTTTGGCAGTTTGGATTGGAGGCATTTTTTTCCTGGTGGCTATAGAAGAGCCACAGGTTTGCCAGCCTTGCAGCATGACAGTTGACATGAAGGTGTCCACGGAAGACTTTGCCTTGATCTACTGGAATTCTCATGAGGACAGGGCTGCCCTTGTCCTGTGAGTACCTGCAGGGGCATCGTACCTCTGTAAGGCTTTTTGAGCCTTGGGGAGCAGGGAGTGGAGGGGTCTGCCAGCCGATCTGCATTTGACTGGCTTTATAGACAGGTCTGTTAGTGCACTGAGAGAGCTGCTGCAGGAGCTGCTAATGGGATAGAGGTCATGCAAGATGCCTCCCTGCAGCTGAAAAAGCACCCAGCAGTGAAGTCTGGCATAAAACCAATTGGGGTTGCCTTTTGAGGGGAGTAATTTGACAGCTGAGAAAACTCTTTACTGCAGGAGAGGAAGGATGGAGGAGTGGGGGATGTGTTTGGACAGACAAACTTCAGAAGCTGACAAGCTACAGCAATGAGTCAAGTACCTCTCAAACCCTCTGGTGAGTTTTGAAAAGCCTGGAGATGTGTTAAGAAAAGGCTTCGGAGCACTGAGATGCCTCTTAAGTTTCCAGGGATGGAAAGGGATGTCAGCACCTCCGGCACTGCCAGCATCCACGTGGGCCAGTCGGTGTGGAGCCGAGGGCTGTCGTAGAGACAGATACGTGTAGTGCTAAAATTAATGTTAAAGTCTTGGTTCCTTTTGCCCTCCAAAAGATTGGAAAGTTGGTAACTGTGAGACCTCTGTGGCTTTGCAAAGGGCCGTATTTGGGTCTAAGAGTTTCGGACTAAGGCTTTCCTAAAGGGTACCTGGTATGCAAAGGTTGTTGGAAGTGAACTGCTCAGCTGATTTTTGTCAATGACCTTTGCATCCTCTTTATATGGCATATGATCCATTTTAGTGTACTGTAGTACATTTGCTTCCAATGATGTAATTTTTGAGTAAAAATGAACTAATGGGCTTTTTCGTGTAGTTTTTTAAATTCGCACATTATCCGAAATACCAGAGCCATGGATAACACCTGACAGATACCAGTGCAATTGCTGTTTCAGCTTTCATGCTGTTAATGGTCATGAAATCAGTGAGGAGAGGAGAAGAAAACCTGATACATCTCCCCTCTTAAATTTGAGCCAGAAATATCAGGTAATTGAGGGAATCTGTCAAACTAATGCAAACCTTGAGCTGCACCTCTGAGCTGCCAGGCTGGCCCAGTACTCCCAGGGAGGCACAGAGAGCAGCTCTGAGTGGAGAGGTCATCCTTACGGAGACATCTTCTGTAGGAAGATATTTTTATTTTCCAAAAAATAAAAAATATTTTCCAAGCAGGTGATAAATTTGAATCTTCCACTTACTAAGTATATCCCTGTCTCTAAAGCATTTGGGTGGAGCTGGGGATGGTTTGGTTATTGCTGGACCCTGTTGGGGTGGCAGTGCCTGGGAGGGGAAAAGTGGATGATCCTTCTCAAGTGGGAATGGGGGTACTGGGATGGGGATCTGGAATCTGCTGCCTCCAGAGTGGATGGAGCACTGCCAAACCAAGCTGTGATCCGAGTGAGGGTGGGCTCCAGGCTCTGGAGGCAGCTGGCACTGTGTCTTTCCTGGCCCGCTGGCAGCTGTGGCTCCATGGAGGAGCAGCCTGTACCAATCTTCCTGAGCAAATAGCACAGCATCTGAACTCTTACCTATGAAATTCAATTCTGGGTTTCCTAAAGCAATCTCCTTGTTCCACCAGCCTCATCAGGGAAGAGTGTAATTTCATTTAATCCATTTATTGAGTTCAGAGTGAGGGGTGTTGCCATCATGCTAATATCACTGCTCTGCCATCTCTAGAGATGGAGTGACAAGTTTGGGCCTGAAATCAAATTTGGCTCTGAGCTTCCAGAGAATCTATCAGCCAAATTACCCATGGTCTCTACCCAGCAGCTCTGTCATGCAGTTTAGCTCTGTGAGGATACATTAGGCCAGGCAGGAGAGGTTATATTGCTTTTTGTTTGGGGAGCAATGAAATGCTGAAACAATATATATGCAAAGCAATCAAAATAGTTATAGTGAGGGCTGAATGTTCATTTTTAGGACAATACAACCACTGCCTTTTGGTATCCTCAGCTATTTTAATCTATGTATTCCCTCAAATGACTGCAAATAAGGTTTTCACTTCATAGCATGTGCACAAGCAGTTGTAGACATAAACCTCTATATAAGCTATAGAGATTAATGTCAAATATATGTATTTTCTGATGGGCATTCACAGACGGAGGAATGCAAATGGGTCCTGGCACAGCACTCACTTGAGCCCGCATTCTGGTAACTATGTCTCAGCTCCACAGCATCATTTGGTAGCCAATGGCACAACACTTGCTTTGCCAGTGAATAGCAAATTTTCTGATAAATGAAGTTTGGGAATGATGAGAATTACAGTGGGAAAATGATGACTTCAGGGGATATTTAGACCAAACAGAAGGTGAGATTTTGGAACAGCTCTATGCTTTGAGGTTCTCAGCTCACACTTCATTATCCCTCTTTGAAATTACATTCTTCTTTTAAATGCTGTCTTTAGATTGTAAAAGCAATCTGTAATGAGCTCAAATGATCCACAAACTGAATTAAACCTTTGATTTCAGATTAAATGGTTTAGACTGACTTGGGATAGAAATACTGTGACCTTTTCCTTTCAAAACATCCTACAAAAAGAAGATGCTGGGTTTTGGGTGGGCTGTGGCTGTAAGGGGTCTCTCTCCCCTTTGCAATCATTGCTTGGTACTCGATACAGCAACAGCTCTGTAATGTTATTAATGTTAGGTGAAGCACATGGAAAGTATTGTTTTGTGCCACATAAGCAAGTGAATAGGGGGGTTATGCCTCGTGGGAGATGTGTGTTCCACAGGAGGAGACTGGGAATTTCCCCTCTGGGCATGCCAAGCTGGGAAGCGTATTAATAGACATCATTACATTAGAATAATTGCTGTAGAATCAGCAAGTGAGTACATAATCTTTAATGCCTGGGAAATCTCACACCGTTTCAAAATAATTAAAAGTAGGATTAATCTAGATGCTAGAAAACGCCTGCCTAATTACTAATGAATAAATCTGTCTGAATGGCTGCAGCACCCTCAGCAGCATCAGTCTTTGAAGTCAATCTCCTGCTAATGGGCAATAGGGCAGAGGCCCAGCCCAGTCCTTGTCCCTGTCCCCGCAGGCAGTGACTGTCTGGAGGTCGGTGAGAGCCCACCCGCGGATGCTCTGGGGAGATGCTGCTGCGGGGCCGGAGGCACAGGATACAGGGGATGCATGGGACGCGGGGCCCAGCCCTCCTGGAGCATCCGTAATTGTGCAGGTGCACTCTGCACGTGGCCCCGAGTCGGCCCCACGGCAGGGATTTGGGGACAGGATGGTGTAGAAAGTTAATTATATGGCTGGGTGAGAAACCGCAGATGGGCAGGGGCCCTCAGCACCAGCTCGCATCCCAAACATCAGCTCGGCAAAACCCCTCCTGTCAAAACCCCAGGCTGGCTCTAGCTGGTGGTTGTTCACAACTCACAGCCTGGGCCAGGCAGGAACTTCTGCTCCCAGGAGCAGCTTCACAGTTTTATGAGGCTGTAAATACACGAAGAGCCAAAATCCTCCCCGCAGGGGAGGTGCTGTGATGTACATCCCACCTGAGCCCCAGTGATACTGGAAACACACCGGCACAGCTGGGGCATGCTGGCTGCGTGTCCGGATCTGGTGGGTAGAAGCCACTGCATCCGTATTGACTCCAGGTGCCACTGTCTGGAGCCCAGTGTGCCCCATAGCTGTGCTCCCCAAAGGTGTTTGCAGACACCAGCCACAGATTTACAGTCGTTACTGAGATTTGTGTGTTCTCTGAAGAACTGCCACACCTGGAGTAACTCCTGCTGCTGGACTGAAGGCCGATGTAAGGAAATCCCCTTTCCTCTGTTCCCAGTGCTGGGGGTTTAGTGATGATGTGGGATAACCTCTGCTGCTGCTGGGAAGTGCATTTACTGCTGCCTTTGCCCCATTTGTTGTAATCCTTTGAGGTTTTTTTATGCGCATGTGTTTATTTTGATTCAATAGAAAATCACATGGTTAGCCCCTCAGATCAGAGGGGCTAATTGCTGGGGTGGAAAGATGAGTGCAATGAGTGCAAGCAATCTATGATCTGCGTGGATTGCTTATTTATATATATAAAAGTTACGGGTGCTTCCTGGGAGTAATGAACTGTGAATAAAAAGTAGTGATATGCTGAGTTTTTAAAATGCAGAAAAATATATTCTTACAGTACAAGTGTATGGGAATAATGAGGAGGGAATCACAGAACTGATCCCTCAGGTCCTGTGCTCCAGTATCTGAGTTTGCACATGGATGATTCACACCTGGAGGTGGCCCGGGTGGTGCCAGGTACCACCATTGTTGGCAGGCAGCTAAGCCAAGAGGTGACACGTGGGCAGCTATTGCCAAGAGGAATGGTGGAGAGCTTTTCCCCTAGCCAAGGAGCCTGGAATGTGACCATCATTCTGGAAATCACTAAAGATTTGTGACCTGTGAGCAGGCTAATCTCCTCCTCAGAGACTCGTTTGGGACCTCACATCTGGGACTGCTCAGGGAGGGTAAGTGGGGGCACAGAGAAGGACAGACAGCGTCCATGGTGAGTCCTTGTCACAGCCCCTCTGCCCTGCCATACCATGGGTATCACTGCTGTGTTTCAGCTGCATCCATACTGGGGTTGCTCACGGATCCCCCAGTCCAGCCATGCCCGATCCTGCCCAGGGAGCCCACATGCACCAGGCTCTGCCAAAATAACGCTTCCTACTGGGGCTGATTCAGTGTGTCAGGGAGGCACTGCCAGCTCCACACCAGGCAGAGAGGGCATGGTTGGCAGCAGCAGCTTTCCCAAACAGTCCCTTCCATCATGTCCTCAAGCTCCATCATGGAGAGAACACAAATTATAATTAAGGATGTCCTGCCTTCCTCCAGTGCCCTTCAGAGCACATTCCGCACTGTGGCTGCCTGGCCATCCATGCCCATGGTGTGTGGGTGGCTCTGCAGGGTCGCTGTGATGCTGCTGACTCACACACAGTGCCATTTCCCCTCACCAGCCAGTCACACCATTGCAATGCTGCCTTTTTTTTTTTTAAATTCCCTTTTTATGGCCTTGCTGAGAAAATGCTGCATCAGCATCAGTTCGTCGGCAAAGTGCTGCCTGCAGATTCTAACTCCCAGGGCCTTTCAGGATGTTGCTGTCAGTCTGGAAGGAGTCGTGCTGGCTCTTTGTCAAACATCACATTGATTTTAAAATTACTCTAATGGCTCTTTAAGGCAGTGCACTTTTTGTGGCCTTCTGCATTTGTCATAGCTGATGCCTCTCTTTTCCCATGGAAGGGCAGAGGGGCTGCATTATCTGGTTTGGCTGCATTCATTTTCTGGGAGTGCCAGGTCAGATTTTGGATGGGCAGAAGAAGATCAGAACTGAAATGTCTGACTCCCCATTTTTTCCCCAGTGGTGCTCAGCTCCTGAGCAGGATGGGACTCACAGAACACAGTCTGTCAGCAGAATTTTTCCTCCCAAGACACCTGGGTGGTGGATAAGACAACAGTGCCTGGGCTGGAGGTTTGTAAGGCACAGACCATGAGCTGTGATGAAGGGCAAGTGGGGTCCACATACTCCTGCCTCCTTCTTTGCTGAATCTGGCAACCCATGCCCTAAATCCTCACCCTTTTGACCTGGCTGCTTTTCTGTCACTTCTGCACAAAAGTGAAGGCCAAACCAAAGGTTGCAGAGGCAATGCTAGAAATTAAGATGTAAAGGTGAGTCATTCTTCACCGTCTGCAGGCTGCAGAACAGCCTTTCTATGAGGATAAATACAATCTCAGTACCTGTACACTCAGCTGTTAATATTGTAAACGAAGTACAATGTTTTTCAGATTACTGAATCATTGCTGTCAGTAGAACAAGCAGCCCAAGCAGGCTGCCAAGGCAGGAGATGAAAGAAATCATTAATTTTATGTTTCTGGTTCATGCACAAATTTCTGAGGGGGGGTGATTAACTGCTGGAACAAGCCACTGAGGGGAGCAGGGGATTCTCCAGTTCCTGCTGTCTCCAGATGAAGGCTGGCTGCTGCTCTATGAGGGATGCTTTTGCCAAAGTTGCACTCTGTGCAAGTGCAACCAGCTGAGTTGTGGAGGGAGCCCACCAAGTGCAGGGGCCAAGTGGAGACAATCTAATCATCTCAGCTACCCTTAACACTTGTGACATGCTCTTAGAAAAGGTCTTGCTGCTATGGGGATCTGAATATTCATGGGTCAGTTCATTCTGTCCCCTTAAAGAAATATCTCAGCTGGCACCAGCCTTTGGGGCAGTGTCACTGTCCCCTGTGCCTGCAGGGATGCTGCAATAGCTGCAGGCTTCTGTCCCCTGCAGGATGCTGTGCAGGGGCCATTCTGTGCAGCCCTACAGCCTTCCCTGGAAGGGAAACCCAGCCATGGAGAGGTGCAGCACTTTGCTTTTGGGGGTGGGAGGAAGGCTGTCCTGAGGGCAACAGCGTGGCAAAGCTGCCTTTCATCAGTGAGCTGCAGAACAGAACTCTCCTGCTCTGCAACCTGTTGATCATTTTATATATTGCTTGTGTGCAGCAGGTCATGATAGAGGCCAATGGTCCTCATCTGACCCTGGCACTGCTCATCTTCCTCACAGACCTTGTGTGGGGGTTTGGATGCATCCCCTGCACTTGCATGCAGCACCATAGCTCTGGTCCTGGGAAATGTTTCTGATTAATTCTCAGGGCTGATAATAATTAAGCAGGATGCACCTTGGATTTGCTTGAGCAAAGTGTTGGGGTGTGGCTCATTTCTTTTGCTTTTACTGATGGT
Organism: Rhagologus leucostigma; assembly: GCA_013397725.1. Classification (NCBI taxonomy): domain Eukaryota; kingdom Metazoa; phylum Chordata; class Aves; order Passeriformes; genus Rhagologus; species Rhagologus leucostigma. Next base: position 204,215 of record VZTD01004544.1, on the reverse strand, counting down.
CAGCCTGGCTCCTCAAGGGAGGGCTCAGCATCCAGGAGAGCAAAGAAGATGCAGTTGGGATAGGAGGGGACTTATCGAGCATGTCTCAAGGGTGACTTTCTTGTGAGATGTCAGAGAAGAGTCCATTTCTCAGGCCCCCAAAGCCAAGGATGCTCCTTGATGTAGGCTGTTGTGTGAGGAAGACTTTGCTGCTGATCATGGAGCTCGGTATTAGATGTTCCCACCTGCCAAGCAGCAGAGATGCCTGGACATCACAACCCAGCCTGATCTCAGCCCTCATCCAGTGCCAGGATCTCTGCCCTCAGTGCAAAGTTCTCCCCTCCCTGACCCCATCTGAGGTCCAGGGGAAAGAGAGGCATATATTGAAAGGATTTCTATGTGCTGGCCGAGTTCTGGTTGGTATTCAGAAGTGGAAGAAAGTAGGAAACCTAATGTTTACATCCATATCAATTTAGGCTTTAATTTAGGCAATACAATGCTATCTTTCTCTGGACTTTAATAGCCTTTCTATTATTTTGCTCCACAGCTACTTGGAAATGTGAGCTCCTTTACTACATGACTACTTAGACCAATAAAGGTGCTGTTTACTTAACACATTAGTTTGCAGGCAGCCTCCTGCGAGCCTGCTGGTGGAGGCTGCCTTTGTTCATGGCTGTGAGTATGAATATGCATAATTAATAAATGTTATTTGCTGGACATTTACTCCTGAGTGTCTCAGCTCTCCTTGACCGAGAAATTCTGTCTCTTTGAGATCTAATGAAAGGTTTAGACTTTTTAATTTATTTTCTTAGATTAGTCTCAGAAAATAACCCTATTATTCTAATAGGTAGATCAGTCCCTGAGGAAGATATGAATAAATGAAAAAGCAATAGGTGAAAAATAGGCCAGAGCTGCTATTACAGAAGAGTCTTTCTGACCTTTTAATTTTTGGTTCAGAAACACAGGAAATCAGACTGTGAGCACTCAAAATGCAGCCAGCTGGTCCTGCAGCCCCAGCAGCTGGTTTTTTGTTCAAAAGTGGCAGAATTTCTACTAGAGCAAACATCTTCTCTGGAAATACATTTTAAGTGCCTGTTGTATTAAATCTATTTCAGGTTGCATCGAGCGCGCAAAATTCAGTGTCTGTGTTCAATCCCATTTTGGATTGTACACACTAGAGGGAGCCATGGAAAAACCAATCCCCAGCCTGCTGCCAGGCTCCTGCCTTTCTCCCCAAAGCCCTGGGCCCTGCCTGCTCCTGACCTCTCCCCTGGGAAAATTAGTGTCTTTGAGGAGTAAACCCTTAAAAAAAAAAAAAAAAAAAAGCTGTAGGAGCAGCTTGTTGTAAGTAAAGTGTATTGCTTGAATATTCTGGTGTTGGTCAAAATTTTAAATGGGAAAAAGGCGTTTATTTCAATACATCTAAATGTTGCCTTTTGAGAATGTCCCAGGTTAGGTGATGTTGGTCCTTTTGGATGTTGGCCCTTTTGGATGTTGGCCTGTATTCCTCTTCCCCACTGAAACATTGTGTGTACGTCCAGGCAATGCTTTTACACAGTATTCCACTCTCAGGCAGACAGCCATTGTTGAAGGTATCCAGGAGTCAATTAAAATGTTTCAGGAGACAGGAAATTATTTTTGCAACTCTGTTTCATCTGAAATTCCATCTGTTTCTCCTGCTTCCAAGATGTTTGTGTGCCCACCACCCACAAATTTGCCTAATCTCTTCTTAAAGTTCCCTGTGCTCCCAATACCACTTCCCAGAGAGAGGAGTCCTTGGGGCTGGGGGAGAGGGACCTCCTCTGCTTTCCTTCTGCCTGAGCCCTCTTTGTGTTGGGAAACAGGGAAAGAGAGCTCCTAGCTCACCAGCAAAGTCACAGACTCTGACTGCCTCCTGAGCCCCTGTTTTCCTCAGCTAAATGATGCTTGTTTATAAGGGATGATTTAGGATAGCAGATATTAATTTTTGCCTCCTGTGGGAGCTAATATTGGGAACTGGTGATGCAATCCCTGTGTGTGGATGGATCTCTGAGGAGGTTAATGCACTGTGTGAGGCCAGGACAAGCCATGCAGCCACTCCAAGGCCTGTATTTTCACAGTGACTATTTGCCCCAGCAGCTTTATGGAAAAGAGTGGGGCTGTTAGTAGAACATGGCTGGAATCAGAGCAGGGATATGAGAATTTAGCCCATGATGTTGTTAATGGTGGTCACAGTGCTGCACATGTAAAGCCCAAATGATAACAGGCGCAGGCTGTTTGCTTTGCTGCCTTACAGCACAACAGCAGCTTTGTTGAAGCTTTGATGAGCTGTCTCTGGTGCAGCTCGGGTACGGGCTGCTTTTCTGTCTGCAAGGAAACATCATCTCTGTTAAGGCAGGAATGTTTCCCTCTGAATGACAAGAAAAGAAAAGCCTAGCAGTGGTCTTGTCAAGTGCTGTTCCACTGATAAAACAGAAAATAGGACAAAAGTTTTCTCCCATCAAATGGAGTTATTCTCAGCCAAGAGCAGACATCTCCTATTTATTTATGTCCTCTTGCTCCTGTGCTCTTTTCGTGCTCCCATCTGTATAAAGTTTCAAAGGGGTTCTGAGCCTGACACTGCAAGTCCCCCAAAAGACCTGTAGCTGAGGTAAATAAATCAAGCAACAGGCTGGGAGAGAGTAACAGACACCAGCTAACTAATCGGGAAGGCTTTCCAGGATTGCAGCTGAACCCTGGCACACAGGTGGATGCACAGCTCGGCAGGTGGGATACACACACTTTTGAAGGTCAGGGGTTGGAGCTGTGGCAGTGCAAGGAGTGGCAATCCTTCCTGGCCTCTCCTGCTCTCCCACAGATTGGTGCACCTTTTGTAAGTCATGGAAAAAGAAATATTAGCTCAGTAATGCTTAAACAAAGCCTCTGTGTGTTTGGAGACGGTGGGGAGTGTGCAGGCTGGGCTGCGCAGGCAACCCAAGAGCAGATTTAGAGCAGCTTTTAGCTTCTGATGAAGCCTGGCACATACTTCTGCTTGGACTAGTGACCCTAGAAGAAGAAATGAGAACCCATTTGGGAAAGGGTGATACCTCCATACCATCATCATATCCTGAGTCCACCAATGACCCAGAGAGGTTTGTTTCAGTTTGAGATGGAGATATTATTTTAAAGTGATCTGCAATGCACACCAGACACAGTGTCTCTCAGTGCTGTGATCTGCAGGGAAAGGTCTCCAGGGGAGATGGTGCTGGTTGTGTTTGGAAACAATGCCACAATTCAGACGGACACACCAGGGATAGTGTGTGTTCAGGTTTGCCTGCATGCTGGACATTGTTGGGAAACAATTTTTCTTCTTCTCAGATGCATCTTAGGCTCTCCAAAGGCACAGCTGAGTGCTGAGGGGCAGAGTTGTGTCCTGTGTGTTGTTCCCCACCACTGTACCTGGTTTTATTTAGAAAAAACCAGCAAGGCTGGCAGAAACCATTCTTTGTGATATGATGCAGCAATTGAGAGGAGAAACTCTGCTTTTCATGGGTCTCAAGGTACGGCTTCCCATTTAGCCCAGGAGTAGCAGCTGTTCTCCCAGTTTACAACACACGAACAGACTGCATTGTTTTCTGATTTGCCTTTTTTATTACAGCAGATATTGGATGGATAGCTAGCAAAAAAAAGCAGGGGAAGACCAGCCCAGATGGTTCACTTTACGGCATTTAGGAACTGTAGGAGCTCAGCACATGCTCTTCCAGGCAAACACCACCCAGGTACTCTCATGATCAGTGCTGCTATCTCTGGGTGCAGGGGAAAAGGGTCTTCTTATGGTGGGTGGGGCAGCAAGCTGGGGGTCCCAGGAGACCTTCTTGCATACGGGATGTATACAAGAGCTGGGAGATGCCCCATGGGCCAGGCAAGAACCAGCCTGTGAGGGTGGCTCTGCAGCCTGTTGGGAGCACTGCAGTCAAAAGGGACTTTTCTCCCTCAGTTCATCAAACACAATTGCATTAATGTGAGGGAGCAGAGCACTGAGTAGGCAGGGGCTATTTTAACAATGTGGCAATGTCTTTTTTATTTATTTATTTAGCCAAGATCGCAGCTGCAAATGGCTGAACTGATTTCTCTAAGTCAGGCTCCTCTGTGTCAGGTGCTCAGTGGGTATTGCTGCCTCAGCTGATATTTCTGCAGGCAGCACTGGATTTTTTTTAGAGATTCCTGAAGCTCATCTACCCTCCCGGCTGCTCTCACGGTATAGCAGAGCAAAGGGGCTTCTGGCAAGACTTGCCAGGCAGGCCACTCCGCAGGGCTCTCCTCTGCCTTTGGGTGACTTGAACGCTTGTTAATTGGCAGGAGGTTCTTAGCCCTCGCTGGAGGCAGAGGCTGTGCCAACATGCTGCTTCCTCCACCGCATCGCTCCGGTGATTACAGCTTGACTCAGCCTTGCAGTGCTGCTGTTCTTCCCTTCTGAGCCTCTCCTGGGAGCCAGAGGTTTTGGCAGGTACTTCCTCCATGTAAGGTGTCTCTGGGGACCGGGGTTCACTTACCAGGACTGTCTCACATGTGCCCAAATTGGCTGCAGGCTCAAGCCATCGAGGGAGAGGAGCGAATGCCAGCATCCAGTGAGTCAGCGCACTCCCATGGTATTTGCTAGGCTTGGGTGGGGTTCCTCAGAAATGCCAGTTCACTTCCAAAGGAACATAAATCATGACATTTATACAAGCTTCAGTTCCACAGATCCCTGTTTAGCAGCCAGGATGGGGTTTACAGTTAATTAAAAAAACAAAAAAGAAGAGGGCATGTGAAAGCAAGACCCAAATGTCTTTAATAATTATCCCAAGAGCGAAAACTTTCACTCTTATTTTGGATGATGACAAACACTGGGGAGCAGCCACCCCCGGAAACTCGGGCCCCTCCTGCCTCCCTCTCTTTGAAGCTTGGTTTCCTTCCCCTCGGCGGTGAAGCGACGTGACTGGGGACAGTACGTTCATCACATGCTGACACTCAGGCTTTCTGTGGGGCTGAGCCCAACTGCTCCTACAGCCGCCCATGTCCTCCCTGCAGAGCAGTTCCTCCGTGGCTGCTTGGGAGAGGGGCAAATGGGGCGGCTGCAGCCATTTGCCAGCTTTGGAGAAGAAATCCCTCCTTCCTCATCTTGCCTGGCTCTGCACACCTCTGCATGGGTGACTTGTGTGGGACAGGGGGGACAAGAACACTCCCTTGCTGGAGGAAGAGACCAAGCATTTTTCTGTGGGTAATCCACCACAACAGTCAGCAAAGAAAAACTCCCAAACCCTTTTGTTTAAAACAACTGGATCTCTCTTATCTGCTCCCACAAATTGAGAGCATCTTTTCCTGCCCTCTTGTTGCTGATCCAAGTCAATTGATTTGAAAGCCTGAATACCTGATGGCTGGGGTCTCATTTGCTGCATGTTCCTGATGCTCACAGCCACCCACAGCCCACTGCCTCCTTTGTGAGCCTTGTTCCCCTCCTGTGCTTCTACCTTTGACGTTACATTCCTTCTCTTGCAAGTCCAAAGAACAAAGCTGTCCTCCCCACGCACTCAGGCACTCCTTCTTTTTCTAACTGAGCTCTGCAGTGCAGAGTTATTAATAAAAAATCACAACATCATGTACAGCCCGCACCACCACATCTGTCAATGTCACTACCACCCAAGATTGTGTGTTTTTTCCAGCTTTTAGTGCTTCTTTGCTGCAGAGGTTGTTTAAAAGGAGGAGGAAAGCTGAGAAATCCCTCCCTACCTACCAGAAGAAGTGAGTGATGATTTCAGTTTGGGGTGTGGCAGTTTGATGTCATCATTCGTGGTTATTAAAAACTGTTATTTGCGAATCTTCAGCTGCTAAAAATAAAAGAATTTTAATACTCTACTGTGATTTATCTTATTGAAGGTATCAAAATGATCCTGGTTTGTCAACCTCTTATGAAAAATGTCATTTTCTAAGCGATGCTCATGGCCTGTGTCTCTGCTTACTCCTTGGTAACACCTTTAAGGTTAATACTCAGCAGTGGTTATTAAAATCAGCTTCTGCTTGAGTGGGGTTAGGTTTTTAAAACTTATTTTCAGCATTTCCCATAGTTAGTATAATACAGAAGTGCAGGAATACAATGCATGACCCTGTCCCAGCAAATGCTGGGTTTCACTGCCATGAGGGTGAGTGATGTGCAAAGCAACTTTGGACCCAAGGCCCCTCTGCCCTGACACACTTAGGAATTCAGGACAAAAATTTCTAAAGAAAATGTTGCAGCAAAAAAATACAACACAACAGAAGGCAGATTTTATGGTGGGCATCTTTCTGTGTTTTCCCTTTGCAGTATAGGTGGGGCCTCTAATGAGTTACCACGCTCCCCCATAGCAGTGTTTGGCTCACTCTGTTGCTTGTCTTGTAGCAAGAAAAGGAATTAGCTTGTGGCTTTCTTAGTCCCTCAGAGGATTCACAATACTGCAGGAATGTGGAGCAGTCAGCCTGAAGCACCAAGTTCCTCCAGCATGGGATGCAGGGACCATGGGTCTCATGGCCCCCACAAAGGGATCTGCAGGTGGGTGTGAGGGTGACACTGGCCCAGAGAACTTCTGCAGCCTTCATCAGCCCTCTTGGCACAAACATTTCTAAAATAGTGTTCTGTATGCATGTGCATTGCCACTGGGGTGCAGCTCTGCAATCTTGTTTCTGCTCAGCACTCGGATTCCTTCATCTTACACATCCATGGGCAGCCTGTGTGTACATTAGCGGGGCTTTTGCAGGACCCAAATGGCTTTTTTTTTTTTTACAGGACCCAAATGGGTTTGTTGAGAGTAAGCCAAAGTTGGAATTAGAGTGTGACTGTTATGTCCATGGGGAGAGTAATGGCAGCCCCAGACCAATTCACTGTGTAGGCAAACAGCTGTCAGAAGGGCTTGGTAGAGCCAAGAGAACAGGGTGAAGGTGAGAGAGAGGGCTGTACTGGGACTGGAAGCCCCATCCAGTCCTCCTTGTTGTCTGGTACGTGAGGCTACCTGGAAGTCTCCTTATTTGCAGGTTTAAAATCTTGTGGACTTTGGGAAAGAAGGTGGAAACTGCTGTGGGCTAGGCAGGAGGTAGATCTCTTTCAGCTGTAAAAATCCCTGACTGCCTTGTGCCAGCTTGTGTGAGTGGCCATTTACTTCCCAGCTGGAGAGCTGCACAGTGAGTGAGGGGGAAGGAAATTCCACTCTCTGCTAAAATTGCTTTGGTGTAGAGTACCAGGGATATTTCTTCCTCTGTTGTTACAACTACCTTACACCATGTGCTGCTTTCTGCTGTTTTATTTATCAATAAGAGCAAAACGTCACTTGCTTTTGCAACCTGACGATGTGTATGTGCCATGGGGCATAATGTGGGAAGGACACTGAATATACCTGTTCCTTCTGCTATCCATGGGCTGTTCACAAAACCACGTTAATATCCCTTCCCTCCAGACACTTGCCAAAGACATGAACCTCTCCTGCTTTGTAAATCCTGCCCAGGAGGTTTGGGACACAGATGAGAAGCTTTAGACTAAGAGGCCCCAGTCTGGTCCTCTCTGGCTTCTTCCCCTTCTCTGGGGCAGTCCCAAGCACAGAAGCTTGGGGTATTCCTCTTTCTCCTCTCTGGTTCACCCAGCTGGTCCTCTGACTGCTCACAGAGTTGAGTGCACAACCCAGCTGAGTACCTAGCACAGTACTCATCGAATGCAGCCCCTCTGAATCCAGCAGCTAAGCCATCTGCTCAGGTGTTGCAATTCTGTGCAAATTCCAGCCCAAGTTTCCCAAGCATGGGCACAGAGAGGCTGCCTCGAATGGATGCTGAGAGCAGATCACACACTTGTACAGTATGCAAGCAGCTGGAGATGTAAAGCACCACCTCTACAGAGAAGAACCTGCCCTGTGCCAAATATGGGATATGGCATGAGTCAAAATGAGGGACACCAGGAAATAATAGACTTCACATGAAGGAGAGCAATAATTTGCAGCTGTAAATCACCTTTCATCTACAGATCACAGAGATGTCTCAAACACTAATTAGCACAGCCTGGCAGCATCCCTGCCCCATAACTAGAACAGGGCAGTGGTTATTCCATCTGCTGGCAAGCAGCCACATGTCCTTGCAGGCACCAGCAAGAGGCAACTGGCTTGCAAGGTTGGTCCTGTTCCACTTCTCACAGCCATGCTGGAGGTTCCTGGGCACCTATGCCAAGGCACTGCTGTGTGTCCCAAGCCAGTGCAGGTTTGATGTCTGCTTCCACAGCAGGTAAATGAAGATGGGCCAGGGAGAGCAGAACACACTTGGGATCCAACTCATTTCTGCTCTGGGTTCTATCTGATATTTTCTATGTGGAAATCACTACTTAACTCAAAGAAAACTTGAGTGAGCAAGGTAAGCTCCTCCAGGAGCAAAAGTCCTCCTTAATAGCGTTTTAAGTAAGTATGGCAGGGAAGTTTATGATCTCCTAAAGTTTTCATAAATATATGTGTGTGTGTATATTTAAATACATATATTTACAAAACATTTTCAAAAAATCTAGAGTTCTTTAACCTTGGTAGTTATCTCTGTAATGCTGGGGAGACACACCCAAAACACTTGTTAACTCGGGCATGAAGCAGAGAAGACAGGTTTGCAAGGATCTGTACATGGAGTTATTCATATTTCTCGGGAAGTGCGTGGAAACCTGGCCAGCCCCAGCCTCAATCCCCTGCTTCTCCAGGTTGAGTCATCTTTCCTAGGAAAAATGAAATATGCTTTTCTTGGGAGAATTTAAATGTGAGAAAGTGGCATACACAGGAAATTTCCCAGTTAGCTGTAGGTGAATCAGACCCATTTTCCCTCCCCCTGGGCCGGGTACCTACAACACATCAGCAGCACCCCAGGACCTGAAGGGTATAGCATGAGTCTCTGGGTTGCAAAACTTGTCTATTTTGAGTTTTCAGTGAGCAAAATGAAGCAGAAGTTACTGGGCTTCATGTGGGAATTAAAATATAAGACTGTGAAATATGGGAGAAGGGAATTAGACTGGTTAGTCTCTCTCTGCATCTGAAGTGTCTATGAACATTGTTGAAATACTGCGTGTGATCATTTTGCACGGCTGAAAATAGCTCTGCAAGGTTCCGGGTGGCAGTGCAAGCCAGCCCTTGGCGTCACACAGCTCCCAGCATCACTTTATTGTCACACCAGGAGCTTTGCTGTACAAAGAAAGCACAACTGGAGTCTGCTGCTTTGTCCATGTTACAAGGAGCTAAATTAAAGGCTAGAGAGATTTTAATTTGCTCCAGGACATAAAGAACATTGGGGCAGACTTGCAAGCCCCAGCTGACAGTCCCTTGCCCCAACTTCTGAATGATGTGGGATTCATTTCCTTCGTTAAAAATAACCTTGTTTATAACCTCTGTTTCATGATTCAGCTTTTCGGCAGCCATCAAAGCAGGGCAGCATCAGATGTCAGGAAGAAGATGCAATAAGCTGTTGCAGCTCAGGCGTGCTCCTTGCAAAGGGCAGTGTGATGGAGGAAATTAGGGATACCTTGTCAAAGGGCTGCTCTTTTTGGAGAGGAGTTCTCCTCTCTGAGATCCCTGTGCCAAATCCTAAAGTGCTTGGAGCTCGTGTTATGCAAATCCCCACCCATGGCTTCTGCCCTGCCAGAAACACCAGTGCCTCATCACCACGAATGTGGCCCTGTGCAGGCCCAAAGCTACACACAAACGTGGTTTTCCTGGTTCCTCTCCTTCTTGCCTGTAGGTCACAGCATCAGACATGCGCTGCTCTACATATGGTGACCTGGAGCCCTACCAGTGGCACAGCTACCAGTTCTACGTTTAAAGCAAGACTCATTGCCAAAAAAAATCTCCTAGAAAGTCCCACACACCCACTTTTATTCCTCGCACTGTAGTGTGACGTGTCCCACAAGCAGCACAGCTCCCCAGGCTTCTAATGACCATGTTGTGAGTGTTTGCTCACTACTGTATTATGTTGCCTACAAAAATCAGGCTACACAGCTGCAATCCTCATCCCATTTAGCACACTGGAAAGCAGAGGCACAAAATGGAAAGGACCATCCCTTTCTAAAACCTTCTGGTGATTTTTGGCTAGCTCTTGGATTAAGTTGCCATGTTCAGGTGGGTCAGCAACTGCTGGCCCAAGTGATGAGCCCATGGACACACAAATAATCAGTAGCAAAGACCCAAGCAGAAGCCAAACCCTTGAGACACAATCTTGTGGTGCAAATTTGTGCTCGTCCTTCTTTTTTCAGGAGCAAATCCTTTGCCCTTGCAGGAAGAGGAATTTTCCATAAATGTGGTCCTTTTTTTTACACCTCATTGTGTGTTTAATGTTTAACAGTGGGATCATTATGGTTTTATTAGCAGCATGTAACACTTTGTCATCTTCAACTGACTTTGCAAACATTAACTAATTGATCTCAACTATGAATCAATGGTGGTAACTAGGAAGGGAGGCGAAGTGGTCTGCTGGTGGTCACTGGGGAAGTGGTTGTTGGAACAGGGCACAGAAACCAGGACTCAACACTTTGCTGCTCAGACCACAAACACAACAGCTTTATTAGTGTTATTTCCATTAGTGCTGCTGTCAGGGAGGGCTACTCTGTGTGTAATAAACAACTCTCAGCTGCTTCTCTCAGCCTCTGGTTGAGTTCATATTTGACAAAATGTCACTAAACCCCAAAAAATTCTCAATTAAAAAAAAAAGGTGATGGGCTTTGTTTTCCTCAGTGATCCAGTGGTTGCTGGTTGTTTTCCACTACCCCCAACAAAATGCATAATTCAGTTATCTATATTTGTGGGAATTAGATGCTAAAGTCAGAAGGGAGCAGGGCTGCTTGCAGCCACAGCCTGAGAGGTTTTTAAGGGCCACATCGGCAGAGACTGACTTGAAGCATCCTGAAGCTGGCTGCCAGGAAATTAGCTCCTCATTTGCAGTAGGCAGAACGTGCACGGCGGCTTCATGATTTACTCACTCATGTGCTTCATATTGCGCCTACTCTCCCTCGCGACTGTCCTGGTGTACGCAACCTTCTGTTGCAAACAGGAGTGAAAATGAGGACTGCAGTGTGGAAGAGCTGTGCCACTACCCAGGTAAGGGTGGCCAAGCCTGGCAGGGACGCGGCCCCACTGGGGGGGGGGGGGGCGGTGACAACAGCTTCGGCAACGGGAGGCTGTGGTGGTGACTTCGAGGACGAACGAGATGTGTTTGGGAGCATGTAATGGTTGCTTGGGGGCAGCGGGGATACAGCCCCTCAGTGAAGGGGTGCAATGATGGCTTTGGACATAAGAATGGGTGTGGTGGGGGGAGGTGATGGCGACTTTGGGGACAGCAGGAACAGAGTAGGAGTGGCCTTGGGAACAGCAGGGATACAGTGGGGACATGTAAGGGTGGCTTTAGGGACAGAGGGTACAGAGTGGGAAGGTATGATGGTGACTTTGGGACAGCAGGGACACAATGGGAGGGTGACATGGTGGCTTTGTGGACAGTGGGCATGCAGCCTCTCAGCAGGTGGATGTGATGGTGTCTTTGGGGACAGTGGGGATGCAACAAGAAGGTGTGATGGTAGCTTTGGGGACAGCAAGGACACAGTGGGGACGTGATAGTGACTTTGGGAACAGCGTGGATACAGTGGGGGTGTATGATGGTGGCTTTGGAGACAGAGGGGAGACAGCAGGAATGTGTGACGGTGATTTGGGGACAGTAGGGATGCAACCCCTCAGTGTGGGGGGATGTCACGGTGGTTTTCGGGACAGTGGGGACCCAGCAAGAAAGTGTGATGGTGGCTTCAGGGATAGAGGAGAAATGTCAGGGAGGTGCGATGGTGGCTTTGGGGATGGAGTAGACATGCCAGGGAGGTGTGATGACAGTTGGAGGTGGAGGGGACACGGCAGGGAGGTATGGCGGTGGCTTGAGGACAGTGGGGATGCAGCCCCTCAGCAGGTGGAGGTGGCTTTGGGGACAGGTGGGCTCGGTGCGGGGGCACGGTGGCTCTATGTCCAGCGGCCGGGCAGAGGTGCGGGTGCCGGGGATGGCCGTGGCACAGCGGTGCCGGGAGGTGCCCGGACATCCCGTCAGCGGCGGGAGCAGCGGCCCCAGGGCGCGTCCCACGGGTCGCGGCGGGGCGGGGGTCGCGGGGCGGTTGCCA
>VZTD01004544.1:19734-191041 GCA_013397725.1 Rhagologus leucostigma | reverse complement strand
TTTGACTCTTATGAAGACATGCGCATTTGTTCATTCTTGCCACCGCACTGGAGTCTGCCTAGAAACAAAGAACACAGCCTGGCGAAGTTGATGCTGGCTCCCAAATTGTCTAGCTTTTTTTTTTTTTCCTTCTTTTGCTTCATTTACTTGTGCCATAGTTAAAAGCCTCGAGATGTTTCCTTCAGTTATTCCCATGTGCCTGCTGATGGAAACATCCCCCCCGCCTTCGCTCCCCTCGCCCCTACCAGGCCGGGTTACGCATTTTGGAAAGTGCAGCCATGATAGACAGAGCAAGTTCTCTCTCCCATTTTGCCCCGGCCTCGCGGTGTGACAGCTCGCGGGAGGTGTGCCTTCCCACCGGGAGCCACCCCTTTGCTGAATCATCGCCGAGCCGTGACCGGACAGCTCGTCCGCCCGGGCAGCGGAACATTTCCCGGCCGAGCATGAGGCGGTGGCGAAGCTGACGCGAGGCAGAGACCTGTTAACATTCGGCTCAGGCGCGGGCGAGCGGCTGCGGGCAGAAAACCTTCCCATTTCATGGCAGCGGGAGCTGCGGATGCAGTTTTGAGCTCAAAAGCAAGACATGCGCTGCTGTAAGGAACATCCCCTGCCTTTGAGGTAGTGAAAGTCCGACTGCCTGGTCCTGCAGCTTTTGCCTCTCTGAAAACTCCCCTCTTGTGCAGATAGGCTTCGTGTGTGATCAGCACCTGGCTCGGGGAGCGACGTGCGAATTCGTGGTGTTGTGGCTCTTAGCAATAATCCTACATTGCGTTTGCATAGAGAAGTGTATGAACAGCAGTGTCGTGTCTGTGCTATTTGCCTAAAACTAGTTTATTCTGCACTGATGGAAGTCATTGCCTTTGATACCGCAAGGAAATAATGACTTAATCTTTTTGGGGCTTGGGGTGCGAGTGTGTCAGATGCTGGAGTGTTGCTAGGTATCCCTGCCTCCATTCAAAGGTTTCCAAAAAGTAAGAGAGTGAGAGGTGGGATGAGCAATTTTCAGCTGGGGTGTATCAGGCAAGACTAAATTGCAGCAGTTGTTGGACATGTAACATGATCCTGTAATTAGAGTGAGGTTACAGTCTATACCATGTTGAAACTATCAAGTGTCTGAGTTGGAGCAGTCTGAATTAAACTAGTTATTCTGGGATTATGCAGAAGCAGCAGTAATGCAGTTAAAGTTTCCATAGAGCAGCTTCCATGGGGTTGCAGAGATGTTTTCACCCTATGGGTCCTCGCAGGTGTTTTCCTGTTAAGGTGGTATGTGGAGGCTGCAGTGGTGCTGATCTTCAAGTTGGAGAAACGCTTTACGTGGCACAGTCCTGGTCCTTGGAGCTTAATTTACTAATGACTGTCCAAATCATGCATCTCGGTCCTGGGAGGGAAAAAGTCCTGAAGGGAGGACTTGGGGTTTCACCTTTGTGCAGAAGTGAAATACTTAAAGGACGGTCATTTGGTCTTAAAACTTCCCTGCCCTCATTACTCTCCATACCCCAAGAAAGATGAGTGTTAGCAAGTCTGGTGGAGAGCCTGCAGGCTGTGGTCTTTTCAGTACTCCTGCCAGTGGGGCAGGATCTTCCTGGGGCGGCTTCAAGAGGCTCTGGTTTGCTGTAAGATTGTACTGGTGTGGAGCTGCACAGGCAGACCTGGGAGGCTGTGCAGAGTTACTGTGTGTGGGCACCAGCTCTGCTCACGGGTGCCAATTTCCATTGGTGTGTGTGTGTGTATATATATAGACATGGTACATATTTAAATGAAGTCATTTTAAAGTAGAGATGGCCCAGAAAAGTTTGAGAACTATTTCGGTGTTTTGGGTGTTTCTCTGAAGACAATGGACTGTGCTGAAGCTTCTAGGTATTATGGGATGTGCTTATAGCAGGAGAAGGAGCAGTCTGCTTTGGGCTTAGTTGGCCTTCCTAAGAGCGGCTGAGTTTTATGTATGCAGCTGGTTTAGCCTGTTTACAGCTGTCTGGCTGCTGCAGATCTGGTGCTGCCCTATGGGCCTTTAATGGGATATGTTGGCAGGGGCCCAAAGCAGACCTGGTGGTCAGCAAGGAAATTAGCCCCATGGCGCTGTAAACTGTCCTGCTCAGCATCCTGCAGCATCGGGCCAGGTCAGCAGAATTCAGGGTGCCACATCCTTTCCACTGCTGTGAGGGAATGAGGGACCCACATGGAGAAAGAGGGAGTGGATCTAGACCTGTCATTCCTCCCTCCCAGTGCTAGACCATGGGCTGCAGGAAGGTTAATGACACTAGGGATGGTGGGAAGTTGTCCCTCTGAGATGCTGAATCCACACAGACGATTTTCTAGCAGTTTTTGTGCCCAGTTCCACTTCACAAGCAGTGGGGGCCTGCTCTGCCCTCTTATTCTCTGTTGGGGAATGGCTGGCATGAGCCTTAAATGTTATTCTTACAATTTTACACACCTAGAAATTTTCTCCTGGGCTTGTCCCATCTTGGCAAAAGGAATATGTGGAGCTTAGAATTTTGCACTTACGATGCCATCACACGTGAAGTTTTGAGGGGCTGTTCTGCACGTTTAAGAGAATCTCAAAGTGCAACTTAAAAACTTGTGACTGCAGAGAGGCTGGCTTTCTTACTTTTTGCAGTATAGCTTGCAAATCAATTTTGAAGCCAGTGCTGTGGTGGAAGTGGTCCTGCTTCTGGCCTTTTCCTCCAGTCTCTTCCATCCTTGTGAATTAAGAATAATCTTGCAGAATAACAAGGAAAAAAAGATGCTAATTTTAGCCATCACTCAGCTTCTCCATGTGGCCACAGAAATGATTGTGTTGGCACAATGACTTGGAGGGCCCAGGCAGGACAGAATGAGACTGGGCCGCGGCATAACTGCATTGCTAATGTCGTGGCAAACGGATCTTCCTAAAGGCACGAGTCAAACCGTGGCTCCAGTCACCAGTGCATGCAGCTTAGTCAGGAGCCTGAAAACAAATGAAGATTTTCTTTGTGGCTAATGCAGGCAGAGGTGAAGATGATGAATCTACAGTCAGGATTTGGTGACTGATGCCCACAGTAGGACACCCCTTCTGTGCTGGTGGTGACAACTGGGCTTTGTCAGTGGAGTAAACCATTGCATGACTCAGATGTGTTGGGAAAGAGTATGGAGCATTCATAAGAGCAGGCTTTTTGGGCCATGAACATACTAGAAGTCACGTGTGGAAAAATGAGTACTAGAAACACGAGGCTGCTCATTGAGAGGAAGGCTGAGCACTGAAAAGCACAGTTTGCTTAGATCTCAGTATCCAAAGGTAGTCATAGGAGTGATAGTTTTTTGGTGTGCTTTGAGAACAGTGCAAAATGTCCAATCAAAGAACTGCCACCTCAGAGAGACATGGCATCCTGCATTTCCATTGCCCAGGTTCAGCCTCCCAGCAGCCATCAGGAAAAATGTGAGAAAAATCTTTTGCAAAATGCTAGAAAATCTTGGTTGGGGAGTGACTGCAGCCTGGAAGCAGGGAAGAGAGAATGTCTTTATTGAACAGCGTGTGTTTGCTCTTAAAATCCGTTAAAAGCTCTGAAGCTCAAGCTTGATTTACTGTGTTTGCCATATGTAATATTTCAGTGAGAAGTTTCAATTCAGTGTGGCTAAGTTGATGCAGGAGTTCCTTTTTAGGTGTGTGCCGGTTTGGCCAAAATCTAGTAATATAGCCCCTGAGAGAAAACCAGGTTACAACCACCCTTCCCCCACAGGGTTCGGGAGAAAGGAAGTTTTTCCTCGAAGGAAAGTGAAAGAGATAAAAACTATTTCTTTTAACAAACACACAGGAAAAGGGTAATGATGCTAAATAATGAATTAAAACCCTTGCTATAGAGAGAAACCTGGGAAGATTTCAGAGTCCTTCTGTAGGTGTGGTCTCTCTCCTCCTCCAAGCTGGTCGGTGAGGGCGTGGGCCCAACCCCCGGGCCTCGGGGAGAAAATTCTCCTGATGTGTTCAGATGTTGTTGAAACAGTTCAGAAGAGAAGAAGGGAAAAAAACCCAAAGTCCCAGGAAACAAAATTCAGCTCTCTGTCTCACGCCAAGAGGGAAAAAAAAACCAGCTGGCTGAAGAAAAACCAAGCAGGGTGCTCCCTCCGTGCCATCCGCAGCCAGACAACAACTGAGGAGTGTAATCTCTGTGTCCTTGAGAAGCTGCTTTGGAAAGTTCGTCTGGTTTTTTTTTTTCTCAAGCTCAGTTTAAAGGCACAGAAAAGGCACAATATTACTTTTTGGGCATAGAGCATGATAGGGGATACACATGATAGAGTCACCCCAAGACAAGGTGATAAGGATCCACTTACCCGTGTGTAATGTACCGGTTTGCTTTTTAGGCTGTTTTTTTTAGGGGTGGGGGGGATGAGCTTCTTTTTAATTGGTATAGTCCAGACCTCTGGGCAGTGCATGCATCCATCTCTAGGGCAATGCTCAGGTTCTAATTTTTCATATGATTTAAGCACAGACTTGTCTCTTTTGCTGAAATGCAGTCTTCAAAATGGAGCATTTATAGTAAAACATTTTATAATTCTCTGTTCACCTCTAATGCAACACCATAGGTACCCCACACTTTTTATCTGTATCTGCTGCTGAAATGGAATTCCTTATCGTGCCCCCTAAGTATAGAAATTGTATAAATGGATCCTTTTAGTTTGTTTTCTCCAGATTCCCACATGTATAAATTGCTGCCCCTGGCTAGATGATTTACCTGAATTTGTGCTTGTGATGCTTTTGCAGTTGGGCACCTCTTGCCTGCTAAGCTATGCAGTGTGTGTTGTTCTTTTAAAAGGTGTGTATCCCCCTCTTTTTCCATGCCATCATCCAGGAAGGACTGTCTACCCAGAGTGATGTTATCATCTCCCATTTTAAATGGTGTCAGCAGATATTTGTTTTTTCCCTTCTCCCGTTCTGATGCTCAGTACTCACCATGGGAATGAGTCGTCTTGTATTACTCACATGGAGCAAATCTGTGTCTTGGCCTCCAAATTACATGGTCGTGCTGAGTGAGGGTGAGGGCCTCGGGAGCCGAAGTAAAGGTGCCAGGATCTGTTTGCCTGGGGTTTTTTTTTGTTAAAGCACGTAGGCCGATAGCAAGCTGAAAAAGCGGTGGCCTTCTGAGCCGGGTTTTTTATGTCTGAGGGCTTCTGAATGCATAAAATCAGAGAGAACGTGTCTGTGTAATCCGATCTGCTCTTGAAAGCCTTGTGGAGGGCTGCATGCTGCAGACATAAGCTGTGTCAATAAGAACTCTATTCACCCTCGGAAAACAGCCTCGTGATCGGGTTTGATTGGCAGGCTTCCTAAGGGAGGGCCTTTTCCTGAGAAAGAGCTCTGATTTTTTGGCGGTACTTCTGTCTGCCTTTTTGGACTCCCACATTGTTCTTTCTTTGGCATGATAGACTTGGATATTTTTGCTGGGAGCTTGCTGGGGCAGAGGGAGGATTTCATGTAGCACTGTAACCAGGAGTGTGGGGTGAGTTTCCTTCCTTGCAGTGCAGCCCCTCTGCCAAAGCCGTATTTATGAGCATGAAAGTGAGGGATTTAAAAGAATATGAGGTAGGACTGGAGGTCGCTGTGTGCAGGAGAGTGTACCATACCCTTGTGCGTGCTCAGGGTACTGTCTTACAGAACAGTGGCACAAAACACCCATCCTTGTAAAAGTCTTGGATGGTAATGCACAAAATGTGTGGTTGTGCATGCTTATGTGCTTTTTTTCTCCCTTGGTTCTGCAGATGTCTGTGCTACCCAGAAGTGTTGTTGAATGGAATTCTGCTTTTGGTAATGCTGCCATAAATCTGCTGTGAAGGCAGTGTCGTACTAATGGCTGTAATTTGCTGGTTGCTATTACTTATAAAAAAATTTTAAAAAAAATCATGCAAGGCAAAAATCCAATTCTGCTTTATGAAGTGTTCTACACCTGGCATGTAATCTTTTAAAATCTTGTAGGAAAAATCTGCTTGACCTGGTATAAATGATACTTATGAGATTTACTGAAAGCAGAATTTTAGTCAGAGTATCAGGTTCTGAGCTGCTGTTCAGTGTGTAGCATTTGTGTAAATGGCATTTTCTGCTGCATTACATGTGTGATATTCAGTATTTGCTCTGCTGAGGTCTTAAAGCCATTGTCTTTGGCACTGAGTTACTGGCTTTAACAAAAGAGATAACGGACTTTCAGTTTTCCATGTTTCATTTTTTTTCTTCCAAGTCCTTTGGTCTATCTGTCACTTTTTTAAATCTTCATGTCCTTCGTCAAGTGATGATTTGAAAAATGGCTCATCTGTATGTTTTTCTGGGTCATTCCTGTACCTGCAAATGAAAGCTTTAAAATATAATTAGAATGTAATATGCACGAGCTCAAAAAAACCCCAAAAACCAAACCCAACAAAAAATGAAATAATGCAAAGCTATTATTTAAGAGAAATGCAATTATTTTTTGAGCCAATTGAGGCTTGACTTAATTTCTCAGAGTTTGCTGGTGATGATGTAGTAAAACCAAAATTAACTCCTGAAATATGCCTGTCCTGAGTCAGGAATTTGGCTGGTGAAGATGGAGAGAGCCACTGAAAGAAGAGTAATCTCCTTGTAGGGAAGCCTGTCCCTGTGTGGTTTGCAAATGGATGTAGCAATTGGGGTGATTCCTGCAGTTCCATTTTCCTGGCTCTTCTCAGCTAAATTGCCTTCAATAAAGGCCTGATCTTGCCTACAACAGCTTTAATAACAAACTATCTGTTTTAGGTGGGATTGGCCCCTGAGCAAACTGTGCAGACCTTGGCAGCCATGGACAGGGCGAGAGTGGGCAGGAAACGCTGGCTGCTGCTTCTCTTAGTGTGGGGAGGCTGCAGTTGAGTGATTTATTTTTACTTCCTGTTCCCAATCTGTTTGGGTCAAAAGTAGTGGTGTTTTTCCATATTAAGATGTTTAGCTTCATTCTGCTAGGCAGCAGTAAATTTCACACTGCACGCAATGTGTTTCTTATATTTCAGAGACACTTTATTGCTGCCTTTGACTTTTAATTTGGATGGTGAAACCTTTATTAGTGCTTTTTTTGTTGCGTGACCTGCTTTTCAAGGAAAACAGAAAGCTTTTCCTTTTTTTCTCCTTTCCTTCTGTTTTGGAAAAAGCCTTTGAAATATCTCACAGGTCTGTAGCTGAGCAGAGGGAGCTCACTCGCAGGTCTGTCTGCTATGCCTGGCTCCTCAGCAGGCTCACAGGGAGACAGGGACACCTCAGTCTGCTTTTCTGCTCCTGGAGTTAATTGGGATGCTGGGACTTAATTCATTAGTGCTTGTGAAGCATTCGGTAATGTTTTGGTGGAAGGTTCTGGGACTGTGTGGTGGTTAGGTGTGGTTGTGCAATGCAGGGCTGTGATGCTGGGAGGAGCCCATGTGGGTTGATGGACCAGTTGTTAAAGTGGTCCTAAAGGACCACTTGGAATGGTGAGCTGTCAAACATCTCCATGTCATCGATGGGAAATCCTGCCTGGTAAAGGACAAGTTCTGAGCCATGGCTGACTGCCAGGCTGCTGCTGGGAGTTGTTCTCCAGAGCACCGGGTTAGTCCGCAGCGTGCAAAATGTTATCGCAGGCCATAGGGTGCAAAACTGATGGAGAAGAGAGAATAGGGCTCTTTGGGCTCTTCCCTGTTTAGGCACAAGGGTGTTTGGGTTTCTCTCCTCAAAATCTGGTCAGAAATTGTTAATCAATGCTGGTCACTCTTTTTAAGTTGCTCAGTTGCAGATGTCCTACTCTGCAGCCAGCAAGTCAGGATGGATAAATCTTTTTATAGCTATACCAGGTATCACTGGACTCCTTTCAAATACAGTCCGAACATTTTTATATAAATAGTAATAAGCAGTGCTGGCCCGGGGGCTTGTATTGCATCTTCAGATACGTTTCAGTGAAGTTATTTTTGAAATACAAAAAAGAAACTGTAGCATGGAGCCATCCACAGGGTTACAGGTGGTTTATCCTCCTTTCTCTTAAACCTGCAGATGCTGGAGTTGTGTCAGACTGAGGAAGTCAGAGTGCGGAGGTGTTTTGTGAAGCCACCATTCCCTTAGACAGACTGCCCAGGTTTTGGCACTGGCATCTCCACCTTGTGTTTGCACTTGACTCCTGGATCCACAAACATACGTCTCCATTCTGTGTACTCTGCTTGTTCCTCAGACCAAGTCCATCACTGATGAATTTGGCTTGACTAATTACTCGGTGAAGCACTTGGTGTGACAACCTCAGTGCCCTTCATTAAGCAGAGCCTTGGTAATGAGCTAACATTGGCGGTGTCCCAAGTGCCCAGGTGTGGTCTGGCTAATGAAGCAGCACCTTTCCCATGGTGCTTGAGGAAGCTGCATTTCAGGTCATGTAAATAAGGAAACCAGAGTGGGCTGCTCTCCTGCAGGATGAACAGGGAGCCCTTTCCCTCCTGCATCTCTGCAGTGAGGTGACACCTCCCCTGCTGCCTCTGGGTACAACCAGCCTCTCCACCTTGCTCAGAAGTGCAGGCATGTTGTCCCCACTCCTCCCCATGCCTCCACTGCACACTCCCTTGGACCAATCTGCCCAGGGCACCTCTCTTGGGTGGCTCTCACACAGGATTGACCACCTTCGTCATGATTTTCAGGGTCTGCAGAGCAGTGGGCTGCGTAGCTGTGATCTCCATTTCTTCTGAGACTGTGGAGATGAATATGGCATGTAGGGTGGATTCTGCATGAGGTTTTATGAACCTTGCTGAAGGGAGAGACTTGCTGGGTTGGGGACTTTCCAGCTCTGGTGACTGTGTTGTAATATGACTCATTGAGTAGCTGACACTCAGGTACCAAGGTTGGAATGAGGATGCTGCTGCCAAACACCAAATTCATTCTGTGCCCTGTATTAGGTGGAAGGTTATCCTTCTGACAAGACCTTGAGATCTATTTATAAGGTACAGGGACGCTTCTGGTGTGTTTAATAACAGATTTATTTATTTTTTGTACAGTGCCACCCATCTTGTTTAGGAGATACCTGGATTCCTAAATTCAGCCCCGGTGTAGAGACTGTCGTAGATGCCCCTAGTTGAGTGGTGACACCATTTTGTGTGCCAGCTTAAATGATAAAGTTTTCCCCTAGGTCTTGGAACATCTTGTGGGGAATGTGTGTATTTGGGAGAATTGTGGAAACCTCTTGACAGTGGGGCATTGCTAAGGCAGAGCCATTGGCTGCTTGAGCTCCCAGGCTGTGCCAAGTGCTCTTGGCTTCATGGGTGCCATGAGGAGCTAAGCCTGCTCTTTCGTGCACTTCATATGGTTTTTGGCACTGAAAGGTGTGTTCTCTTTCCTCACTGCTGCTGTCCTCTTTCTTCTGGTTTGTCAGTCTCATGAATGCTTGTCCTGGCTGAGGGAGAGGGCACGAATGATGCCTGGGCTGATGCTGCTTGTGCTTGAGTCAGCTGGAAAAGGTGGTGAAAGCAGAGCTGGAGGATGCCCAGTGCTTCAGGAGAGTGTCTGCATGGGTGAGGCTGAGTCAGTCACTGGCGGCCTTTCGCAAGGTGCTGGGTTTTTTTGGTTCAATAAAATACTCTAATAATTATGTACTGATTTAATTAGAAAAATGCTTAGAGCATCCATTGCATAAGGCCGTGAGCTAAGGCAGGTGCCTTTTAGCAGCAGTAATTGCCTTTTGTTTCAGAAAGGACTGGACAGTTGAGTTGGACTGATCCCATGCAGCAGCAATTCACCATACACTAAATTTCAGATAACTGCCCACTGATTCCAGTTTTCTAAGTGTGTGGATGCGTTGGCTTGACTTCCCAATGTAGGGACCAGGAGAGCAAGTGGGGAATGCCACAGTCCAGCCAAGCATGCCAGATTTGGGACTGACTGGCAGTGATTTGCAGGTTTTTTGACATAGAGTTCCCTTTCTCTCAGTAAAATGTAGATTCAGACACTTGTGACATGCTTTTTTAGCACAATCATTCGTGATGTTCAGCAGCAAACATGACTGGTGACTTGCTTGTCTGATGGCTTTCTTTTGAGCATCCTCAGATATTTCTCTGTCGTGATGACTGGGGAGAGGGATTTTACAGTTGAACTGAAACTTAAATTTCAAAAGGAGTTTTTTCTCATGAAAATAAATCTGTGTTTGGCTTTGCTGCTGTTGCTGTTCTCCATCTTCAGTTTGGTGGTGCTGGCTGTAAAACCATTAAATTCCTAGTGGGGTGGTGCAGAGCAGTGTCTTCAGTTTGAGTCTGAACGTTAGTGAAGAGCAACTCAAATTTAAAATCAAGTTTTGGTCACCAGCAACAGACACTTTTTTGTTGGTCCCATGTGCCTGCGACACGCACTGGTGCTGTGGCATGTTCTGCGCTGACGAGTGTCAGCTTCCTCTCCATGGCAGAACCCAGGGCTGAACACCACTTGTTCCATCTGCAGGAGTTACACTACTGCAGCACAAGCGAGACTTTCCCCTTGCCTGCTGACAGGCAAAGAACCCATTAAGATTGCAGAAACTTGTTCACAGATGCAGCAACTGTAAGCATCCTCTTCCTATTTTTTTAGGTTAAACTAACACTACAAATACTTTTTTTTATGAGACTCCTAATACAACAAAACTGTCGAAGGGGAGAAGTCCACTGTGGTGATTATTGTCCAAATATAATAACTTTGTGATAGGCAGAAAGTGAGGCTGACTACAAATGGGAGTGATTCTGGGAGGAAGGTAAAAAACTTTAATATTCTGAATGATAGAAGAATGAATTTAAATTCATTTAATGTCAGTAATCTTTATATTACTAACCATAATCTGCTTCTGAGAAGCATACAGATGTGGCTTCTTTTTTTTCCCAGCTCTCTATAGAACTGCATTAATGAGAACAGTGTTTCTCCTGACCTCTGCCTTTAGACTATGAGCTCCCAAGGGCACACATTTTTCTTCTGTATTTTTGGACAGCATCTGCAGGTAGTGAAAGCTGCTACAAATAAATAGCAAATCAGGGAGTGTGTTACCATAGTCCCAGATCATTTAGCAAGGGGCTAATCCTGCATGATGGTTACAGGAGAGTGAAAGAAGGGCTGCAATCTGATATCCTTGCGTGAGTGGTTTTAGGATGGTCTTGAACCTGTGTGTTGCCAAAGAGATTCTCAGGACGGTGATCTCAGGAGGAAACTGCAAGAGTGCGAGAGGGTGCAGGCTGCTGTAGTTTTGGATGCACAACTTTCTGGATAGTTTACCAGAGGGGAGGTACAAATGCAATGGTATCAATGAATTTGATGCAGTATTGTTAGCTGAATTGTGGAGGTGAGGAGGCAAGACTAGCTTTAGGATTGTTGTTTGAAGCTTTCAATGTGGGAAGAGAGTGCCGTGGCACATCCGACATCTTCAGGTGGGAGGTTATCACGATCGACCTCATGCATTCCCGTCTTCTGAGGGAGAGTGCTGGTGCACACGAGTTTATGTTTCTGTAGGAATGTGATGTTGCTCATCCTGGAGATCCAGGCAACCAAAATGAGAGAGAGAGAGAGAATTAAAGCATGAGATCTGCTTGCTTATGACCTGAATCCCCTAATCACAGCCCCGTGTAAGTGAAGGTCTTAGGCTGGGTTGAGTAGAGGGCATCTCCACCCAGGAAAATATACATCCGCCCTCCACCTCCCAGAATTGGAGCTTACTCCTGATGAAATACAGTTGTAAGAACCTTAAACCTTGCCTTAAACCAGACCTGCTGTTTGTGACATTGCTTCTCCTGTGGCAGGCACATAGTGAAGGCATGGTAAAGAGATGTGTTTGCTACCTGAGCTCCCTGTCCTCAGGACACCTACCCTGGGTGCCAGGAAGTGTATCTTGGTGAGTCCATGCCTTCTGAACTGGTCCTTCATTTTGATGGCTTGGATTAGAGCCTTAATTGTATATAAGTGTTGTGATGCTACTTACTTACTGGGAAGTAACATTGAGGCAGTTCATGCAACAGCGTGGCCATTTTCACTGACGCTGTAATTTCCTTTTGACTGTGGCTGTTTCTCCTAGGGTATCCCACTAATGCCAAGACAGTGGTAATCCCATGCTTTTCAGCATGGTGTTCAGTTTATTCCAGGTTGTAAGACTGCAGCCAGTGATGTAAGACTTGATGGGTTTTTTTCAAGTAGGTAGCTAAACTGAAAAATGAATTTTAAAAAAAGGAAAGGAATTTATTCCATTTTCAGTGTCTTCAGTAAAGAAAAAAAGAAAAAATTGTCAGCGTATTTTTGGCATGGAGATGAAGGGAAGAGCATATTTTTATGGAAAGATGCATAATTTGTTTATTTATTAGATGAGAGGTAGAGATGTTTCAGCTGAGGAATGGAGGAAAAAAAGGGAGAAACAAGGAGGGAAGAAGTCTAGTGCTCTTTGCCTTTTGTAAAGAAATGCTTCAGTTTTTCTTTTGAAGCAGTCTGGAAATTCAGGTTAGTCACTGTAAAGCTGAATAAATAATTTCTCTAAAAAGCACTGCCTAGGTTGCACACATAGCAGGTGGAAAGACAGGTTAAAATATTTCAAACAAGGACTTTAAAAGCACTTCTGGCTCAAATCCGTGGTTCTGTAAACTGAGGGAGAACCTCTGATTTTTCTGTTACCTGAGGATCTGGCTTTTGGTTTTAAATCTCTCTTTCTCTCCCTCCTCCCATGATATGAAAGGTGTGTTTTTATGGAGGATTTCTTGCAGCACGTATTCAGAGACTGTTTCAGAACTCAGACAGTTTGATCCAAAGGCTCTTCCTAGCCTTGATGGAGTTTTGCTTTTACAGCTCCTGTGAACTAGGAGAGTATTGGTTCAGTATCGTGTCAGATACAGATAATTGGGGTTTCGGACATCCGCCACAAACACTTAACAAAGGATTGTGCAAATGTTTTTGAGAGCTAACAAAAACCTGTGTTGTTGCCTGAAGGCTGAATCCACAGCTAGCTGCCTTCTTGGAATAAGCAGATAACAAATTAGCTACTAATATCTTATTAATGGTTTGATGTTCCTACTGCTGCTACTGATGTGTGACTGGGGTCGAGCTTTTTGGGTCACAAGGTAGAGTGCAGGAGCTAGATCCTGCTCACTGTTGACACCCTGTTTGTATGTGGTTTTGGGCAAGATAGGACAAGCTGTTGTCCATCCATCTCTAGCCTGTGCCTCCTGCATATTGGCCACATGGGTTGGGGACAACAGGGACCAGGCCACGTGTGGCAAAATAGAGGAGCCATGAGCCAGCTCGCTCTTTCTACCATTGCAGCAGGTCACTGAGTTGTGCCTGGTAAGGTGCTGTCGGAGGGTGATGTGGTATCTGGTTGAAGTCCTTTGTGTTCAACTGGTGTCCTGACTTGTGTTTCTGACGAAGGATTAATAAGTGCTCAAGGCCAGGTTGGATGGGGCTTTGAGCAACCTGTTTTAGTGAAACGTATTCCTGCCCATGACAGAGGCATTGGAAATAAATGATTTTTAAGGTTGGTTTCATCCCCAACTCTTTTATTCTAACGTTTAGATGAAGCTGGATATACCAGACTTGGCTATGGTTTCAGTGTGAGGCCAGAGCTGCTTCTGAGAAAACTTTGGGGACTGTTGATTTAAGGTTCATGTCCTGTTGGGTGAGCTCTAGGGTAAGGATTCAGCTTTCAGAAAGTACAGTGTATTTTGTTTGCTTTTTGGCTTTTGAACATGTGTGGTTTTTAAGAACAATCAGTTCTGAGGGAGTGTCCTGTCAATAATTGTTGGTATTTGTGCAGGGTGATCAAAAGAGTCTCTGCAGGCTGAAGGGGAGACTGAGCATAGATAGGCCCACATTGGAGTCCCTGTGTGTTCACTGTGCCCTTAAGGTGTAGGATTAAGCTTGCAGAAAAGGAACAAGGTCAGCTCTAGACCAAGAAGTAGACTCTGGAATCCAGCCAAGAGTGTAAGGTTTTTCCTGTAACAGCATCCTAGATGTGGCATTTGTGTTGACTTAGCCAAAATGAGGCTGACATCTGTAGGTCAGGCCTGATTAAAAGGGAAGGAGGGTGGAGAATAGCTCTGCAGAGTAAAGAGGATTTAAAGATAACGGAGGGGGGAGATGCGTGGCCCTGACTTGCAGAATTTGGGTTGGCCTTGGGAATCTCGCTATGCCTGGGAGCAGGGACCTCCTGGTCCCCGAGTTCTCCATGAGCCCCAGGACACTGTGGCTGCTGCTCCAGTTCATGGATGTCTTCTGACTGATCCCTTCCGCCTGAGTCTGATTTTTTGGATAGAAGTCTGACTCAAGCTTTCCTCGTCTGCTGTTCAAGGGAAGCCTCCCACACAAACCTTTGGCTTGGTGTAAAACCCTACTGTGATGACAACACCCACCCCTCACTTTGTTGTGTTGGAGAGTTTAAGTGTCTGGGTCTCCTGCTTGGTGCAGATGAAAGGTGCTGTATTGCTGAGCTGTGCCGTGTGCTGGAGCATTATGTGCTGGAAGCTGCTTCAGAAAATGTTTCTGTGCTCCTTTTGACCTCCATTGTGTCTTCCTGCCCAAATTCAGTTGTGCTGGTGGCTGAGGATGTTGAAGGCTGTTTCTCTTTTGAGAGAGAAGGAAAGAGGAGGGTGATAGCACTTCAGAAGCAGTAACCCCATACTTTGGTAGAACAGTGTATTGTGCCCAAAATTGTGCTTCATGATCATTAGCTGCTGCTTACATATTGAGTATGTTGCTCTCAGAAGTGCTCTTGACACTAGGGATCTCCATCCTTTGGGATGGGTGAGGTGACATTGCCAACAGTAGTATGAAGGAACATGCCACCTCCAGGGTCGAGAATGTAATTTATCTGTACTTCTTGCTTGGAGACCTTCAGGAGCTGGTCTGCTGTTCTGATTTTTTTCCACAATGATTCCTTTCAGCCTTTCAGAAAAAATGGCTTATTTGATTAGATGAACACTTCTGTGGTATAAATCAGAAAGGAAGAGGGTGCTTAGCTTCTTCCTGAAGCAGGAGTTTTAGTTTCCAAATTAAAAACTTTCTTAGCATGATAAAAATCGAGAATTACTTTATGGGGAAAGTATTTTATTCCCTCCTGGCTCTGCTGGGCAGCCTTCAGCTGGGAGGAAGTGGGAAAATTACCCTCAGCTCCCTTGGACCACAAGCAGTCCTAGTGGTTTTTCAGTGAAGTGACTAGAGTTACACCAGACCTGCGCTTTAGCTCTTCAAATTTAAGGGCTAAATGAATCCATAGGAAAATTGAATTTTAAATCCTGCCAGGCATGGTGTCCCTCCCTGTAGGACCTGCAACTCGTGTGGCACTGCATCACGAAGTGCAGGCCATGTTGAATGGTGAGATTCATCACGTTGGGGTGCTCAGTCCAGCTAAGCAGCATGGATAGCTGTGATCACCACTCACGTCAGTCATTTAATAACTTTTATATTCAGAGAAATAACTGCATATGCAGTCCTGCCCTTGCATAGAATTCTGGGCCTCTCTGTCAGGAGATGGGCAACTATTTGATGATTTTAAAATAAATTATTTTGGCCTTTATTCTGGTCCCTAAATTAATTTTGAACTGTGACAAGAGCCAGGATTTAAGCCTGAGTCTCCCAAAGTAAAATGCAGTTAATTAGCCCACTCCATCATGTAGCCTTCTCTGTTAACAAAAGCTCTTGCTCACAAGTGATGCTCACCTTTTGTATGGCAGAGTGTGCTTGCTCAGAGCCTGGAGTCCTTGTTTGCATCACTTTTCAGCAGTGCTTCTTAACCCCTCTGTGCTGCCCCATTGTAGTGCTGCCCGTCTCCAATTGAGAGACTGCTGGCACCAGGATGTGTTTAAGTTTGAATGATGGTTTGTGTTACTGGCAATGACTGGAGTTTTACCAAGGTCAGAGACTGCTGCAGGGTAAAGGAGAAGAGGGTTTCTACCTCGAGGAGCTTGTAGCCTTCAGGGTGATGTGACATTAGTGTAGTTAACTATAGATTGTAGACGGGGTTCAAGCAATGTTGTGGAGCAGAGTGAGACCGTTAAAACAGCTTGATTTCTGAGCTGGAAGAAGGATGTATGAGCCGTTGTCTGAGGTCCTGGCTTGCTGTTCCCACTAGACCAGATCCTCCTCACTGGCTGGAAGCTTGTTTGCATCAGACACTGATAAGCAGGAGCTTATCTGAATGCTGCTGTGGTGGATCAGGTGTGGGGAAATAAACCAGCAAGAAAGATGGGTTGCTGGGAGACTCTGCTGCACTGCTCCTGGCAGATCAGGGGATGTTAGAC
The DNA here is from genome assembly GCA_013397725.1 of Rhagologus leucostigma. Taxonomy (NCBI): domain Eukaryota; kingdom Metazoa; phylum Chordata; class Aves; order Passeriformes; genus Rhagologus; species Rhagologus leucostigma. The sequence continues at coordinate 174,847 of VZTD01004544.1, read as the reverse complement.
ATTTTTGTTTGCCATCTCCCCACTGATTTGGGTTCAGAGGCTGGGGTGAGGCAGGGTGCTTCCTGAGCAGGGCAGCCTGTTACCAAGTTTTCCTAATTGGCCACTGATCTCAGGTAGATCACTTAATTCTGTTCTTCTGCAAAGGAGTTGCTTGGGTTAAATGCAAGAACTTTGAGTTTTGCAGTATTATGATATTGTACAGTTTCAAAATACTATTTTTCTTCCTTGTGTGAATATCTAAATTTGACTGTTGTACCTGCAGTGTTACAGGATTTAGTAAACTGGGGAGAGGGACGGTCCTTAGTCTAGGTGTAGCTATTGGCTGTAGTCTGTAAGAATGTGTCTGCAGTTTAAAAAACATAGGGCCTTATTTTCAGATCCTGTCATCTATTTAAACCCAGGCTCTTCAGTACTTGGCTGCTTCCTGAAGACTGCACTTGCTGATACTGTAATCCAGAGCCTGTGTATGCAGGCAGTGCCATGTGGTTGAATGCAGTCCTTGCACAAATAATCATCTGTATGTAGATACTAGAATGTGAACAGTGATGGCTGTGTGAGTGGATAGCAGGTCACAACCCCCCGAAAACAGAAACATATTTGTCGTTAGCAAAAGCTGTGGAGCGTGTTTTCCTCGAAAATTGTTATTCAATGTTGTCCTTGCTGTCTTTTGAATTAAACATACTGTAAGAGTTGGTTTGCTGGAATTTTGACTGTTCTGGAGCACTGAATATTGGGTAGTCATTATTAACAGCCAGAGAAGGTAGCATGACCTACTGAACAGACAGCAAGATGCATAGACACTAGCAGCAGGGAAATCTTAGACAATGCATGGAAAAATATGTACAAGGTAAAACTTGCACGGCCAGCCCTTTTGCAGCAAATAAAGCAAGGTCTTACTGACCTTGGCAGCTGTACATGGTAGTCTTTGCATAAGAATGACTTGTGCTTAATATGCCAGAGAAATTATTCAGGGACAAATATTCCTGTTTTCTGCGGTAGTGGGGGCAAATGTCATCTTCCATCTCCAGCTGCAACACAAACACATTGCAGATGGGGTACAAGGAGGACCTGACCCTCCTCAAGCACAGACAGTTCTGCTTCCCATGGCCTAGAGAAGGAGATCTGGTACTGTCCTCCTAGCAAAGCTGGATCCAGTGCCTTATAGCAGCTGCCTTTGAGACTGGCAGTGGCTGGATAGAAAGGCAGCATGATGGGTGTCTTCCTTAATTAGTCTGTGCAGTTTGTGTCTGCTAATAAGAGATCTGCTAGACTTAGAGATCAGAGGGGCACTTTGCTCTTCCTGTTGTGGTGTGTGGAGGCAAACAGGGGGACTAGACCTGCAGGCTGGTTAAATGCCAGGAGATACCGAGCCAGTCAGGCATTTCCCATGGCCCGGTGTTTGCCTGTAGCTCTTGGACAGGCCAAGCCCAGCTCTCACCCACTGTTTGGAGTGAGCAGGAATTAGAATGGAGCCTATACTTGGTGGCTTCCTGCTTCAGAGCCCAGTTTCCCTCCAGCCAAGGTGGGAGTGGGACAGATGGATGGTGAGCTGGCTGGAGTCTCTGCTCCCCACATCCTGGGGCCAGGCCAGCCGCCATGCCACCACCATGGCCAGGTCTGCGCCTGCACATCTCCACCAGCGGTGTTGCTTACTAAACCTTGCTACTTACTACTGCTGTTTCTCATGGTTTTTTTCCTTTCTCGTCCTTTTCTACTGGACAGATCAGCCCCGTAAATGTCCATGTTCAAGAGGAAAGCTATCTTGAGTGTTTGGCAGAGCAGGGTCTCCAAGGTCTCTCTATCAGGACAGGGCCAGAGATGGTGTTTGTTGATATTGATCATGGGAAATGTAATTAATGCGGGTATAAAGTGTTAAATGTTAAATTAAAATGTGAGATTTAAAGGCAGTCAATAGATCAATTCTGAGGCTGGGATGAAATGCTCAGACTTTCAAACAATAATCAGATTTCCAATAAAATCTCACTGTGTGTAATTAAAGGGGTTGAAATACTAAATCAGGTATTAAGGGAGTGATATTTAGATGATGTTGAAAGAACAAAGATCCGGACGAAAAGAGCCCACCTGTCTGCAGGCAGAGCTCAGGCTGGGCAGAAATAGTGTGGAGCTTGGGGGATGTGCTGATCTAGCAATTAAAACTGCCAAGAGAGGAGAATGATGGTAAAACTGCACAAATCTACAGTGCTGAACATCTGCCTGATGGAGATGAGACCATTTGGACCTCATAGCTCACTTGTAGTCTGATAACACTTTTAAGACCTTGGTCCATCCACATGCACAGATACCTACATCTGATGTGGTCTTGGTGAGCCTTCCAGAGGAGCGAGGACAACATGTTAAAACCAACCGCAGCAGGAAGTACAGCCATACAAAACACTTCCCAGGAGTTAAAAATACTAACTACTAACTGCCCCCACATTTCAGTGGTATTCCAGCTAGTCAATAAGAGCAAAGGCATGCAGTTGATATTTTGTTAAGAGTAACAATTTAAGGAGAGGGGCAAAGTTAGGCTCAGTGCTACTGACAGAGGGATATATGGGTGTGTCCTAGGGCACATGGCATTTCCAGGACATTTCTTTGAAATTTGTATTTTACTCTATGATCCATAAAAAAAATAAGCAGAAAAGAGTCCAGAGTAACCAACTCCCTGGTTTAACTGGCCTATGAGAACCAAACAAGTTCTGCTATAGGAGCAGCATCAGGCTTTGCTCTTCCAGTCAGCTTAATTTTCTGATGCTGAGAGCTGTGCAGGAGGCTGCAGGAAATATCCATTCCCTGAATATGTATCTTTGCTTTCATCCCTAGAGGGATAATTCAGAATATGGAACAGACACAGCATTTACTGCAGGCACTGCACCTGTCAAGGTAACATTACTATGGGATGGAGGGTAAAAAACACTTCTCTGCTAGATAAAATGGATAAACTGGCTCGTTAGCTCTGGGCACTTACTTGCTAACCTTGTCCTGTACCTGTGATGTGATTATCTGTCAAGATGTAGCTGTAAGGCTTTCCAGAGCCTTGAAAGATGCATGTTCTAAGAGTACGTTCTCATTTTGTTTTATAATCCTGGTGCAGCCTCTGCTGTGCAGTTCCGGAGGTTGAGATGTTGATTAGGTCCATGGATGTGATGTAAGCCCACCCAGCTGGTCATCAGTGCCATGATTGTTATTGCTTAACTGCAAGCCCTGCCTTAGCCATGGGTTGAGCCAGGCTCCTGCTCACCTTGCTCCTTGCAGGGCAGAGGGTGAAGAGCGAATAGGGTGGCTTCAGCAGTGGAGAACTCTTTTGAGCTTTTGAATAAAGGTCTCTAGAATTTCCGCCATGGTGTGGCTGGGCTGAAGTAACCTGATCTTCGGAAAAGTGCCTTTGTGCTGTAGTTTACAGAAGGGCTTCTTGATTAACAAAGCCTGAAAGCGGGTTAGTTAAACTGCAGCCATTGTATTCAAGGTCATTGTTAATTTTTTTAATTGCAAGCTTTCTCCCAAGTCTGGGGTTGGAAATGAGACTTGCCTGTGTCAAGCTCCCAGAAAGGGTTGGAAATTGTGGCATTTCATCGTGCAATTACTCTGTGTCACTCTGCCCCTTCCCTTTATCTAAGAGGAAAATAAGCTTTGTAAACTGCTGTACATAGATTCTAAGTTCATTGCTGATACTAGAAGTCCCAAAAAGCACGTGTCTCTGGGAAGAGACTGATGCTCAGTCTGCAGCATATCATAAAACCAGCCAGGGGGGAAGGATAGGGACATAAGGGCATGACTGTGGCTAGGGACTTAGAGGAGGTCTTTCCCCTTCACATGAGTCATAGTGGAGTTCTGGAGGTTCTTGCCAAAAGGTGTTGTGGGCACATGAAGCTTTCAAAAGTGCTGCGGAGACTGGACAAGCACTAAGCAAGGAGTTAGATGGGGAATAGTGAGCAGGCAAACCATGGCATGCTCAGGGAGTCCTCCGAGTTAGAAGGAGTGGGAGGCTGGAGCACCAGGGTGGGAGATTGTGCATGTCTGCTGTGCTGTTACTCCTGGGCATCTATGGGGGCTGCCAGATTGTTTTCACCAGCTGTAGCCCAGCTGGAAGGAGGGTCATTCCTCCACACTCCTGCTGCTCTTGCCTTCTTTGCCCACACCTGCCTGTGGACAGGAGCAGAGGGAAGACCCACAAACAGCACACCACTCAGAAACGTGATGTTTGAGGGCTTGCATGCTGGCCAGGAAGTCCAGCCTCTCATGACTCCCTTTCAAGGAGCATTTTCTTGCCCTCTCTGAACCATTCCTGTGGTTCTGATTCCAGTCTGCTGGGTTGTTCAGGTTGGAATATTCAGCACAAGTAGGAAACCTGCAGCACTTGACAGCACAGGAAGGCTGAAAGAGTGCTTTATGCCTGGTCCTGCACACTTTCTCTCTAAAGAGTCTTCCCTTACTCCTTTCCTAGAGAGAATATCAGGAGGCAGAACAGAGATGCTAGTCTGTCGTCTTCTCAGATGCCTCAATGTTCCCTGAATGATACTCCCCTGGGTTAATGCTGTCCTTGCATGTTTTTAAGGTGAAACTCCTTGCAGTCTCATTCCTAGCAGACAGAGCTGGCTGCTCCTGCACTTGAGTTCTGGCAATCCTGGCAGAGCAGCGTCTGCATGGTGCGTGTGGCGAGTCCCAGTTCCATTTTTTGTAACCTGAATGCATGGAACAGCTTGTTCTCTGCTGTCTGTTAACCCTTGGAAAGACACTTCCTCTTGTGCTTCTTCTTTTTGTGTTGCCTGTGCTCAGCAGGGTCAGCTCTGCACTGTGGGTTTGGGGGCAGAGCCTGCGAGGGAGTTAACTGCTGAGTGATGATGGCTCTCCCCAGCTGAAGGTCTGCTCCCATGAGCTATTTAAGCCTCTGTTTCTTGTATCTGTGGGCCAATCAGATTAGCTGATGCCAGGAAACAGACCACGGCCTGCTTGCTCTTGAATGCACCCTTTTTCCTCCTTACCTGTTTATCCCAGTCAAGCCTCTTTGTGCTCTGCCTCGGTTCTTTAATTTAGCTTTGTTCCTTCCTTTTCACAGCCATACTCTGGCCCATCTCCTCTCTCTGAGGTTGCCTCTCTGGTTTTTGACATCCAGCCTTAACAACAGTTAATCCTGTTTCCTGTCACAGATAGTCATGACTGCCCCCTTTGCAGAGCCATGTGCCCCTCTGCACTTCTGCATTGAGCTTTTCTTGCTCTTGATTCCCTATGTTTACTCTGTTGTAACTTGGATTCCCTTTAAATTGCAGTAGAGAGATCCACAGATCAGTGGAGCTGCTCAAGGGACTCATCTTCCCAGGAAAGAAAGGGGTTGGGGAGGGGAGTGTGGCTGAGAACTGCCTCTCAGTCATTCCCCAGGGCTGCTGCCACCCCGCTGTCTGTGGACCCCCAGGCATCACTCTGCTCTTCTCCTAGCTGGACCCCTCCACTCATTCACTGATTTTGGCAAGGGATTCGTTGTTGCAAAAACCAAAAAGCTCTAAACCCCCTCAGGCACAGGACCAAGCATTCCAGCCTGGCCCTCTGTGCCAAAACAGGCCCATCCCCTGCTTCTTGTGAGGTCCCACCTTTCTCCTTCTTCTAAAAATAAAATGCAATGACATTCCTTCCTAGTTACTCTGTTCTCTTATTCTGACCTCATTAGACTTTCCCAATAGAAAATTTCATTGAACTCCTCTATTAGTGGTAAAAACAAACAAGACCACTGGACTTCCTCTGGAAAAAATGCATCTATATAACAGGGAATTGCAGGGAGCCAAATTTCCACTGATGAGTTGGTGCTGTAGACATATGTTCCCTTGTATGCGTTTAGTAAACAAAGTTGTCTTCACACTAAGAAGAATTTAAAACAATTTATCCTTTATATCTGATCTTCCTCCCTTGCTGGAAAAAGATTGCTTCTGTATTATTATAAGGAGCAAAGTACTGTTAGCTGGGTTGCAAGAACAGCCGCTTTTTTCCAGACCCCCTGAGCTAAATATATTTTGAGGTTTATGTATGTGCATGTACATAGGAATGATAGCCAGGTGATGGATTGCTAAGCCACATCATAAATTCAGTTTATTGTGAATTCTGCCCATAATCATTCTCCTTTAAACATCCTTCTAATATTCTTAACAGCAGCCAATTAAAACAAAAACGTCACTTGCCATCTATCCCCTCTTCCCTCTGCCATCACCCAAGCTCCTTCTCTTGGGTGGGAGGACAGAAGTGCACTAATGGATAGTGGTTCAGAGTGTGCACTCAATGTTTAACAGAATATATCCCTACTTGGGTTTTTTTTGCCACCTTCTTTAAAATTCAGCTTGGACAGACACCCAGCCAGGCAGGGGTGGGTGCTTGTGTGTTTGCATGTAGCTGGGGGCTGCGGACTGGTGGCAAGAAGGACAAGGCACATGGAAGGCACTGTTCATCTGTACATCTGCCCACCTTCTTGGGCTCCTGGTTTTGATTGAGAGGTTTCATGCTGATTCAGATGCTTTCTGAAGAAAAGCATGCACATGGGCCTTAAGGGGGAAATTGAAAATAATTCAGGTCACTAAGACTTCCACAGGGGAGAGAAGTTACAGGTTGTGGTGTTACAGATGCAGGAGAGTAATGAGATAATTGAAGATCTGAGGATTTCAGTTGGTGTCAATGACTCGGGCATCTCAGGGAAAACAGAGGATATTCACTCCCTGAGAAGTTGATTCATCCACCTGGCAGTGAGATGAAGAGTAATGAATAACAGATTTTGGGATGCATGGAAGGCAGGAGAGGCCAACACACTAATTCTGAATGGCTTGGGAAGTGCCTCAAGGGTGACTTTGACTTCCTCTTGCCTGTTTTAGGGTTTAGCTGTGTTGACTTCTCTCTGCATGCACCCCTAAACCCTGTTTCCCACAGGGGCACTGGACAGAGAGTTGAGTGGGTGGTGCTTGGTGCCAAAGTATGCTGCCAAAACTAGCCCTTACACCTTCAGGTGCCTTTTGGTTTGGCTGCTCCCCTGTAAGTACTACAGCAGTGCCTGCCTTGCAGGCTGGGAGGGTGTTTACTTCTGCGCAAGCAGGATTGGAATTGCTGGACGTGCCTTTCATACTGTTGCAGCCTGCTGGATTAATGGGGCAGATCTCTGTGCGTGTGCATGCCTTCTACTCTCCCTCCTCTATCCTGCTTCATACTGTAATGGCTGTGGGGTCTGAAATAGATCTGTTCATCTGGTGCTTGTGCAGCCTTTACTGCAGCAGTTTCTTAATGCCTGATTGCAGTTCCTGCCTTTTATCTGCCAGACATCACTGAGAGATGGGAAAGTAACAACCCCCGTTTGCAGAGGGATCAAGTGACTTGTCACTTGTGGCATCTGTGGCTGCAGCAGTATTTGAGCCCCTGTTTCCAGGGTCCCAGTCTGACAGGACTAGAGCATCTTTCTTGTCAAAATGATGACTACCTGTGCAATGATAATGCCTTTGGGGTTTGGGACTGGATTTTCACTGGCATATGGAAGTGTAAAATATGCTCTCAGTTGTCACTATGTTTAGTTTTCCTGCTTTCCTACATGTTCTAACTATTTATTTTAGTTCTGAAAGAAAATATTCTAAATACATTGAATGCTTTTGTTACCAGCCTTTCAGTCTCCTTCTGTCATTGCGTATTTGATTTGCAACCTGAGGATGCTGTTAGAGGTCTGAGTTGAGAAATAAGTCAAGGTTTTACTTTTCCCAAGTCCTGAATTGTTTGACAAATGTATTTTGAGTACCTTTGTGCACTGTATGCTCTTCCATGTAGCCCATAAATGATAGGTGTTTTCCTCATTGTGCGTGAGTCCTCATTTTTAACACATCATGTAACTCAGATGGACTCAAATGTAGGAACATAACGAGTTTGGAGGCCTGCCCTGTGCGAAGGGGAAAATTACTGTCTGGCCCAGAGCAGTGGCTTTGTGATGACTGCATTGTGTTCTGGTGTGCTGTGTTTGTACCAAACTGGTTTGCTGCCAAGTTACTTATGGCTTATCCAAGTGCTCAGTACAAAGAATGTTAAAAGAAAAACTTTTTTTTGTTTTCTCTGAATTCTTCCAGCTGAGGAAGAATTGAAACTACAGTCCAAATGCTATATCCTCTTTCTGCAGGTCTATGGTGACCAGGTAAGGCAGTTAACACTGGAGTGCCTTCAGCTGTAGTGTGTGTGGAGGAGCATGTATGTGCTTATAGAAGATATAATATGGGACCTGCAGGGAAAGTGCCTTTTTGTTGGAGAAAAACCTGTCTCTTTGAGCAGAAGGCTGTGTGATTGAGAAGTCTGGAGTGGGAATTTTCCAGGCACGGATGTGTGTGCCTGGGCAGAGGCACCTATGAAGCACCAGACCTGGACTGGTCTCCTCTGTGTATAGAACATATCTGATACCTCCTGAAAGTCCCAGGCTGCCTCTGCAGCACAGTGAATGGCTGAGCTGGGCTCCTATTTCTGTATTTCTCCTGCCTGGCTTGAGGGCTTGGGTCAGGCTTGGATCATGCTTGGAGCTTAGGAGATACCCATAGGTCATTCCTGACAGGAATCCCAGGAAAGGCAGTTGGGTAAAAGCATTCCCTCCCCTCAGCTGTCCCAAACACATGCGGACACTTATCTGATTGGCAAGGACCTTGGGGGTTTCTTGAACACTGAGTAGGATAATCAGATAGATTGTGGGATACATCTGCTTGATCCTATTTCTTATGATTACGTGGTGGGGAACAAGCCTTAATGAGCCTTGGCCTTTCCTGTCTCCTCTGTAAATTTGTTTGACTCAACTGAGCTCTCTTTGTGTGAGACACCTCTCTTTTTGCTTGGATATGGAAGCATCCACCTCTGAAGCTGGCTATACTTTGAGACTGGGTTTGGATTAGCTGACCTCCAGAGATCCCTGCCAACAATTTTTTTTCCCTTTTCTTTTGTGTTTGCAGCTGGTGTAGTTGTGCTCCTAACCCCTCTCAAGAGGTGCTGGCACTGGAGAGGATTTTAGCACTGTTTCACAGCAAGTGCAGTAGCTGTTTCTGCACTGCAGAGGAAATGCTCCTTTCGGGTCAGCCACCCCGCTGTAAGGCGGCTCCCTGGCCCTTGGCACTGGGAAGTTGCCTCATGTAGGAGGCCAGAAGGGATTTGCCAGGAAGGTCCTAATAGAAGGGAGCATCCTTCTCCATGTGTCTCATACTGGTGATGGCCTCAGTAAAGCAAAACTCCCACTTGGCTGCTGGATCAGCAGAGCATTCCCCACATCCCACAGGGGTGGGATGGCAGTGGGTCACTAGTAGAGAACTGGAGTACGAAAGGGGTCTTGACCTCTAACTGGTTCCAAATAGACTGATGGCAGAAAATCAAAAGCTCAGAAGAACAGAAATGTGCATGTGTGATTATTCTAACAACAAATCTATTCAGTGAAAGAGGGGGAAGTTCCCTTTGAAGCACTGCAACACATGCTGCCCTGGAACACCCTATGGAAAGGTATTTGTTCTGCCAAAGCACCTGTGTCCAGCACAGCAGCTTCTGTGATTTTGTTCAAAGACAAACAAATAAACAGAAAATGCTCCTTAAACTATAATGTTTCTGTAGTGCATTTTTGGGTTAGAAATCCCCAGCATATAGTGAGAAATAACTCCCAGCTGTTTGCCTGTGGAAGCATTTTGAAGAACTAATCCTGTAGGAACAAAGGGGAAAGGAGTTCTCTGAACTTTGGTGGACAAGAGGTGCTGAAGGTTCAGGAAGAAGGAAAAAAGACTGAAGATTTCAGGTGGCTGAGGGAATAGGAGCACCATAGTGCACACTGAAGAATGGTAGATTTCAAAAACAAAGGGATTTTTTCAGTATTTCCTTAAACTCAGTATTAATTTTTCCTCTGATTGTTTGCTTCCGGGTGTAAGTGTGGAGAACTGCATGTACACAAGGGAGGATAAAGTTCCCTGTATGTATACATTTTTCTTCTCTGCAGTGTAGGGCTTCCTTCCCTCATGCTACTTTATTTTGTATCTTTTCCTTTCTTTTTCCCCCTTGTTTTTTCAGTTGCCCACCTCTGTACGTAAGAGACATGCTGAGGTCGTGTCAGGGCAGGTAAGAGCAGTGGGAAGTGCCCAGAGGCTAGTGATGCACGATCCATTTTCCTGAGGACAGCAGCACTGCTGGCCCTGCAGAGCCCCACAGCCATCTCGCAGGGTGCCATAAATCCAGGAGTTTAGCAAGGCTGGCGAGCCTCCACAGAGATGGGATGCAGTATGTAGAGCCTTCCCCACTGAGGGGCAGGAGGATGTTCCTTGTGCTGCTCTATCCAGAGAGGTCACGACCAGTAACGGCCACTCTCCAAAGTTGTTCTAAGCCAGCAGAATGAGAGAGTCTGGGGAAAGAAGGAGAAGTGTTAGTGGTTCCTTCAGCACAGAAGTGTGTGAAGGAACCACTGATTTATGTGGTACCTGCATGCTCAAACATCCACTCTGTTGCTTCTGTAGCGGGTTTGTTCTGAAAATGAGGCTTTTCCATTGCAGCAGCATTGGGAGGTTGTTTTACTTGCATGGGTTTATTACTTATTTCTGGGTTCTGCCATCGTGTTCTGAACAGACGGCACTCAGAGCTGAGTTGACTTTTGGCACACGGTGTGACCTCTGGTGATTCATGGCCCCCAACATCTGTGATTAGACCTTGAACAGAAACTTTTCATGCATGGCCATGGTAGAGGAAACCTGCTCTTCTTCTTAGTAACTGGTAGAAGAACAAAAGGAGGTTTATTTTCTTTTAGCTGTAAAGGTCTACCTTAAATTAAGTAAACTGTTCCCCGAGGGAGAAAGTGTCCAGGTACAGAATGTTCACAAAGGAAATATTCAAAGTGTCTACGGTGTCCCTGAAGTATTTGTTTTAAAGTATGAGGGCCAGAGCAAGAAATAGAAGATTATTTTCTAATTTGAAAGCAAAAATACCTCTTGCAGGTGACAGAAAATAAATTGACCTTCTTCAGGCTTGATACTGCAGCCCATTAAATGCACAAGTGCTGAGAAGCCCTGGAGGAGCTGCCATTGCCAAGACGGCTCTGGTCACAGTGCACAGCCTGGGAGCATGGGGGCGGGAGCCGGCCAGTGTCTGAGGCAGCCCCACTGTGTGCAGACTGTCAGTGTTCCACCAGCAAAGGAATTGTGTCTGTGGGAATCTGAATGCTGCTGGGTTTTATGTGAGGTAGGGTAAGAGCCTTGTCATTGGCGTTTCAGCAATGGAGGATCCATGCCTGGACTTTATGGGGGTTATTTTTGTGGTTGCTTTTGCTATTGTGAAGCAGCATTTTTGAATCAGTCCCAACTAAAGCCTTGTGATCCAATGGTGACAGCACCTAACTTGCCATGGGCTTTTCTGAGCCCCAAAGTGAACTTCTCTAATGTCAGCCAGCTCAACTAATGTCATTGTGTTCCTGGCTTGGTAGATCCTAGATGAAGATTTTTTAAACTTTTTTTTTCCCCCTCCTCACTGACTCCGAAAACTGCCCACAAATGTGGGGTATCTTAACTCAGGCATCACTGCTAATAAATGTAACAGTAGAACACTTTTCAGTAAAACCATGCCTTTGACTATAACTTTTTAGTTCCTTTGATAGCAAGGATATAGTTTCATGGGTTCCTTACTACTTGCTGTGAAAGTGGAAGAGAAAGGAAGGACTGGGAAAGATGCTCAGGCTTGGTTTTCCATAGGAATGTGAAATTGCTGTTGGATGTGTGGTGATACTCTCCACACAGTTTTCTTCCTCTTTCAAAACAAAACAGTTCAATGTGCTATTTTCATTGCTCCCATTTTTCTTTGCCTTGCAGTGTTTCCAGGAACACTGTGTTTATTTGGAAGATTGATTGATAATGGAAACATCTCACTGCTGTTTGAGTGAGGAGTTCCCTATTCTGGTTTATCAAGGATATGGTGGTGGGCACACCAAGCTCTTCTGTACTCATTAAGGTGCAATAAGAAGCCTGAGTTACAGAATTGTCTCAAAGGTGCAAGGACTGATGAGTGAGCGTGGCATTTGTACTGCCAGCTAAATTTAGTGCTTTGAGGAAAGCCCATAGCCAAAAGTCTTTTCTGGGCTCTGACAGTATCTAGATACTCAGTGAACATTAATAGCAATATTTAGATTTAATGGAATTGATGTAAAATTTGAGGTCTTAATTTTGCAAGCACAATTTCTCTATTGCTGTGCCTCCAGGGTATCCATCCATCCATCCATCCATCCATCCATCCATCCATCCATCCATCCATCCATCCATCCATCCATCCAGGCTGGGTCTGAGCTTTCATTGATCATAACTTGCAAAACTGGGTAAAGCACACTGCAGCCTGGCAGTGTAGGGCTGAGCTCGGACTCAGGAGAGCTGGTCCTTAGTCCCACAGTCACGTTCTGGTGGTTTGAGTGGAAGAGGAGCATGGACAGCATTGTATATGATAAAGAACGGGCACAACTGGAACTTAACCTTGGGAAAACTCCAGTGTGTCTGCAGTATCCCTATTCCTCTTCAGGCGAGGGGAATAGCTGCTGTTCTTACTCACTGGACTGTGAGTTAGGGCAACAGCACTTCTGTTTCTCAACTGAGCAGTCATGACCCAGAAATCCTTGAGAAACAGTAAATAAGGAAACCACCTTGGTGCTTCTACTGAGTCATTTTTTCTTAAGAAAAAAAAAAGGAAAGGAAAAAATCTCTTTTAAATAGCATCATTTACACTTGGGAGCTGCTTGAATCCATCCTGTCACATAAATTACCATTTCTGAACTTGGCTGTCAGGAAGTGTCCTCACAAGTCCATGGGGGCTGTCAGTGGAAGGGGATCAGTTTCATGGGAAGCAGGAGGAATTCAAGCGTCAAGTGAATATGATCCTCCTCATGTTACCTCAAGTGGTCAGGGCATCTTAGTCCTGCCAGAAGCAAGCCCTGGCGTGACCTTTGCTCCTCAGACTGCCCTTGTTCCTCTGCACTTCGGTAGTTGTAAGACTGGGTCTGACATCTGGAGCAAGCCCCGATCTCCTGCAGCTCAGGCAATTAGAGCCCGGCCCAGCAAGTGGCCCTAAAGCAGAGGCTTCAGGGATATTGTAGTTTCTTCACAGGGATAAAGGCCACAGACTTTTCTCTCTGCTCTGCTGCTTTCTCCAGCTTTGATGCTGATGCCCTTGAAATGAGATTGGCTCATCTGGTAGTGGAGGAGCTGAGCCCTGCCAGACAGATCTGGCTTGCTGGGAAGGGTTCAAAAGGCAGCACCTACCCTTTGTTGTATTTCCTGCACGCTAACGAAGCCCCTGATTTCTGGATCTACTTTTTAATCCTCGTAGGTTGTATGTTGGTTTTGGCATGGATGCTTTTTTTTTTAAAATCCTCCCATTTGAAATATACAGGAGAACAAAGGGAATAAAATGCTAACTGCCTCACACCCTCCCCCCAAAAAGGGTAGTAACAAAGGAATTGTAAGGCTGCATTCTGGTGAGAACAGTTGTTTGCTGCCAGGAGTTGAAACCTGGAGAGCTGAAGCTCTGTATTGTCAGTGGCAGGTTCCTGTCTGAGGTGCGCTGTCCTTGGGCTGTGCGTGGGAGCCTCGCTGCAGCAGTGTGCAGCGCTTGCTGTGATGTCAGCCCCGCATGCATGCGTTTCCAGCCTTCCCCATGACCACATGGAGAAGGATTTGCAGCAATCCAAACACTGACAAAACTGTATTTGTTGACTTGCAGAAAAGCCTAACTCGTGCTCCTCTGGGCTGCAATCATGTAGGCTAAAACACGATGACTGTTGCCTGTGCTTGCTGGCCTCCCAGTCCTGATAAACTTGTGAAGCAGATTCATTTATTTAGGCCCTGATTCAGCAAAGCACTTAAGTATATGCTTCAGATTTTCTTTCCAGAAAGACTGTTGGCATGTTCAGAGTTAAGCATGTACTTAACTGCTCTCCTGAGTGCTCAGCAAACAAGGGATGGGGGCAGTGTCTGCTGCTGCTGTGCTCTGCCGGGTGCCTCTCAGGCTGCAGAATTGCATATTCATTAATTTGGCTCCCTCCAGTACAGGAGCTGTAGTGCCAGGGTCTGATATGAGTCTATCCTTCTGCAGGGAGGTGGGTTGTTTCCATAGCACAGAAAATTTCTTGTGTCTCTTGAATGTTGCACAGACAAGTGTGCCCTTCTGCAGGGTGTGGGGCAGGGGCAGTTTCCATCAGTGGGTTTGTTTCCTCCCCCACGAATTATAAAGAAAAATATCCACCATGTTACATGTGTCTGAATGTTTTGATATTTGTAGTTTAATGTTTTGTAGGATTCATTTGATTTAGCTTTCATTAACATGATGCCCTTCATTTTGAGGACTGAGCAGTTTAGTGCAGCCATATACCTGTGGGCAGTTGTGTGCTCCTGAGCTGCATGGCTTGAGAGCAAGATCAGCATTTGATTTGTTACACTGAGATTTCTTGAGGTTGAAGGACTGGGAAGGGCAGATGTTACTACACTGTTTGGACATCTTGGTGTTTGGTGTTACAGTGTGTTAAGTCAGACCCATCATATTCCATCCCCAGCATTATCAGACCCTCACTTCCCTTGGGAGTCTGAAGATGTGGAATAGGTACCTAATCCACAAGATGGTTGTATTTCAGTCTGCTCGGAAGAGCTTCTGAGAGTGCATTCTTTTTAATCCCCACCCATATCTGACCTGTTCTAGCTCGTTTTTGAGAGCTGCACCCAGCTAGTCCTTAGCTCCCTGCAGAAAGTTTCTGCCCATCTTTTCCTTTCTTTTGTTTGCTGAGCTCATTCGAACGGGGAGCCCACATATCAGTGAATGGGATTCCTGTATAAATTTGCCCCATTTGCAAAATTGGAATTGATTTAGAGCATCTCTTCTTTACAAAACCCGAAAGACACAAGCATGGTTAGATGTGCCTTTTTTCCTTCTCCTTGAAGTTTAAAACATGCTTAGCAAATATGATGTTTGCAGTCTCTGTTCCCCACCTGATGTGCAAAAATGCAAAGGTCCTTCCAGAAGCATGGGTCAGACCAAGCTTTGTGCTGATGCCTCAAGCTGGATTGCAGGGATCTGGGCAGGTTTTCTTATCAATTTGAATCTAATTAAGCCTAGAAAATACTTGCAGTGTAGGTTTCACGAGTGTTGTTTTTTCTAAATTGAAATAATTCGATCTGTGAATCAAACAGCCTCTGTGCTCCACCCCCTGCTGCTGATGACAGCCTCTTCCCACACTTCTTCCTTGGTAGCATTGTTTCCATTGTTTCCAGCTCCAGTAGGTTTCGGTTACTGATTAGTGTAATTGCAATAACACACCAATAATAAAAGAGGAATTTAAGCTTCCTTCTTTTGTAGTTGAAGGCTCTTCTCCTACGAAAGCTTGAAATCTTAATAGCAGTCACACAGGCAACATCCCGCACCTGTCAAATGTTTGCAAAAGTGGACGGTCATACTTTAGGAAGATAAAGGGCTGGATTTTGGGAACTTGGAAACAGCCCAATCCTATCAGGCGGCAGTGGTACAGCTAATATTAGAATGGGAGACTCTAGGGACAGCTTAACATTTTAGTGGATGCCAAGGAAGCCTTCAACTGGAATGCATTGAAAGTTGTTTGTTGTATAACACGAGTTGCTGGAGTCAGAGTAATTCGAGTTGCCTTTGGTCTGGTGGAAAACTACAGCTGTGAGCAATGAGTTAATTTTTTCCGTGTGTGTGTGGCTTAGGTTTCGCTGTCGGATTTAGTTTTGTAGGCTCTGAATCCATAGAGGAGCGGCTGTGAACCAGTCGTTTGTCTTCATGTGCCATCGCAGGAGCAGCCCTGCGCTGGGGATGGGTTTAATGGAACACCTTGAATTGCGGAGGGGTGTAAGGCTGAGCTGTAGCCTCGTATATGAGAAAGCCACCGGCTGCTCTTCCTGCCTGAACGTTTCCTACAGAAGAGGGGGTGGGTTAGTTAATGTCAATTAAAACAAACAAACAAACAAAAAACCCTGAAGAGCAAAATATTCCCCCGTAGTCTGGGAGGGTTTGGGGGGTGGAGCCCCCGCCGCTGGCCCAGAGGTTGGGCTGTCGCGTCCCCTCTAGGCCGGTCCGGGCGGGGTCCGGGGCTCCCGCAGGCTCTCGGACGGTCCCGGGGCTGCGGCGTGCGGCGGGCACCCACCGCGGCCCTATGAAACGGTCTCTTGTATTGGTCGACTGCCCGCGGGTGCTGCTGTAACGGCAAGCGCCATTGGCCGGCGCCGCCTCCCATGCGCAGCTCGGGGCGGGCAATGCCCCCGTGCCCGCAATGGCCGCCGGCGCCGCCCCGCGCCCGCCCGAGCGGGGCCGCAGGCTCCTGGCTGATTCTGTTTCTCTTTTTCCTGCAGGTTGCTGAAAAGTGCCTTTCCTGAAGCCACCGCTGCTTGGATTTCTGTCTAGGGCTGCCTCTCTCTGCCCCTCGCCCCCCTCTCTGTTTAATTCGGCGTTGCTTGCGGTCCGTGCCCTGACGGCGGCTCCTCCAACCTTGCCCTTTTTTTTTTCTCCCCGTTTACACGCAGTTTGCTCAGCCATTTTATTTTTTTTTTCCTTCCCCCGACTATGTAGCAAATATTTAAAAGAAAAGAAAGAGGGAAAGAAAAATCAGACATCCTTTTGCCTGTTTTGATGCTCGCGAACCATAATTTTTAGAAGCAAGAAATAGAAGGAAAAAAAAAAAAAACAAACCCGAAGTTTTCTCCCCAAGGACCGAGACCGTTCTACAAACTGAAGTGCTGCCAGCAGCATATGCTTTTTGCAAGAATAATTGAAACCATTAACTGGAGAGCACAGAATTCTTTTGAAAGTCTGCCAGTTATTTGCAAGTAACTTTGGCAGTGGCACAAAATATAACACTTGTATTTTAACTTCTACAATTGCACTTTTAGGAGCTGGCCTCTAATTTGATTTTCAGTTGTTCTGATAAGATTTCTATTTTATGATTGGCTTTATGTTTAATTCTTGTTTAAAGAAACACGATTTGACTTAAATGAAAACCTAAGTGCTGATGAATAGGAGTTCTACCAAAGCAACAAGTTAGTTATTTCTTCACGTTTAACTTGAATTCACTTTTTTACCCTTTTTTTAAAAAAAAAAGAAGAAAAAAGAAGATCAGCAGTAAATATTACCCTGAGGAAGGGTGCGATTGCTTGCATTTTAATTTTTGTTTTTTAATATGGCTGTAAACGTTTCCCTGGTTCGTGATACAAAATGGCTGACGTTAGAAGTGTGTCGAGAGTTTCAGAGAGGGACTTGTTCTCGGTCTGATGCAGAGTGCAAGTTCGCCCATCCATCACGGAGTTGCCATGTGGAAAATGGTCGAGTTATTGCCTGCTTTGACTCCCTAAAGGTGAGAACTGTAACGCCTGCGTTACCTAAGCTTCCTTGCTTTTCCTTCCCTTCTGAGTTTGCATGGGTGTGGGATGTGCAGAACAGCTGTTTATTGCTCTGTGTCTGCAGGGAGGATGCTGGTAGTGTGGGATTCAGCTCCTGAAATCTAGGCTGAGTGACATTGGGTGTGATTGCCTGGAGTGCCAGGCATTGCAGGGAGAGAGGATTTTATCCAGGGCATTTTTCAATAGTAGCTCAGGTCTGATATAGCTGTCCCTGAAATAGAGAACACAGGCTGTGGGCAGTAAATGAAATAAGAAGAGTAGAGAGAACTGGAACGCAGTGTTTGAGTGTCCAGATCACATCAGCTGTGCATTTGGTGCAGGGATGTGAAATGTGCTTTTAATGAGCAGAAATGAAAGCAGCATTCTAAGATAATGAATCAGCTTTACATGCATTTACTGAAGACAGAGTTGCAAAAGCACTCTAACTCTGTCCTGTAGATGAGGACCAGCCAAAATATTTGGAGACCAACATTTCCAGAAATGGCCATTGGGAAAATGCTTTCTGTGAGGAACACACAAGCTGGATGGCTCTGCCCGGCCTGTTGAGTAATGGCTGAGCCTTGTGGTTGGTGCTAATCCTTGCAGAGTCGATTTTGGAGGCAGTAAATGGGTCTTAGTTGCTTGTCCCTGCTGGAGCTCCAGGGGTGACTTTCAAAAATACCAAAGACCTGGACTGTGAGTCAGGGTGAGGAGTGGGGGGTGCTCACAGGAAGGGGATGTGGATATCTCGTTCTGGCCTCACTTCTGAACTTCACTGTGGTTCTTGGGAAAGGAACATCCACTTTCTTTTTCTTTTTCCCAAATGTTTGACTCCTCAAAAGTACTTTTACTCTGAGACTGTATAGGTAACTAATAGCAAATGAGAATTCTTGACATTGTGTTTAATGTTTTGACCAGAATAATTAACCTGTTAAAATTTCTAGAAAGAGTCTGGAAAATTTTACAATCTTAGAAGTTTTCTCTTGAGCTTCAACTGTTGCTTGAAAAGATTTGGGTTTATTTTTATGAGCATAATGAATAACAGAACTGGTAGAATTATATATGCAGAGGTTCAGACCAGGACTGGATCTGGACTAACACTGGTTTACTCATTTTGTTCCTGTTAGTGGCTTCTTCAAGTTTTCACTTCTGTTCTCTTTTCCAGGAAGCTCAAGTTTTCTGTTTGCATTTGGTTCTCTCTTTTTAATCTGATTATATGCAATGACTCTGTTAGTTATACAGTGGCTTTCAAATGTTCATTTACATTGCTGGTTTGCTGACAGTGAGAGACAGACATTTTTTATTGAATGGGAAAGAAAAATCTTGTTCTTTATACCCTTGAAACTTTTGAATTGTAGCCAGTGGCAGTGCAAATACTTTTAATGAGGAGATTAATATGTTCTTATTTTATAGTGTTTATTTGTGAATGGAAAGGAGGGCTGTCATGCTATGGAGGGTAGTTTTGTGCCCTTTGCTGGTGTTTGCAGCATCTTGGGGAGGTGTCCCTGTGCAGTGACCCAGCTTGGCTGGGCTCTGAGCTGTGCTGTCACCTGGTGTGTGATGCTTCCCCACGTGTGCTGTTGGCAGTGCAGTTCCTGCAGCACGCCCAGGCTCTCTGTGCCAGCCTCTCTCTGCACAGCTGGGTCTGGGAGGACAGGCAGGACCAAGTCCCTGGGCAGCTGGGGTTCAAATTCCACCCACTGGTATGAGCAAACACTTCTCCCGCTACAGCAGTGAGGATGGGATGGGGAACACCATGTTAAGAAAACAACAACAAAAAAAACCAAAACAGTGGAAGGAGTAGGGTGTGATCTTCTACAGCTAGGAGTGTTTCCGGTGTAACTGCCTGTTAAATAATGCTCTTGTTGCAGTTTCCTCTTGACACAGTAGCAGATACCAAGTATGTGCTGGTTAAGCGGCCTGAATTTTCCAGGGAACAAGTTTTTTGGACTTAGGAAAGCCTCTTGGAGGGCTGACAACTCCATCTTTGGGAAGTACTCGAGGAGAGGTCCAACTGTGCAGAGCACTTGGCCAGGGGTTGGTGATAGGGCTGTTTCTGCACCCCTCTTTGCAGACAAGAAATGGATCTTGGAGCACTTCCTTCAGACCCACAGATCCAGCAGCTCTCAGTGGACAGAGCCCTGTTTCCCTATGCCATGGAGGGCTGTGGTCCCCGGCACTGCAGCCTGAGTGTGTGTGTGTCTAACGCCATGCATTTCCCAGTGGCGATAACCCCCCTGGCTACTAAACCCTCGAACAATTGTCAGTTCTGTTCCTGGTCCAGAGTTGGACTTGCAAAGCCCTGTTTGCAGTGGTCTTGAGGGGCTCATGGCTGTAAGGGTAGCCACCCTTACCGGTGACGGGACAGATGTTACATTCTCAGACCTGTTAAGAGGCTTTTCATGCCGGTTCTGTAGACGTCTTTGTGCCCAACAGCTGTGGAACACTGAGCCTCTCTCCTGCGGAGGGCTCAGTAGCTGCTTAGTGCTCCCTTGTCTTTTCACACCCTGCATTAGCAGAACATCTGTGTTGCTTTATTGGCGGCAGAGTATAGGATGCTTGCGGCTAATAAGTTTTCCCGTTGTCTTGCAGCCGCCCAGGGCTTTGTTCAGACGTTGCTTATCTGCATCCATTGTGTGCTGCTGTTGCTTGTTTTTTTTTTTTCTCACAGACCTCTTAAACTTGAACAATGCCTTCGTACAGGAACTTCTGATAACCCAGCAAACAATGGTTTCACCTCACTGGTCAGGTCATGCGCAGCATCCATACGCTTACTGCATCCCGCTTTTTCCGTTTTTTCCTCCATCTCCTATAGCAGTTCCACACCTGTTGCAGTGGAAAAAGCAGTAAAGCTTCCAGAAGCAGTCAGACTGCCTCAGTGTGGGTTGTTTCACGGGTGACTCTGTGCTACCTGTAATCTTGTAAAGAACACACAGGACTCCTTGAAGCTAATAGGGGCCCTCACTGATGCTCAGGTAGGGGTCACCAGAACATGCTCTGCAGGAACATTGTGTGTGGTGCAGTGGTTTGGTTGTGAAATATCTGGTCTTGATTAGGTTGAAAGTGCAGGGCTGGATCTTGCTGTCCTGAGCTGTGTTTCTTCGAAGGGGGAGTTTGCACATTTGTAGGCAGCAGAAGGAACCTTTCTCAAGCAGATTGATACCAAACTTAAATATAGTTACTTGCAAGAAGCTGCTATTTGAATCAGATGCCAAGAGAGCTCTCACTCTACTCGTGCATCCCTCCTTGTTGTTCTGAAAGCAGTGTTCTCTGAATTAATATGTGTGAATGGCAGGAGAGGCTGTACTGCTTGATTGCAGGGCAGTCCAGAGGCACAAGAGCCGGCTGTGCTGGGCCACCCTGCTTCCAGAAGTGACCAGAGTGGCTGCTGGTCAGTGGCAGGTGTTCTCTGGTACCTCCTAGGCAGATCCTGTGGCACTTCAGAGACATTCTGAGCAAAGGAGAGGAATATCATATCACCCCTGTAAACTTGGGTAGCCTTTGGGTTCGTTCATTGCTTCTCTCCCAGGCCTAATGTGCACTGTCCCATGCAGAGCCAGTGCATTTTGTAAGGATCAGGACATGGTTTACTGGCTCATGGCAATTCCTACAGAGGTTTGTTTTGGCACTTTGGTGGGTTGCTCGTCAAGTCATTAACTTTCCTATTCAGGCTGCATCAGGAGGGCAGGATACGAGCTTGTCCAACTCTTAGTTCCTGGCCAGCAAGTCATTGGTTGTGTTTTCAGTTTCTGATGCTGTCAGAAAGGAAAAAACCATCGTCTTTTGTCACTAATGGAGCAGACAGCTGAGAGATGGGGCATTAGGAGATGGTGACATTATAAAAATATGTAGGTAATGCACATCAGATATTCATAGAGGCTTTGATTTATACTGCTCACAGTTTGAGTATCTGCACTGAGGACTTGTGATTCTAAAAAAATTTGTGAACGCAGCTTTGTGAGGTGTGGGCTCGGTTTTTTTGCTGTTTGGGGGTTTTAAAATTTTCTTTATGAATGTTAATGTGAATTGAAGCTTCAAAGAGCATTCTGAGATGGAAAACAGTGGGGTGAAAAATTTCAGTAATGCGAATTTTGACTCTGGGAGGTCTAATGTAAAAAACATTGTTAAACTATTGCATGTTTCAAAGCAGTACTCTATAAAAAAAGGCAAAAAGTTTTCTGTGATCATAAAAAGAATTAAAAGTAGTTTTGTCTAAATTGTCTATTTTCTGAAAGAAGTGTTATTCTTTGGTAATAATATTTAAAGTCCCACGGCAATCTAAAAAGTTCACACTGCTTGGGCGATAGATGTACTATACGATCTTGAAGCTGATGTTTCAACATCAGGAACAGCTGAGGCTGTTCCTCACAGTTTTCATGCTAATTTGTACCTAGTTTATGCTGACTTGACTAGAATTATTTCTGACTGTTACGGGTTGGCAGTCAAATCTATTTTTTTTAAATTTAAATAAACTCCAAACTAGGAAACAGCTAAAAACACCCACTAAACTTAGCATATGGTTACACTTTGAAGAAGAAACCAAACAAAGCCATAGTGATATTTTTGGAGACATTCTGACTGCATGTCTCAGCTCAGTGTAATGGAGATGTAAATATTCCACAAGAACAGTGTTGAGCCAAGTCACCTGTGTAACAAACATCCACTTTCCCTTGGTCATTAAGCCACTTACCTGTGTGGCAACAGCAGATTTGCAGCAGCTTTCTGTCCGCACTTGGATGCTCATGTGTCTTATGGCGTGTCATAAGTGCTTTTGAGAACTACCAAATCAAACAACTTAAAGTGGGGAAAAATGTATTTAGACTCAATTTTATTTATAAAAACTGTTAATACTGTATTTCTCTGTCTTTCTCTGTTAATTTCTATATTTCTCTTTGTATTTCTCTCTGAAGTAAATTGGTATTTCGAGGAGAATAGAGAGCTTGTGGGGGAAAAATAATTTAGGCCTGATCCCTTCTTGTCTATAGATTACAACAAGCTCCATGTTTTCGCAGCTTAATTTAATTGGCACACATGCTGTCCATACTCTCTGTGGTGTCTTCAGAAGTTTTTGGCACATCTGTGGGGTGGAAGGCACTGATGGAGAAGCTCACCTGGCACTGCATGTGGCTGAGCATCTCCCAGGCCTGCCCCAGTGTCTGGACTGCAGATGCTCTCTGTGGGGTCAGGGCTGGTTACTTGAAGATCATATGTGACCTCCCTAGGCATGTTCACCTTTCCAGGGAAAGGATACACCTTGTTTCTTTAATCTGCATAGCTGATCTTTCTGTGGGACAGAGATCTGTGCACAGCATGTTTGATTTGTTTAGTGTTATTCAGTGGTTTCTCTGATGGCCCAGTAGTCTCACTTCATTTAACTGTGACTTTCTGACAGCTGAACTGTGACTGATGAGCACTGGTGGGTTTTACAGTCATGGTTTAGAAGATTGCTGCTTTGAGCTGTCCCCTTGCTTCTCTGTTGCAGGTTGCTGCCACTGTGGCAGGGTTAGCAGGAGGACAGAGCGCCTTAGGCACTGAATACAAAGTCCAGCAGCTGGAATTCTCTTGGTTGTGGCTCTCTGGAGAGCTGCTGGGTGATGAACATGTGTAACTGGAAACAGGCTGGTGTTACCTGGTGACTGCAAGGACAGCAATAGACAGGGAGGGAGATGCAGGAAGATCTTATTTGTTGCCAGCCATTTGCAAAGATTTAAGGCAAGAGTCCTTGACAGGAATTCTTGTCTGTGCTCTAAAGCAAGCAGGTGATCTTTGAGGTGTGTTACGGAGGGCAAAGAGGTTGGCCTTGTCCTTTTCTCTACCAGGTCTTTCTGTAGCTGAGCAGCCTCAGCAGGGAACACTACCTTGGCCTTTACATTTACAAGGACATGTGCTTTGTGAAACTAGATGTTGTCCATTGTAACATGGCAAGAACGGTGAGATGTCTGTAGATTTCCTGGTACGTAGTCTAGTTCTGGTGCTACCCTGGAGGGATGCTCTCTTCTCAGCTCATTGCTCGTACTCCTGCGGAGGGTGGATATTTGGTGACTGGGTACTTTCTGTGCAGTAGATGGAGACCTCCTGACCCCACGTTTCTCTTGAGGGCTTGCCCACACAGGAGCAGCAGATGCTTTTGCCTGTTGCCTGCGTGTGAGTGCCAGTCTCATGTGTGGTGTCTCTGGACAGGTTCAAGAGGCTGGCAGAGGTGTAGGCACAGGCTGGCATGGTGGGAGGCATTCCCAGTGCAGGGAGCAAGCACAGGAACACTATCCTTGTCTGTCTTCTTGCAGCTGATTAATTTATTACAGCTTTTCCTTGGGCCTCAGACTTGTGTGCTTTTCCCCTTGTACATGCTGGAAGGCAGAGCTGTGCCCACAAACTGGTCCTGAGACCACACTTTGGAGGCCAGCCTCTTCAGGGAGATGGGACAAACACATTCAGCAGTAGGGTTTTGCTGCCAGCCTCACCTCTCCCTTCCTCACCAGCCAGCCCTGGCAATGCAGGGCCTGTGCTCCTGCAGCATGCAACATACAGCTCATGTTGCCTGGTTCTTCTCCCTGTGGCATGAGCAAACCACCCTCCTCAAAGGGTAAAGCCAGCAGCATTTACATTATTAATATTAGCCAAGAGTAACCTTGGGTTTCTGGTTGGGAAGATGATGGTAAAGTGCTGACTGCTGGTCACACTTGCCTAAGAAAGCAGGAGATAAATTGTTTTGGGATGTGACTCTAAAGCCTTCTGAGCTTCTGTGTGTGCTTAAGCAGATACATTTTGAAACCTTTTATGGGCGTATTGCAGTGTTCCACTGGCCATGGCATGCCACCTCCTGTTCCTGAAGCTTGCTTTCTCATTTTAAGGGCAAAGCCCTCCAGACCAAGGTTCTGGTTCTGCAAAATACTTAAGTCTAATTTTAAGTGCTGTAGAGTTCTTGTGGGCAGCTAAGAGCTCCTTGTGCTAGAGTGAGCTGTTGCACCATGTTTTGAGTGTGAGAGGTGGTCTTCTTGGCCAGTCTCTAAAGGGGGAGAGCTGCCCATGGTTGTTTCCTCTGCCACTTTTGGCTTTTGGGAGTTTCTTTGCATGCACACCTTGAGTTTGCAGCTGGGATCTGCAAGCACAAGCTCCATGCCTGTGACCCAGCACAACTGCAGGGGGATACTCTGTGAGCCCCAGGGTCTTCCTCTGCACAGGGAGGAGGGAGATGAGGTGCTGGGCCCAGAGAGCAAGTGGCTGTGCTCATGTTTACCCCTGCATGCTGTGAGTCAGAAGTTGGCCAAGGGAGCTCAAAGGGTGTGTGTGTGTGTACAGTGAGCTCTGGCACCTCAAACGGTGCCATGTTGCAAAATGTGGCACTGCCAAATTCTTCTAGGCAAGAAGTTCAAGCATTACATCTTCCAGCCCTGATGTGTAGGAGTAGCAAACACTGGGATTGAAATAGAAGCACCAAACCTACAAGTCTTTATGCCTGGACAGAGTCTGGGGCAAGGAGGATCCTTCACTGTGATGTCCTGTCTTGCTGCAGTGTTGGTGAAGCTACGTAGGGACTTCTCATGCTCCTGATTGCATTAGGCCAGCAAAACAAGTTGGGGGGAAGATGGTGAAAGATGCCTTCAAGGGGAGTGACTGAACGAGTGTGTGGAGTTGGTGGATTTCTTCAGCGACGTAGCATCAGTTTGATGTAATCCCGTAGCTGACAATAGCTTTCTGCCACTTGGTTCACCCTTCTGAGGAAGGGTGCAATAACATGCTTTTATGTAATTGAGCTGTTTGGAAGCTTTAAAACAAGATGTGCCAGGCTTTTTGGAGAGCCCATCGTCTGACATCTCCCACAGAGCATTTCAATAAGTGGTTAGATTTCCAAGTGAGGAGCTGAGCTCTTTGAAAATCTGCCCCTATAAATATTGTTTTGCTGGTATTAAAATAAATCCTTTGAAGACCTTGGGTGAATGTTGCCCTATACAGGCACAGTTCTACTTCTGGCTTATTAATATTGTTTTATTGCTGTTCATAAAACAGCAGGGATCCAAGCACTGACCCCCTTCTCCACCCCATATAGTCCTCGTGCCATGTCTGATGACAGTCTTTTAGTTAGAGGAAAGGCCAAGGATTTGGAAAACCAGCTTTCAGAGCCTTGTGATAATGCAAACTGCTTCAAAGTGTTGTAATGTTGGTCTCTGTGCCTAACTGCACTTTTTGACCTCATAGGAGCAGTAAAAAAAAAAAAGTCTTTGAAGGCTGAGTGTAGCTGAGCTGCTTAGTAGCAAGACCTTGAGTGTTTTAGACAGGTGTCCTGAGTAAGCATTTCAAACCCTGGCTCCTTTCGAAGGAGTAGCTATCAAACCTGCTTAGTTCTGTAAGCTTACCTGCCTGTTAGGAAAGCCCTCTGTTCTGTAATGGCAGTGAAAATACTCATCTTAACTGTAGCTAATGTGTTAGGATAGTAAAATCTTTCTGCTGTCCGCACAGTAGGAAGTACGTGGCACGAAAGTAATGCTGATCTCTCGGGAGCCCTGGGCTTTACATCTGTCTTTCTGAAGGTCTGGTTAGTGTTTGGCCTTAGTTTAGGATTTCAGTGACAGTTACTCGGTGTCCCCACCATCAGAGGAGCCAGATGCTGGAGTGAGGGATTATTAACTACTAACTCTGTGTTTTTACGTCCTCTATCTGAAGCCAGCACCTGGGAATGGCTCGATGCTGTTCTCTGCATGCTTCAGCTCCAAGCTGGAAAGCTGGGACCTAGAGGTGCCTTTCTGCAACATTTAGCTTAAAGCTGTGAGGAAGAAGCATCTTCCTGAGAGGGCACAATTGGCTTGCTGGGACATGAGCACACTCAAATCAAGCAATTCCCCAAGTTTGTAGTGAAATGTTACGGCAGATGGCCCGCTCGCAATGTGGGATATTATTAGAACCGTGATCAGTGCTAATAAGGTCATTGGCAATGGTGGAGGAGGTCAGTGTCTGACCTTGTTTGGAAGGTGGCAGCCTGTGCTCTGAGAAGAAGTTTTCCTCTTACAGTAGTGGAATGTGAATGTTTAAAACAAGCTACTTTGTGTATTAATCTGGCTGCATAGTAGAGAGAAAGACCCACCACCCAGTCCAGCGTAACTGCTGTGAGGGTGCTGCTGGCCCCCACTTCTTGCTGAGGTAGGTGCACAGAGCACCATTAACAAGTGAGGCAAATTCTGCTTAAATTAACAGTCCTGCGAATGGGAACCAGGAGCAGTTTAGCTGGTACTCCAGAGTGGGTATGGTATCACAATTGATTGCCCAGGTGATTGGTGAGTAGTCTCCGAGTTTTATCTTAACTCTGACCATACTCTGCATTAACACAGCACTAACTTTTAGCTGTTCTCCTACACTGGTGTCAGAAAAAGACTCGAAACAACCACTACAGATAGAAGTGTTGGAATCCAGCTGAGTTGCATAAGTGATGTCCACATCTCTGCCCAGCAGTACCCACACCAGATTCTGATGGGGATTTAAACCAGTAGCGTGAAACATGGTGCTTCAACTCTGTCTCATTACTTCTTTTTTGCCTTATCAACTCTGGGGTGCTGTGATCAGCTCTGGGTAAACAGTGAGAGGAGACAACTCTTAAACAGAGGGGCATTTGGGAAAGTGTGGAGTGTCCGGGGTTGCAGAGGTGACCAGGGCAGCACCAACACGGTGGAGTTGCAGCCAGTGTGCCTAAGAGTGCGGCCGTCATGACAGTGCTTCCCTAAGTCCCCATTATCCGTAGAGGCACGGCTGGTGCTGGGAACAGTCACACAGAGATTAGGTCCTTAAAGAGCCCTGCTTCAGCCGAGCAGAGTTTGAATACAAAACCTCAGCGTGTAATCCCAATGGTGTTGGCCCATCCCACTGATCTATGTTTCTTCCTCCTGCTGTCCATTCCTGAAGGATCAGAGCATGGGTAAGGCTTGTGCCCATTATGTGCTGTTTGATCCCAAATGGTCGGTTTGTGCAGTGTTGTGCTGTGTGCAGTGCTTGGGCTCTGCTTCTGCTCCCAGAGTCCCTTCCATGTGATGCTGCAGATAGCAAACCCAGGATGAGTTTGCCAGGAGAAAGCAAGAGCCTCATGGGATTGGACGTTTCAGCCCATGCAGTAGCACTTTAGTGCTCAGAGTGGTGGGAAGCTGAAAGCCAGACATATAGATGAGCCTTTAAGAAGGGCTTGGAAGGTCATCCAGGTATGGCAGAGATGATGGTGTTTTAGGTCAGCTGTAGGAAGGAAAGCTTTCCTCCCTGTGATGGAATCTTGTTTCATAAACCAGCGGACTTTCAAGACAGAGAGTTGTCTTTGGAGGGAATGTTGCTCCTTCCTAAACATTGTAGAGGAAAGTGTTAAAAGATGCTCCTGCTAATGCAGAAACCCTCCAAATCTTGCTCCGATGGTGTAAGACTTGTGGCCTTATTCTAATGCACTGTTTCTTCTTTCTGTTCTGTTTCCTCTTCCTCTCTGGGCCTATTTGTCTCCAAGCCCTCCTGCAGCTCTCCTGTCCTCTTTGTCCCTGTTGTGGTGTCTGCAGGGACTGTGCAAGGCAGCCCAGGAAGTCTCTTGCTCTCCTCTCCTGTTTCTTCAGCAGTCATTTTTATTTCTCAGTGCGTCTGGTGCCCTTGCAGATGAAGAGGTAATCACGGTTGCCTCCCTTGAAGGCTTTGACTCCCTGATTTGTCAATCCTGTTGCCTGTAAAACCTCGGTGATGTGCTCCAGGGTGGGAGCTGGAGCAGGGCAGGCAGGCTGAGTGACTCCAGTGCTCGGAGCTGGAAAGCCATCAGGGTTGATAAAAGCAAGACACGGATGTCTGAAGCTGCAAGGGATGACCTCGAGGGAAGGAGGTGGGAGTGACTCTGGGGAGGAGCAGTGCAGCTACCCAAGCCACTTCCCCATAGGACTGGGGAGCTCGGGGATGTGTCAGGGACCCCGGCCACCCATCACTGCCAGCTCTGTCAGCATCTGCTGGCTGGCATGTCACAGCAGGGTGCAGATTACCCCGCACAGCCCACATCACGCTTGTCACCAGAGCCCACTAAAACCACTCTGCGTCATCCTTNGGGGGAAGGAAATCCCTTGCGGGCTGATAGACAAATGGGCAGAATCACTTTTAGCCTAGCAATGCAGAGGTGGGATGGGCAGGCTGCCAGAGAGGCAAGAGCTGCGAAGGCATCAAGGGCATCACAGCTGCAGCAGCCCAACACAGAGCAACTGGAATGCAGTCTGAGTGTTGCTGAGGCTTCCCCTGGCTGCCTGGGGTTTTTCCACCAAGTCTGGTGTATTTAGACTGAAAACTCTTGAGGCTGGGACTGTCTCATTTTGTGTTTCGGTAGTAATTGGAGCAGGACCCTGAGCTGTAGCGTTGATGAGTATTTGTATTCCCAGAGCCAGAAATCCCCTGCTGCGGCCTTGTGTGATAAAGCACAGATTGAATTAAGAGGATTTTCATTGTTGTTTTATGTTTCTCTGCATGGGTTTTTGAAGAGTCCACAGTAATAAAAAATCTTTAGAAGTCTTTACTTGGAATAGAGCTCACATTAGGTGGGACAAAAACACTACTGAAAACTGGGGTTTTTTTCTCTTTTGATTGTGCTAATTCTTGGAGAAGGAGTTTAAGCATCCTTTCAGTGCTTAGCCCAATCAGGGGAAAAGTGTTAGCACTTTTCTTACTCTGTCCTTCTTGGCCTGTATCAGAGGCACTTGAAGAAAAGTTTGTGCAGAGATTTCTGCCGAGGCCCTATCAGAAGTCCATCTATCTTGGTTTAAAACAATTAGAGCATTTTTCCAGCGAGTGTTGGAGTGTTCGCTTACATAGGCACTGGTCCTGCTGCATTCCAGACTTGCTAATGACCCTGGAGCTTCTTTGCAGCTACTCATCTCACGTGGTGGAGAGACTGCAGATGTCCTCAAGAAAGGTCACTTTTCCTTGCAGAAAAAATCCCTCCAATCTCTCCTACCCCCATCTATATGGGCCCATCCCACCTGAAAACAAATGAACATTTGCGTTGCAGCTGACTCATCCTGACTGTGCCCGGTTAGGGCAGTTAAAGGTCTTTTTCTTGCTGCTCTTTTAGATGTGCTGCATCTGAAGGTATCTCTTGTCAGTAGCAAAAGCAAAATACTTGAGGTCAGGTGTCTGCTGCCTAAGGAAGTCATGTTTAAGATTGCTTTCTAATAGAAAACAGCCTTCAAAAGGTAACCCTTGCATTCCTCCTCATCAACAAAAGGTTGAGCATCTCAGGCAGTCTGTACTGCACTGGTGAACGGGACAAGGATAAGCAGCTCAGGGCAGGAGTTTGGAAAGCAGAGCAGCAATACAGAAAAACCCCATGGTAATTTGATCAGTTTGCTTTTGTGCATCAAATCTGAATAAGCAAGCACATCCACATAGATATACTTTAGTTGCTTCTGCCTCCTCCAGCTTTTCTCTTGTGCTCTCAAACCTAAATAAGATAATCTGGTGGTTATTAAGAACATGAACTGCAAAGCACCAAGCAAATGAAAGGAAAGCCCTGATCAGTTCCATTCTTGTTGGTCATCTGGGACAGATGGATGAACAGACACACATGTGTGCACACACAGGACACATTCTTTTCTTAGCTGTTCTGGCACTTACAGCAGTGCTGCTCAGGGGAGAATTTAGGTCAGGCCGAAAGTTGCATCCTGCAGGAGTAAGTGGATACATCCACCTAACTAGGCATACAACTTTTTCAGTGTCCTGTTCTACAGCTCTTGTTACAGTGAAGGGAACAGATTTCATCAGTGGCTACATGGAATTAACCTCTCAGCAGCTGAAAACATGGTTTCTACAAAATGCATTATCAGTTAATCCCCATTCCTGGCATCACGTGGAGAAAGCAGACCACTCTTGCTATATTTTGGGGTCTTTGGGCTCTACGTTGGCATAGAGACCTAGAGACCCTGAATTTTGGCGGTCTAGGTCAGCATGGAAAGGTGAGCAAAAAGCCTCCTTGAGCAGTCCGGTTTGCAGTGTCTGTGTTGGCTTACTGTTCCTGGGAAAGGTTTGTTACTTGAGTGTGCTCAGTTAGGGACGAGAGCATGGATCTGCTTTGGCTGAGTGTGGTTGGGAGTGTGAATCTGCACAGACCCTCACAAGACTGCATAACAGACTGTGGGAACAGGGATCAGTGAAGACTGTTGTAATTAGGACAGATAGAAGTTTTGCTCTAGCCAAGGTTGTTGTAATAAATCCATTGTATATTAACAGGTTTTCAGATGTTGGTGCAGAATTGGGCATAGTGTTCATTAAAGCTGGCTGCCTGTGTGGCACTCGTGACTAGTGCCTGTGAACTGCACCTAAATATGTCTCCCTAATGGCAGTTTTATCCCAGAGTTGTTATTGCCAAATTCTCCTTTTGCCCATAGAGATGTCAGTGTATTATCTTTGGCGTTGTGGGCCCATTGTGTTTACCTCCATGGAAAAAGGTCTGTCCTGTTGCCACCACAGCTTGCTATGCTTCTCCATGGGCTCAGCTCCTAACAAACATTTACACTGCTTTAACCTCCCTTTCACTTGAGATGGTAGCAAATATTGGTCACATATCTGCTTTCTAGTGCCAGGTGCTGCTTAAAGAGCACTTTTGAGGGTGTTTTTTAAGAGAAAAATCCCCTCTGTGACTTAAATGTGCCTGTGTTACTGGCTGTAATAAACAACTCACTAAATAGATCAGTCTGCAAATGCTGACCGAGGTGGAATATTTGCCTAGGGCAAGGCAGGCTTTCTTTTTATTTTTGCTTGGTTTTTTTCTTTCTTCCTTTCTCTTCAAGCCTTGCTGCCTCCTAGATGGAGGGCTGTGATTCAATGTCACTTGGCCTGAATGTCCTCTTTGGAAGCCAAGGCCCGTGTGAGATGTGTGGTCCTTGTCTGCCGTGCCTAGCAGGCTGTAGGAGCTCTCTTGAAGGTACTTTTTGTATCTGCACCTTTAATCCTTTGACGAACAGCAAGTTCATTATACCATGGGCATGAAATGTGAGGCCTGGCATGGACCAGAAAACTTTGGGGTCCTTGCTCAGAGATGAGCGAGAGTGTGTGGAGTTGGTGGCACACAGTCAGCCCTTTTCTGGTAGCTTGGTAGCTTCTCTGCAAAGCCAGAACAGAGGGGAAATGTGCTGCTGTGCACAAATATGCCTGGCACATATAGCTGAAACAGGAGCACGAGGGCAAAGTTTGGTCTTTGGTGAACTGAACTGTAGCCTGAAAAAGTAACTGGGGTCATCAGTGGGCCATCAGGGTGAGGAGCAAGGCAAGCTGGCTTTGCTGTCTGCTGTAGGGCAAATCCTAGCCAAGAGCAGAAAGGCGTCCTGTGCCTTGGAACATCAAACCCCTGGCTCTGACAGATGTCAGGGAGCAAATCCTGTGGTGGCAACTGAGGCCATCACTCTCCTGTATCGCTGCATCTGCTGTTGCCCCGCAGTCACCTCCTTTGTTGGTTTAAGCTATTGCACAGAGGGACTGTCGTGTCACGTTCTGACACATCTTGGTGTTTTCTCCTGAAGTGTGGAAAGCCGGACTGGCAGAGCCCAGCCACATCCTTCCCTGCTCGAAGTGCTGCTGCATCACCCCCTGGCAGCCCCACAGTAAAGGCCGAGGCACATCCTGCACAGTTTTTTTTTCCAGGCTGAAGACTCTGCCTGGAAATTGTTAGTCCAGATGGAATTAATTTTTTTTTTTAGGTTTTTTCATTGTCTTTTCAAAACCAGGGGTCTGTTTGTGCCCATTAAGCTGTTGCTTCCTGAGCAAAGCAACAACACGAAAATTGGGCTAATCCTCAGATGGTAAATGATTGTATTCTGCCAAGTTCTTAGAAAAACCCAACCAAACCTAGCCACCTCCATATCTTATTTGCAATTTCATATTGCTTTCTGAAACACAGTGAGAATGAGGTTTTCTGAGCATGACTTTGCCCTCTGCAGAACAGGAGGGAGGGTTTGGGTCAGACACATAGTTATCAATCTCTGCTCTTCTCTATTTGCCTTTTCCCTTGTGTAAACTTGAGGCGTGAAGCTGCTGGAGATGGTCACATGTCCGATATTTGTATTCATGAACACAGTACTTTAACATTTATTCTCCTGGGCTTCAATGTACTTTCCTTGGTTCTGTCTACGTGTGGTTTGCCTGCTGCAATTGTAATATTCAACAGACACTGTAGGTAGAGGAAGGTCAGAAGCATCAGCTTTCCATATGACCTTGACAGATTCAGCTGGTGAAAGTTATAGAATTGGATTATGGGATTTACAATGAAAAGATGGTTTAAGGGACAAGAGAAACTGCACCTGCTATTTTCAAATGCTGGCCTGGTGTAATAGCAATCAGGAGGGACACAATTGAGGGAGACAGAAGGTAGAAGACATATGTGAAGTTTAATTTTGTTTGTTTTTCTGTGGGGTTTTGTGGTGTTTTTTTAATCCTGTACTTGTGCAATATTGTTCCAGAGAGCTGGAATGGGCTTTTTTTGTAATTTATTATAGAAGAAAAATCAATGACTTGCCAGTGTTTCTATCTTCTAGGTAGAATTGATTTTTTTTTACTTAGAAATAGTGTCACATTGAAACCCACAGGAATATTAACATTGCTGGATGTCACCTACTCCACATCCTACTCTGTACATGCAGTGGTCCCAGGGCTAAACATGCTCCTAAATGTGCTCGCTTTTCTGGGCACTAAATGCCTTCTTCTCTAATTGTTATCAATCAGTTCCTTCAGCAGGTCTGTTGTCAGGCAGGTCTGTAAAGTCTTGTTTTGGAGCGAGCCTCTTTTTGATACTGTATTAAAGAAGCCTATTTTATTGTGCTTTTAACATTCCTGAACCTAGGAGAGTAGTGGAATAATACTTGGAAGACATTAAAAATGCTCAGTTCAGAACTCTAAATGATGATACTTCTACTCTGTTTAAACCTCATTTCAAATATGTGGTGGCAACAGACTGATAATGGTTCACAAACATAGTGTAATCAAAATGTATTGGTGGATACAAAAGAAAAGAGCTTGATGAAGTCTTTATTCCTGCCTTTTGTGGAATGAGATTGCTGTTTATTGGAAGTAGTAATCTCTCAGATAAACATATTTTTCTGCTCTGTGGCTCTACAGCTCAAAAAATACACTTTGACAGTGCCATACCCTTTTAATATATATTTCTTGGACTCGGTAAACAGTGTCCATTGCTTGGAGCAAGCTAAAATGTTCCACACACCAAAAACATTAAAATCAATACACTTTTTTCATTGGGCATAACAGAACGTGCCATTGGCCTCAAAGAAGACAGCTTGGCAGGGGAACAGAGCTGGAAAGAGTTGTCAAGATGTAAAAATATAATGAAGGAGCTACAGGGCTTTTCCCCCACAAAATAACTGCTCTCAGTTTTTAAGAACCTTCAAGTATAACAAGCAGCTTGGAATGAAAATCCTGCATGAAAGCAGGAGGACAGCCATGACCTCTTTGTGCTGTCCTGGGGAAACTCACTGAGACATTGCTGTATTCAGCAATGTGCAAAACTTCACTCACAGCAGCTTTCAGTTCCCTAATTGCCAGGTGAATAAGGATTTGGGAATTTAGGCTAGTGCCTGTGACTGCTTAGAGTCTACTGGAATGCAGTAGTTGCATGTCCCCCTGTTCCTAATTAAAATATATTTTGAAATGTCAGGGTGATAGTACTTGTTTTAATACTTGAGCTCTGTGGTAACAAGCCATCGTTTCTTTCTGGAGCTGGATTTGCCTGCCGAGGTCAGTGGTTTGAAGTGATTAGGAATGGCTGTGAGTGGCTGTCACCAGTTAAGGTGCTACCAAAAAGGGAGATGAGGACATAGAAATGCTGTTCTCTGCTTTGTTTTTGTCTCCCGCTCTGGTTTGAGCTGTGCCATAAAAACAAGCTTGACAAGCATTTTGAGGCTGCAGATTTTAAACGAGTCCTAGATAAGCATGTTTGAGTTCCAGCAGAGCACATCTGATCTTGCAAACCCCCCTGTCTAAGTGCTTTGCACTTCTGCACAGACTATTACAAAGGACTGGCATGTGCTGTAGGGCTTGGCCATGCTGTGCATCTGTTTGTTGCCAGCATTTGCAACTGATCACTCTTACCCTGGTGTGAGGGAAGCACTGTGATGTGCTCAGTGTACATTTTTAATATACTGGTGAAATTGTTCAGCTGCTAAACTGTTTGTGCCACATGGTGGGAAGCATATCCCCTACTTGGGCAAAGTGCTCCCTTATATGCCTTTTGGTGGTGACCTGTGCAACTATGCAATAAGTAGATGACCAAAGCCCTGTCAGCTTGGCCACGTGCCACAGGGGTTGGTCATCGTGTGTTGGTGGCAAGGGGCAGCTTTCTAGTCCTGCGATGGGAGAGAACCTGTAAGCACAGCACATCCCTCTGAGCCAGTGGCACACAGCACAGCCCCTACAGCCTGGTTTGTGTCTGTGTAGAGGTTGGCTTTCACAGACAAAGGCTGGAATGACAAAGAGATGGAAGTGTTACGGGTCTTTAGCAGTGTTTGTTCAGCAGTCTTCTCAGCTGGCTGTTGGCAGCTTTTTTTCTGGACTTGAATATATTTTGCAAAAATGATGCTGACATTTTTTACCTTCTGTCTTTCTTTCCATCTTGCCTGCAAAGCAAAAACATCCCAGCAAAACAGTCACAGGGGGAGGCCGAAGAGCAGCATCAGTGTCTTAGAGCCAGGGGTTGTTGTGTTTGCTTTCCTACTCCTTGTGCATTTTTCTAACTCCCTGGACATAGAGCTAGACCTACCTGGACTAAAGTGGTTCTGTTTTGCTGACCTGTTCTTCTAAAGTTGCAGAGGGATATAACGTTTTGGGTTTTTTGAGCTCAAACATTGGTTGGCTTCCCAAGGCTCTGCCTCACAGCTGTAGGGAGAGGAAAACTGGACAGACTGGGACTGTGCAAAATGTACCAGGGACAGACTGGGACTGTGCAAAATGTACCAGCTTCCCTTCAGTGGGGTGAACACAGAGTGTCTGCTTGGTGTGCTCCAAGGGTTTTCAAGCTGCCTTGCACTTGCATGTGCCACTGAGCTTTGCTTTGAGCTGTCAGTTCAAAAGGACCAAAAACTCTTGTCGTAGCTGCCAAATGTCATCTGCTTTCATTTGGAATCATGCAAAACATCAAGGTTCACTCATTTCAGTCAAAATCAAATCTAGGCTTGCTCAGAAAGGGCTTGACCTAACATTCATTGAAGCCATGAAATTCAGTTGCTGTTTTAGTGACAGGCTGGGGCTGCCTTGAGAGTGCTGGGAACGTTGGTAGCCCTCGGAGCTTGTGATAGCTGTTCTGGTTTTTCCACTGAAGCTGTGTGGAAAGGCAGATCTGACTCTTGTCCTCTGTACCCTGACAAAAGACATGTCCCTGTTCACCTCAGGAGCCCTGGGTCAGAGCTGACATGCTGCTGCTGCAGCTCAGAGCATCGTTCAGAACAGCATAAAATCTGCAAACGATTCTCGAGTGACTGCAGAGGAGCTGAGTTGGGCCAAAATAACACCTGGGATGATTTTAGCAGTTTTCTCCTCATCTGTCTGTGCAGGCTCAGGGAGGTGGCTCTTTGGACCCAAAGGTGGGAATTTCAAAGTTAGGCAAAACTCATCCTAGAGATGCTGTAAAACTGTGGTTTGTTCTTTTTATGGGCTGTTTGAATTCTCTTTCCATTAAATTCTGTATTCACGAACTGTACTCTTTCTTGGCTGGAACATGCATTTCACAGACTCTATATCATCCATAGCTGGAAACTACCAGATTAACCTTAACTCTAGCATTTTTATTCACACACATTGAAATTGAAACTTCTGTATGGTAGGAAGTCTGTGTTGCTTCCCTTGCCTTCGAGGCTGATTGTCATCTGGTAATACTAACTAGAAGATACATTTTGCTTTTTCTTTCCAGCTGTGGTCTATTCACAGCAGGATCCTCGCCATAATAGCAGTCTCTGGGCTCTTTGTAAATGGGTGTTACACCTGCATTTGAAAAATGTCAGCAGCCAGCTGTGCTGTATTTTTTATTGGTATTACAAGTAACTTTAGAACACCAGCTTCTTTGTACCAGATATTGTATAAGCAGGGCTGCTGGCGTAGGAGGAGTGAAGAGCACGGACTCTCCAGAATCCCAAAATCTGTCCTGAGAGGAGCAGAAAAAGCAGTAGAACTGGAAAGCCTTTGAGATAAGTTATTTCAGAGAGGGATGATGGAGTGCTGGCATTAGGTTTGGGAGTCTTTGACACAGCACAAATCCACTTCCAAACAAGACAGGGAACAAAGCATATGATAAACTTCTTTGTGACTATCCACAACAGCTTGGAAAACTGAGTTCAGTGGCAGTCTGGAAGGATGTGCTTGGCACAACTGTTCAGTTTTGTTTTGTTCTGATGGCTTGAATGATGGAATAGAGTATGCTTAACAAGCATACTCTGAGGGTAGGGTGCTCTGAGCTGGGAGGAACTACAGATACTCTTTAGAGAACCAGATGTGGAGTTGCAGATAGTCTTGACAGGTTGAAAAAGTAATCCACAAAAAGGCGAGTGAGTTCAGTAAAAGCAGTATGAAATACTGCGTTGGACTGAATCAGATTCGTACAGGGTGCAGCATAGCTGGGTCTGGAGTAGTTCTAGAAAAGGCTTGTTGAGAGTGAATCAAAGAATATTACATTGTTAGTAGGAAAGAAAATGCCACACAGGGATGTAAAAGCAGCAGTATCGTCTGCAGGACATGTGAAAAAATCTGTATACCTGCACAGCACTGGTCAGGGGTTAGGTGGACCACAGTGTCCCCGTGCAGGTACCCACAGCAGCAGGGACTGGGGGAGTAGCCTAAGGAAAAGCTTGGAGACTGTGCTGGGAGAGTTGAAAGAGGATAGTTTACATAATCTAGAGCTGAGAGTTTTAAGGAAGGGGGGTAGATGTGACCACAGCCTTTAAGTATGGGCCCTTCCTCAAGGAGGAAGGGAATAATTCATGTTCTGGCCTAAACCAGAAGTTTTAGGTTTCTTTTGCAAGTGGAGCAAAACTGCAGTTGAAAATCAGCTGTGAGGAGACTGATGTGTTGGAGTCACGTGTCTGGGAAATACACGAGTAATGGGTACAAAGACAATAGGTGATCTGTGTGGGCAATGGGGAGATATATCACTTCACTACATTCTTCTAGACCTGCTTTTAGGATGCTTGTAGGTGGGCTAACAGCCTTCCATGAGAACATATTCAAGGAGTGTTTTGTACATAATTACACTTTAAAACTTCTCTGTGAAAATGAGCTGCTCCAACACTGCTAGGAGGAAAGCATTGCTCTTAAGCAGAAGTTACCTGATGTATTGGGCCAGGGTCAGTGTTCAAGGGAGGTTGCAAGGTTGCAGTTCTCACTGACTCAGTTGGCAGCATAATTTCTGAAATTTCATTAGCCTGTAGAAAGGACTTGCAGATAAGGTGTGTTCAGGGCTGGCTTTGAACTGCAGTGAGTGACGACTGGGCTGCGTGAACACCTATCTGAGACATAACACTCGCTAATGATCAGACTGACTTGTCAGATCCAGCCTCCTTTGCTTTCCAGTTGAAAACGTGCAATTTCCATGCAATTTGATGTTGTTTGCCAGTGGAAGGTGTTTGATCCAGCAATGAGATGGACAGCTATCTTCCTTCCTCCAGTGCAGCTCTCTACCTGTGTGGAAAGAGGAGCATGGTGCAGCATTGGAGGTGGCTGGATGAGCCATGCAGTGCACTGGAGATGGCAGGATGTGCCATTCAGTTCAGCCGGCATTCCACTTGCTCAGCCCTGGAGCAGGTTGCTTAGGGACAAACTGTAGTGAGCACAAAGCGCTTGAGTAGAGGTGGTGCATTGGTGGTTTGCTGTCCTGGAAGGGTAACTTTGAAGCTGCAAGTCCTTATAAGATGGGTGAAGGACTTAGAGCTTGAGCATTACCAGGTACCTCTCTCTTCTTAGAGAGCAGATGGCAGTAGGGGTAGACCTGGAGCAGCATGTGCTGCTCAGTACATGTTCTTAGCTGTGCTGCATGGACACGGGGATGCAACCCTGAGCTTCCCGCTATTTGTCTCCCACTGTTGCAGGACAATTCATGCTCTATGGCAGTTCTGCAGCCTGCCCTGCAAATGTGGGACAGACACCATGGTGGTTGAGGTTGTATTGTGTATGAGAAAGCTATGCAAGGCTGTGGCAGGAGCGAGGATCCACAGCCAGGAGAGAGCATCTGTGTGCATGTGGTGAGTGGGATGGAAAGCAGAGTGTTTCATGCCTCAGCACTGGAGCGACAGGCACTGAGTAAGCAGGGCCAGCACATCTCTGAATGTGCCTCCCCACTGAGTTCCTCTTAGGGAGGTGGAAATCTGCTGCTTCATGCAGAGAAAAGCTATGTAGACAAGCTTTTTTGCGTTTTTTGTTTTGGTGCCTGGTTTTGTGCAAAACACGGAAATCCTTTCCTGCCTGGTCTCTTTTCATTCTTTTTGCTGTCAGTCATTGCACATGTCATCAGTGTGTGTGGAAAAGACTGCACAGTCAGAGCACTAACCTACTGCAGCCTCCAGTGTGTGAAAAGCTGCATTAGCTTGAAGATTTTCACATGAGAACTGCTGATGATTGATGGGACGTAGTGTGCAGTCATTAAAACCAGAAATGTGTGTCTGGAACCCCTCACGGGTGTCCGGGATTAAAGAGACCGTAACAAACTGCATTACTGGTGCACATGTGAGCAAGCATTGGGGTTTGTGCTGGAAGCCTTGTTTCTGCAGCACAGTTCAACTCACTTCAGCAGCCAGGGAGGAGAGAATTTGTGCAACATGCTTAGGGAAGGTTCATCCAGCCTGCTGCAGTACCCAGAATGCTCTTATTTGCATCCCTCCGAGCTAGGATGCAGATGACAAAGTGCAAACTGCACACAGCCAGGTGTAATGCAGGTTTTTCTACTGGGTTTCAGTGTGCTGCCGTCAGTGCTGCACTCCAAACAGCTGGCTTTGTTGCAGTGCAAGCGCTGTCATGTTAGCTGGTGTCAGATGCCAGCCATTTACAGTATACGCCATCACAGCATGACTTAAGTTGGCAACACAGAGTCAATCACATGCCAGCAGCCTACTGTAAGGGTGGGGGAGTGTGTGGGAAGAAATGGGGAGAAGATACTCTTATAAAATGCTTTAATGATTTATTTTTAATATTCATTTTTCAAGCCTTGGAAAGTGCAGTCCATATGCTTTTCCCTCCTGGCTCTAGTTGGCAAAGAAGCTGATGGATATGGTCCTTCAGACTCCTTCCATTTTGTGAGGAGCCAGACAATACAGCTATATTTAGCATGTTACCAAGGCCAGCAACAGTCTGTTATGGGGTGGTGATTCTCTGGCTGCAGGTTTGTGTGCCACCCAGGACAGGGTGGGAATGCACCTGTCCTGGAGTCAATACTCAGGCTAAATTGACAGCAGCAAATTTCAAATTTCTAGTTACAGGAGGATGGCTGCGCTAGTGTCAGCAGGCTCAATGTGCTGCTTACCAGCACAGATCAGTCTCTGAGCACCAGGCCCCTTCCCAACACGTGCAGTGACCACTCCAGGTGCTGCAGTGGTGCCTTTTGGTTCAACACTCAGCTTGGAGAGCGTCTCAGTTGGTCTTCTGTGCACAGCCTCGGAACTGTCCTGTGCCCTATGCTGAGCTTTCGATATGCTGAAGCCACAACTAGTCCCTGCAGGAAAACTGTGCCTTGTAGCATAAATATGCTCATCCAGAACTTGGAGACCTGACTCCTGTTGTATTTTTCATTGTATTCCTAGGCCACACAGGTATAAAGTGGAGTTGTCCTTATTTATCCCCAGCCTGATATCCACGCAGCAGATTTGCTACCAGTTCCCTGTTGCTTTCCCTGCTGTGTTGCAGCTGGTACTGAGGAGTTAAAAATGGCAGTTCCTTTGTCCTTCTGGCGGCTTTTGTAGAGCTGAAATTGGTCTTGAAGAGCATGTGTTTCTGGGAAGTACCAAGAACTGTGTGTGTTGTGATGGAAGGGTAGAAGAAGGGCTCACCCCTACCAGTGTTGGAGTTCAGAGGGTACTAGTGGTGCCCATCAATATAGAGCAAGACATCTTCAAAGTTGTTGCGTAGCAAAATGTCTAAACTGGGAACATTTTGTGTCACTCTGTCACATCATCAGTTCCTAAAATTCATCTGAGAGATTAAGAACTTACTGTGGTGCTGGAGAGGGCAGCTCAACTCAGCTGTGGCTTCCAGTACACCGTAGTGAAAGACAGTGGTTGGTGGTGCTCAGGATCAAAATGTTGGCGAGGAGGAGTTAGACCAAAGGTATAGGTTTGAATCTGAGCGTAGCAGTGATTAATTTAGTCTTTCTGAGCCCTTGAAGACCTGACTGACAGCACTTCACAGCCTTTGCTCTGCAGCAGCATCTACACAGCTCTGTCTCTTACAAATATGTGTCCTTGAAACCAGTAGAACTGTGTGGGCACTGGTTTCAGCTTACAGGCTCTGTCTGCAAGACCAAGGCCTCGTGCTGTATGGTGGTTTTTTATTGGTAGTAAAAATGTTCTGTTTGTAGAACCTCCTGTTGGAATTAAACAAACCGCTTTGAGAGGAAAAAAAAGTAGAACAAAGCTTCACACCAGGCTAGGGTTGCTGGTATCAATGATATTCACAATTTCAGTTGAAATAGCAAAGTCCTTCTCAAGTTGAAGTCAACTGTGTAAGTATTGTTTACAAAAATTAGTAATTCTTTTTTTCATCTTCTCCATTCCTGCAGTGTAGAAACATCTACACAGATTTATTCCAAATTTGATAGAAATAAGTGTTTTCCCAGCCCAAAGCACTTGTGCCAAGTTATAGTCAGGAGAAATTTCTAAGGCTGATGTGTAAGCCTGTGGAGGCTGGAGCTTAGAATCGAGCAGCTGCCTGGCCATGGACAGCTTGTGGTTCCGTGGGGTCTGCTCCTGGTCAGCAGCAGCTCTGCAGAAGCTGTGGAGGTGGGATACTGCAGATATGCTCCAGGAACCCTGGTCTCTTGCTAGGTCCCAGGTGATGGCAAGGGCTGTAGAGAGGCCTGGTCCCATGCAGCCGTGAGAAGGATGGCCCAAACCTGCCTAGTGCTGATGAGTGTTGTCCTTGCAGAATAATGCGGTTATTTCCTTTGTAGTGACACTGAGTGTCTGAGCACCAGCCAGCTGCGTTGTGCCATTTTACCCTCACTTCACACAGATATGAGAAAGTGTCTGGTGATGAAGATTCATGTCCTCAGGGGCAGTGAGCAGTTAACTTACTGCTGGGGATCTGGGGCTGTTGGATTGCTGAGAAGCCAAAATGATAGCATTAAAAAGCCTCTTTCTTTTTGCGTTGGGTTGTTGGGAGCCACTGGGCTCTTTCAGGAGCAGGGCAGAGTTTCATTCCACAAAGCCAGGCTGCTAAAGTTTGGAAGTGGGTTTTTTTCCTGTCCACTGGGTTTAGCCCATCACTTCTTGCACTTAATTATTTGCCTTTTGTTTAACTCTGATCTCCTTGGAGCAGGTAAGAGAGGAGCCTGTTCCCATGACACATGTCAAACAGCTGCTTTTCAGGTGCAGTCAAGCTCTGCAGCCGTCTCCCCAGTGAAGCTGTTGTCCCCACCAGGAAGGGGGGCAGAGAAAAGCTTGGAAATCGCAGGCTGCTCTACAGCAACCTGGCATGCTGGTGAGCCTGGCTGGGGATTCAAAACCAGCCCCTGCAGTGGGTCATGGTGTTGGCTTTTTGCGGTGGTACTTGGACTGTCCAGTGATTCCATCTGTATGTTTACAAAAACCTTAAAGAATCCCCAGGAGAATATCTCGGATGCATCAGGGGCTCATCCCAGGAGGTTCCCACCTGAGCCTTGGGTGCAGTGGTATGTAACAGCTGTATCCTTGTGGACCTGGTTGAGGGGTTACAGCTGTGCTGCACGTGATCCTGCTAGCAGGGGCAGGTACATGGGGTCATCTGATGTGCCCCTTTTGGAAAGCAAATTTAATTACACTGAGACTGAGAACTCTGTGTCTAGCCCTTGAGGAGAGTTCCTGGGACAGGCTGGGTAATAGATGGTCCTGCACCTTTGCTGGCTGCAGGAACCATTATTAATTATCTGTCATGGAACAGCTCTGTGGCTTCCAGGTCTGGCCTTATTTTAATAGGCTCCGAATAGCTGAAAAGAATTTGTTCCTCAAAAAAGTTACCATTTTTGCATAAAAGTTTTATAAATAAGCATAAGGTTACATTAAGTATTTCATGTATTCTGTATGCCTCTT
Source organism: Rhagologus leucostigma (assembly GCA_013397725.1). Taxonomy (NCBI): domain Eukaryota; kingdom Metazoa; phylum Chordata; class Aves; order Passeriformes; genus Rhagologus; species Rhagologus leucostigma. The sequence goes on along the minus strand of VZTD01004544.1, from coordinate 132,237 downwards.
GTTTCTTGAGGAAGAAATTCAAGAAGAAAAGGGGGAAGAGAAATACCTTGTTTTTCAAGAACTATTTCATCTTAATGACAACATTTGTTACTAGCTTTCTTATTCAGTGATGTATTGATATTTATCTTCTTATGTCTACTTGCAAACACTATTAAGGTAAGGCACAGTTTATATATGATTTTTAAGTGATGATCTCAGTTGATTTGCAGGGATAACATCAGTGATTTCTTGCTTTTTAGGAGCCACTGGCATGGCCAGTGCTTACATTTATTGCAGGGGGGAAGGAGTCAGTGATGCAACACGCATCGCTTTTGACAAATGAAAGCATGAAAGGGGAAAATAGTTTCAGTTCTTCCTCCTGTGACTGCCAGTTCTCAGCATCTCGGGGTACCTGCATGTTGTGCATCAGAGGTGTTGCCTTACAGAGCTGTCCTCTTAAAGTTTTATCCAGTGCAGCTGGGGAGGCAGTGGAGACAGTTTTGTTTCTTGCTGTCTGGTTGTCAGGGCCAGTTAAGTGTTCGGGTGTTGGGAAGGAGGGGAAAAGCAACCCACGCAAGGAAACAGGGTATTTTTCTTCTTGTTTCTGGAATTGTTGCCACTAGCTTCTGAAAGTATTGGTGTTTGTGTTAGATTGTTTGGTGTTTTTTCTTAAAACAATAATTTTAACATCAGGAAGCCTGACTTTGGTTTAGCTTGATAGTATTTGGTTAGTGTTACTGCAAGAGAAGTCATGTTGCTCTTCTCTTCACCTACTATATAAAAATCATAAAAGAGGCACAGTAGCTACCAAGTCAACTCTGCCTCAATGATTGTGTTGTTCCAATAACCCAAACAATCCTTAATTAAATTTCTCCGGCTGCCCTGGGTGTTACATTCACTGAAATGCTGTTCCATTATGTTTTTTAGGGCCGGTGTACCCGAGAGAACTGCAAATATCTCCACCCTCCCCCACATTTAAAAACACAACTTGAAATTAATGGACGCAACAACCTGATCCAGCAGAAGACGGCTGCAGCCATGTTTGCTCAGCAGATGCAGTTCATGCTACCGGGCGCGCAGCTACAGCCAATTGTGAGTTACAGCCACGGATCCATTGGGTTCACACTGCTCCCTCTTCCTCTCCTGTTTCTTCACAGAGGCCCCAGCCCTGTGCCTGAGCTCAGGCCGTTGTCTGTGCTGCCCAGAACTGGGCAGAATCTTCCACAAGGGTGTCTGATGCTGCCTTTGCATCTCCTTGCAGGCTGTGTCTCTCTTTTCCTCTGATAACTGAGGAGCTGTGAGATTCAGGGCTTCAAGTGGAAGGATCTTACCACCAGGTGCTTATTTGACCAGTTGATTTATGTACATCCCAGAAGTTCTGAGTGGCTCAATTCCAGTGGATCCTGTTTCAGATAGCTGTTTTACACTGAGATGATGCTGATCACTCCCTTGGACTAGATGTGTTGCACAATTGGACTAAAACTGGGGAAGATGAATCCCATCTAGACTTTAATACTTTTTTATGTCTGGGAGTGAGACCCATTTCACTGCAGTTGTCCCAGCAGAGTTATGCTAATGTCACAGCCCTGTCACTTGTTTTTCACAGTAACAGTGATTTAGAGTAAGAGCAGGAAAGATTTGCGTCTCTTCAGGTAGGAAGGGAAGCCTGTGGGAGACAGGTGTTTGCAGAGCAGGTAGTTCAGAGAAACTTTCACTGCCTGTCCCTGCTTTGGCCTGTCAGTTAAAACAGGTTTCAGGCTGGAGAACCCTGTTATGCCAGGGAGAGGATGGCTTGTGTCTGCTGGTTGGTGTATCTGGGAGGGGATGACATTTGTCAGCTGAGTTTTAGTCTGTCATAATGTATATTTTAAGAACTGTCAGAGGTCTTGAAGCAGCTCTTCAATGCTGATGTGAATAAGCTGCACTGAGAGTTAATTGGGAGTTCTCAGTTTAAAGTTGGGGCTGACTATCTTTCCTGGGGCAATGTGCACTTAGTATGTTCTAGATGGATGAGGCTCCTTGTGCTGTGCCATGCAGGAGGACTGGCCAGATCCCTCGGACAAGCTTTTCTAGCCTTAAGGTGTCAAGTCTGTGAACCAGCCTGAGCTTGTCCCACCTACAGTGCCTGGCCTCTCTGCTCACGTAGGTCACAGCATCTGTCATCTCAGCTTTGAAAAGCTCAGATGTTTCTGGTTTATTCTCACCAGAGAACAGTGAAGGATTCCTCCTTGTTGGAGGCTGTTGTGATGTTTGGTGTAAGAGCTTGTGATGGAGCTGTTTCAGCAGGGAAAGCTGGCCAGTGTCCCTTCATGACGGTGGTCTGCCACCAGACTGGGGCATTTCCTCAGTCTGGCATATTCCTCCTGTGTTTTGGGGGCTTTTCCATGTTTGCCATCACTCTGATCATCCAGTGTGTCTGCTAGTAGCTTTACCTTGGCCCTGCCATATAAGCTAGGAAAATGCTGTTTATTCTTCCTATTTCGAAGATGGAAAGGTGAGAGGAAATTTGCCACAGAAAAGATCTTTAATTGTGCTGTGCCTTAGTCTCTTATCTGCTGTAGTCTTGTGCCTCTTTTTTGTGGAGTTTGAAAGTATGTCCACATCAAAAGGAAATCCTGAATTCCCACGAAATAGTAGCACTGGTTTCCAAGCCCTGTACCAAAAGCAAACCCTTCCTGTTTGGAGTTCTCCTCTGTGGGGAATTCATGGTGGACACTCTTTGGGTGGCTATTCAAAGCATCTTTGGGATTTCCTCTTTGGAAAGTTCCAGTCTTCCCACTTTGCAATCTTGCAGATCCAGTATGCTCCTAAATTTTACTCCTGCCTTTTAAATTGTCTCTGAGACTGAATGTCTTGGTTTGTCTGGTTAGTGCTCTCATTTCAGAGCTAACCTTATCTGATGAGAAAGGCCCCTGGTTTCTAAATTGTGCCATAAGAGAGACATGGGCAAAGAAGGAAAATAAAAATTTGTTCTGCCGTGACTGCTCCCTTCCTGCCTTCCCACACTTTATCAGACTAAACAAGCTCTTGGTCTGATTCCTGCTGCCCAACTTGCTCCCCACCAGTTTCAGGACAAACAAGAGATTGCTCTTTCAACTGCCTTTGATTTCTCAAAGATGCTGTCAGTGGAAGCTGGCTTTGAGAATTTTTTTCTCTCTAAGTGAGAAGGGTGGGGCCTCCTTCTGGCTACACATGATATTTGTCAAAGCAGAAAGTATTGTATCAGATGCAGCAGCAGAACAAATGCCATGTGATCAGAAAGCTGATCAACAGGATGCCTGCTTAATTGGGATGCTTGCCAGAGATGAGATTTGAAACAGCATGCTTAGTAGCTCCGAGCAATAGCTGAATGCTTAGACATTTTGAAGTGCAGTTTCACCAGGAGTTAAAAAAAAACCCAAACCACCACCAAAAAAACCCTACCAAATCCAAACCAAACCAGCACTTGACATAGCAGCTTTCCACCAGGCTTCCTGAAATGGAATCCTGAATGTGTCTGTCTATGAGCCGGGCTCTGGCATTGATAGGAAGAGCTACTTTGGTCAATGTTGTGTCTGGTTTCTCAGATACGGTCACTTTGCGTCCTGTGTGTGCCAGTGCAAGACCACCCAAAAAGTCCTGCACCTTGGACCTTGTCCCCACCCTCTTCATCCTGCTTTATCCCTTTGCAGCAGTGTGGGACAGACTTTTGGAGCTGACCATGAAGGTGCTTCAGCCCAGGGTCCAGTTGAGGTGGTGGAGCGGGCACTGGTTTGCCCGGTGCTTCCCCGTTAGTGCCTTAACAAGCTGTTAACGGAGTACAGCAGTGGTGATACACCTGCCACCACTCCTGCCCTGCAGCTGCCTCTGCTGCTGCCTAGGGGAGCTGTTTCCTTGCTTTCTTTTCAAGCTCTTCATCTTTTCTTCCTGTCAAGGTCTTTGCAGACAGGACTATCTGGATACTTCTGAGTCACCCATGCCCCTGAAGACAGCCCAGACTTTAACCCAGCCCTTTGTTCCCTCCTAGGGCAGCAGGATCCTGCTGCCACTCCTTGGTGCTGATGAAGGGGTTAAAGCAGAGGGTGAGCAACTTGCTTGGCCAGTGATGCTTGGAGCAAGTGCCGGGGCCGATTTCAACAGGTGCTTTGCACAGGAATTTGTTCCATGCAGCAAAAACTGGATTTATATCTCAGCCTCTAGTCAAAGGCGTGCTAGGAATGAGTAAACATACATACCCTGGCCCACCCAGGAGCTGGTATCTGCCAAGAGACAATGCTGTGGGATGTTAACACCTGTCTTTTACGCTATGCAGCAGCTCACAAATGAGAGATCCTTTGAGGAAGGAGTGTGTCTTTGCAGTCTGGTTGGGGAAATGAGCATCTGTGGTGGTAGGTGGCTGGATGCTTTGGCCGGTTGGATTCACTGAGCATGCTCAGCCTTCATGTGGGGGGTGGTTTTCCAGCCAGCCAGCCCCATGCAGTTACGTTGGAGGGGAACGCAGGTTTCTGGGTTTTCTGACAGCATCAATAATGTTTTTAATATCAAGGTTTTCAGTCTTGTCAGTACGAGATCTTTATCTTCAGTTTCTATTACCAGACTGTAAGCTGCCATTTTTTTTGTGTGCTTTCCATATATAGCTGCTTAGCAGTGACCCGTCTCCCCTCCTTCAGGCTATCAACACCTCTATATTTACAGCGGGCCTCTCATTTTCAGGCTTTCCCTTTTTTAGGGTCTGAGGTAACTCAGAATCAACACTTCCTGGCTGAGACAGTGCTTGTGTTTGACAAAACACCAACCGCTCCTGCCTTCCTCTTCACACCCACTCTGTGTTTCTTTTCTAGCTTTAGCACAATTTCTGGTAGGCAAATTGAATGCAACTTCTAGATTGTTAACAAAATCAGCTGTTCCAGGTTCTGTCACCACCACTGGTGACAAATGTCCCTCCCTGGGATGGTGCCTTCTCTCTGCTCACACCTTCAACCCAACAGCTTCCATGCTTGAGGACTATGAGGAGCTCACAGCTGTCGGAGACCTTGGCAGCCCTCTCCCTGAGATGTGTTCTGACAGCAGCCATTTCAGCTTTTTTTAATTAATACTATTCTTACAAGCATTTTAATACTCAGTAAACCAGTCTTGTGAGCTGCTACCAGCCTGAACCCTTTGCTGCTGCACTGTAACCTGTTTCCCTCTGCACAGGAGTTACTGGTAGTGTCTCTGTGCTGTGATTTATAAAAGTTAATTTGCAAGGAAACCTGTCTCTGTATTTCCTGAGTTAGCAAGAGCTTTAAGGGGGGCAGCAGGAGTAAGTGCTGATACTTTCAATCTCTCTGTTTTGCCCTAGGGCACACCAGCAATTAAGTTGAGAGTTTGGCTTTTTTAGTGTACAGCCATTATATTACTCTGTCAGGTCTTCTGTCCCTCCCTTCCTCTTCCTCACACAGCTTTATATCAGGAACATGATGCCATTTGGTCTGGGATATCCCTTGGGTCAGTTGGGGTCAGCTGTCCTCTGTCCCCTCCGAACTCCTTGTGCTGCACCCTATAGTCAACTCACTGGTTGGATGGGGTAAGAGGCAGAAAAGACCCTGTGTAAGCACTGCTCAGAAACAACAAAAACATCCCTGAATTATCAGTGCTGTTTCCAGTACAAATCCAAACCACAGCCCCACACCAGCTACTGTGGAGAAGATTAACTGTATACCAGCCAAAAGCAGCACAGCTGTCACAAGAGGTGGACAGGAGGCATGTTGAGGAGGGCAGTGCTGTTTGGAGTAAAAATTACATTTAGGTTCCGGCTGCAAGGAGGGAATTTGCTCAAATTCCCTGAGGGTGTGGGGGACCTGCACAGGCGTAGAGGAGAGAATTGTCTGGCAGCATCCCTATTACTGGTACGGATGCATGAGCCAAACTGGATTTCCCAATCTGAGACAGGCAGCCAGGTCTGGCAGTGAGCACAGCCCATCTTTTCCCCTCATCAGCCACAATAAATACAGAGCTCCTTGGTGCCAGCTCACAAAGGCACAGTTTTCAGAGTGCTTTGCACACTCCAGACTTAAAACCCCAGCTCTTGTATGTTTAATATGTTGAGTGAGGTCTGCTTGTTCCCTGGATGCTCACCCGCTTGGCTTCGAGTGTCAGCCCTGGCCTGCAGGCAGAGTGTGGAGCACAACTGTCACTTCCAATCAGGGAAGCAGGCACATGGTGCAGGCGGGCAGAAGAAGCGGTTGGGAACACGGCAGCAGATGTCAGGGCATGGAAATGGGTGAACAAACAGCAGCAGCAATAAAAACTCATCCTGCTCCTACAAGCATCACTCTGCAGGTCTCCAGGGTCGCAAGTGGATCATACTACTCAGTTGTTCTTCATGCGCATCGTTTCTCCACTCTCTTCAGCTTGGGTTTGGATCCATTAGCCCTTGCTGATTGCTCCCAGTGAGAAGAGGGACTGCTTCTGAGGGAGATGGGGATTGTGTTTTCAGGGAGCAGGTCCTGCTTCCAACTTTGTAGTAGCTTTAGTGAAGAGGCTGGTATATCATCTCTTACTGAATGTGTCAGGTGAGTTCACTCAGTATGAAGTGCTGCAAGCCCCCAGCATTCTCAGTCTGCACAAATCCCTCCTTCAGCAGTGGGAGGAACATCTTCCCTTTGTCTCAGAAACCAGTGAGGTCCTTGGCCTGGCTGCTGGTTGTGTTTGAACCCAAGCAGGAGAAGCCTGCTTTAAAGAATCTCCTGGAATTTTGGAGCAATGTTTTTGCCACACCTGCTCAGTCAGGATACTTCCGCTGTATTAGGTGCTGAAAAACCTAAGAGTAGGTTTGCCCACACATTTGTGCAAGCCACATGTACTTCAAGGTTTGGGCTACTATGGGTACATAAAACAAATACTGACAAAATGTCAGGCCCTAGCATAACCTGTGCAGACTGGCCAGGCTTCTTAAGAAGCTCCTTAAAAGAGCATTCACGGTGCAAATGGTGACGGAAGTTCTACAGTACCACTGTAATTACTGGTACTCACACAGAAGAAAACAGTCTAATGGATGCTGCCTTCTCACTAAAGTGTTCAGGGAGTCACAACTTTGAAAATCCTAAAGAGCTTTTTTAGCAGCAAAAGGTATAAAATGTCTGGGAGCCACAGAAAATTGAAAGAGAGAAGAAAATTATTTAATAAATGGCTGGGGATTGGGGGATCTCTGGCTTTAGTGGCTGAAGTCTCCTGACAGCTGAAGCAGTGCTTGACTAAGGCTCACAAGAAGGAAAATTGGAAATCCCTCCCAGCGAGAGAATTATTTGGTTCTGCTATGCTTGAAGCATCCAGCACCACTGATGCAGGAAGCTGTGTCTTCTCATTGAGGAGGAGAAAATGGGATATATTCTGTCAACAATTCCCTTTCCCATCGGCTTGGGAGCTGCTTGCTGTCACTGACCTTAGGAAGGGGCATTGTTGAGATAACGCTGGGTTAGGACAGTTGGCTGGTGTTACTGTGGGATAATTTCTCCCACATCACAATAAGCAAAGCATGAATTAAGTATCAGGATGAAGATGCTGTTGAGGAACACACTGTCCGTATGTGGTTTCTTTCAGAAGTTCACAGGACTAGAAGTACCAAAACAAAAGAAAGGAGGGAATGATGTGTGTGGCCGAAAAACTGCCCCAGGCCATTGTGTAAGCACACTATTTATTGCCAGGTAGAGGCTGTAGCTCCCAAGGATAGTATCATGGACATGTGCCAATGTGAGCAACTTTAACTGGAACCCAGAGTTCACAGTGGAACGGGTGACAGGAGGAAAAATATAAATGATTGCAAGTTTCAGGCTGCTTTCCCTGGGGGCTGCTCAAGCTCCTGCTACAGGAGCAGGAGTGCTGCCATGCATGTTCTTATCTTCAGTGGAGGCAGATGGAGTTTTTCATCAGCTGGAGTTGGTTTAATTCCCAAGAATACTTTGGATCTTATGCTTTAAAACCTCACAAACTCCCTGGCTATAGGGGCTAGTCACAGACTTTAAACTGAGCATCTGCTTAGGAGCCTTGTGCTCACCTGCTTGCCAGCACAGCAGCTCCCTTTCCAGACGAGCGCTGCTGGAGCAGCTCAGGTCAGGGAAGTGCCTCTGACCCCCTGCACTGAAGCTCTGCTGCCTTCAGAGGACCTGCCTAACACAATGGTAGGGTCCTGAAGTGGTCGAGATCTTTATGGCCTATTGTACTGTCCCAAGGAGAGCATGGCTCCTTGTAGCACAGGTAGGGTCTTGAACCTCGCACTAGTCCACCTGAGCCATCTCATCTGGTACACTCTGTCATTGCTATTCCAAGTCCAAGACTCACCTGCTCTTGCCAAAGCCATGAGATCTGGCACATTGTGACATTAATGAGTTTGGTGTCCTCTTGCTGCCATTCACTTGGTGTGCAGCCTTAGATCCTTCTGCAAAATGGCTTTTGCCTGGAGTCTGTTGACGCTCTGAAACCAACCCCAGATGTGCAGGATGCCTGACCACCGAGCGTACTGCAGCAGAGATATCTCACCTAACTGAATGACACCTTTGGTCTTACCTGAGGCACACTGGCTATGCTAACATGAAGCTCAGGGCAGGCTGATGGTGAATGCAGCAGGGCAGCTAATGGGGTTATCTGCTTCCAGGTCCTGAAGCTGCAGTGTACCTTGGAGTCTCTCTACAGCATTGCAGTGTAGGCATAAAGAAGCCGAGACGTTTATTTGGGAATGAGAAGTCTGTTTAATTTGGGCCTACCCTAATTGCTGGCATGAAATCCTTAATTGTGTCATTAAACTATAAAGATCATCAATATGCTTTGATCTGACAAATAAAGATGCCTTGTATTCAGGATGAGTCACAAATCTGTGAGTCAGGAGAAGCGAATGGATCACAAATAAATGGCAATAAATGAATAGATTGGAGAGCACAGCATTTTGATGTGGCTAATCAAATTGTCTAAAAGGATTGAAGTGTGATGCAAGGCTTTGATGGGTAATCCAAGACAGAGCTTTTCAACTAATACTTTGTTTTTCCTCTTTCTATACGCAGACTACGTTTCCTGTGACTCCATCGCTTGCAACAAGCCCCACGATGGCTTTTAGTCCCTACCTGAGTCATGTTTCTCCTGGGATGGGCTTGGTTCCTGCAGAGCTTTTACCAAATACTCCTGTCCTAGTTTCCGGAAATCCTACTGTTACAGTACCAGGAGGCTCTGCTGGGCAGAAACTGATGCGTACGGATAAACTGGAGGTATTTGGACATCTGATGCAATAGTGCTGACAGGGACGAACAGGACATGTGGTCCCAGCTGTTGCTGTCTGCTAAAATGACCTCATGCAGCACAGTACAGAGTTTAACTTGGCACCTTTCCTAACACAAGGATGCTGCTCTCTGCCAGAGCAGATGCTCTTGCGGGGCCTTTTCCCAAATCCTTGGAAATTTGGGAAAACTCACTCTTCTGATATCAGTGGGTATTAGAGCAGGGTTAGGATTGTTTTTTGTATGTGATCTGCCATGCTTAAAAAAACCCCAAAAAACCAAGTAGGTGGTCTGCCCTTACACTTTGTTGGATGGGAGATGTTTTGGAGGTAATAGATGTTTCCCTTTTCTATAGATGGGCTTATTGAGCTTTTACAGAAGACTTTAAGCATTACACTGATGGGAGTGGTGAGTGTGGGGCATTGGAAAGACGTCTCTCCCTCCCCAGTTGGCTGGACATGCTGGGACTTAGTGGTGGAGGAGTTGTAAATGTCTTTCAAATCCTAAGAAGAGACTCTGCAGGAGATAAGGGCTGAGGACCTGAATTCAGAGGCGCCCCTGCAGGTGTAAATTATAACACAGGAAGATAGTGGAGAAGGGTATAATTTCAAAACACATTGTTTTGTGTTATGTACTTTATCTTACCTTGCTGACGTCTCACCTTTCCCCACACTCAGTCTGATTGCACAATGGTGCACATGAGCTACGCTACTTGCTATATTATTCAACAACTTCTCTCAGTTCCTCAGACAAGAAACCTTGCAGACTTTTTGTGAAACCTTTTCCTCTGCCTCTGATGCTTCAGTGGTCATAACTTAGGAGGATCTGCGAGATCCTAGTACAGCTAGTAATTTTGGCAACATCTTCAAACACATTGCTATGCAATCAGATGTGCTGTCACATAATGCCAGGCTCGGGGTTTTATTGTGAAGGGCAGGGAGACTATTTATGTGAAAGAGGCACCTCCTATTTAAGAAAAAGTACTTGTTGCAAATAGCCAGCAGCATGTAACATTTAGAATTAAATGTCCTACCCAGGAGTGTGCCCCATAACAAATACATAATCCAGGTGAGACACAAATGGCAGAGTTATTAACATTTAAGCTTTAGAGGCAGGGGAGGAATCCTGAGCTGCAAAAGTTTTGTCAAAATGACATTGATTTTCTGGGGTCACTTTCCATTCTGCACAAATTCTGTACTTCACTTGCATTTGGTAATTGACCTTATTAACGTTGTGGGTTTTTTCATACCCTGAAGCAGTTGTGAGTAGCACCAGTTGCCCCTCTCTCTGTTGATATATGTGCTACCACAGATGAGCATAGATTTAGAATATATACATGGTTTAATGTGGCCAACTGATCTGATATTCTGTGTTGAAAATACTGAATGAAAAGTAACTTGATGTTCTGCTCAACAATGTGACTTTCTTTTAAGGTTTGTCGAGAGTTTCAGCGTGGAAATTGCACGCGTGGTGAGAATGATTGCCGCTATGCTCACCCTATAGATATTGCAATGATAGACACAAATGAAAATACTGTTACAGTTTGCATGGATTACATCAAAGGTCGATGCTCTAGGGAGAAATGCAAGTACTTTCATCCCCCTGCACACCTGCAAGCCAAAATCAAGGCAGCTCAACACCAGGTGAACCAGACAGCTGCAGCTGCAATGGTAAGTAGAGCTCTTCTCAAGCTGCATTTCCATTGCTAAGAGATTTCACGTGTCATTTGTGGAAAAGTAGAGAGCTTTGTAAATGGCTGACTAGAGAGCTGAGAGCATGTGCAAGATGTATCCCATCTCTTCATCCTGTCTCCGTGCTCACCACAGCATGAAGCCCTCAGTGGCATAGTACATCTCGCCAGGTAGGGACATGGTGCCCAACCCGGTGATTTGCTGACATGACATTGTGATGTGACATGAATGCAAATGCAGCAGCACCCAGCACCTTCCCTGGCTGACTCATGGGAGTCAGTTCAGCTTCCTCAATACACAGTACATCCTTTTCAGGGAGATCCTGGCCTGTTCTCTGCAGAAAGCAGATGATATTAGTTGCTTGAGCTTAGCAAACTTGTGTCCGATACCTTTGCCGTGACTTAGTGAAATTACAAGACACAAACCAAGGGTGACTTCCTGACCTGTTTGATGCTTTGGACCTGGTAGAGATGGTCCCACCTGCATTTTAAGTTGAATTGTGACTACTTGTATCTACAGTTCTGAACATGAGTCAAGGAAGACTTACCAGGTGACTCCTAGCTTATATAACTGTTTGCCATTCTGTTGAGTTTGGTTTAATGGCGCCTGTTTATTCCAGAGATGAGAGAGCTGGGGAGGGAAGAAGAGGCCCAGGGGATCTTACCCATGTGCATAAATTCCTGATGTGGGAGGTAAAGAAGCTGGAGGGAAACTCTTCCCTGTGGTGTCAAATGAAAAGACAAGAAGCAATGGGCACAAATTGAAATTCAGGACATTCCATTTAAACATAAGTAAAAATTTATTTACCAAGAAAAGATCAAACACTACAACAGGATTCTCCATCCTAGGCGATACTGAGAACCTGCCTGAATGGCGTCCCAAGCAAGCTGCTGTAATTGACTCTGCTTTGAGCAGGGTGTTGGTCTAGCTGATCTCTAGAGGTCCCTTCCATCTCTTCTATGATTTCTTAAAACTTTTTAAAGTTAATATTAAAAAGTCTCTTGCCTCCTGTTTGATTTAGAATTAAGGCTACAAAAATTTTTCTAAATACCTTTTCTTTTTTTTATCATAGTAAAGGAGGTTGCTTATAATTCACGATGGAATTTAATGCAGAGCCAGGGCAACTCTAGAAATTAAACAAGTGCCCTCCTTGTAGTGTCAATATTACCTGGAATGTAATTTGAACAATTAATTTATACTACAGTATTTATTTATCCTGCAACGTTTATTTATTAGTTTTCTTACTGTTTTTATTGTTGTTGAAATAAGAGTGCAGGTCTGTTGAAAAATAACCTTCTGAAATGAAACTCTTGTGTTTTTCACAATTGAATCTTTATTTTTTCACTAATTATCTAGGACACTGCTATTTAACCAAAGCCAATGCATGTTTTATTCATCCTGCTGGCTCCCCTTAAAAATGTAATTAACTCCATTTGTATGCTGTTACCTAGAACCTTTAAAATATTTATTGATGGCTTGTTCCATCACCCCTGCTACCAAAACAGCCTACATTATTCATTGACTTTTCAAGGTTTGATGCATTTACTGTACCTGTTGAGGTGTAAGACTTTATTAAAGGAAAGAAAGGTGCTCCATTTTCTTAGAGTGAAAAACAGATGCCAGGCTATGAGTCTACATTCTAAACCAGATTTGGAATGACTTCAAATCTAAATTCAGCATTTCTGAGGGACCCAATCCTGCAGTTACTTGATGTGCACAAGTAGTAGCTTTACTTGCTCCTGCTTGGCTGAAGTCAGTGCAGCTCTGGATGAACTGGGTAAGGCTTAGTCCCAGGACAGCACTTAAGCATGTGCTTGAAGCTCCCTCCTTTTCCAGTGGTCCTTCTATCTCCATGAGTGCTCTGCTGGCCTCTGCATGATGTGTAGCTGCAGCATGAGGACTGGAGCCCAGTGCCAGTCCCTGGGCAGGTGCTAATCCCTGAGTGCTCCTGCCCAGCTGTGCCAGCCGATATGACGAAGCTCCAAAGCATGTGTCCTGTGATGACAGTTCTTTACTTTTAAAACTTACTGAGGCAAAATAACTGACTTGCCACTAGGCCAGGTAATTACCCAGCCACCCCGTGTTGTGCATGCCTCGTCTTTTTAATATATTGTATAATGCATTCACTTTTTATTTTTTTTTCTCTTCGCCTCCCCAAATTGTTGCTCTCTCTTGACACACCTCTGCTTGCTGTTTTTGTTACTGTGCTTGATCCCCCTCCCCGGCCCATTGCCATCAATGTGCTCGCTGCCTGATAATTAAGACTCAGCCAGCTGTCAGATCACTGAAGCGACCGCTCGAGGCAACCTTTGACCTGGTACTTGGACCTTTCACCTTCTCGCTTTGCACGTAACCATCTTAGTCTGCATGAAAGCCTTCTGCTCTTGCTGTGTGGTGTTAGTGCCTGGGGAGACTGCCCATCCCAGCCAGAAATGTTCAGTGTGCATTCAGACATGCCAATCCTGTGCCCCACACACCATCCATTAATGTCTGAGCTTTGCCTCCTGAAGCCTGGATGTGTTTTGGAGGCAGTGAATTTTCTTGAGGGGAGGCAGCTCTGGCTTTTGAAGTGTTTTTCCGAACACTGGCAGCTTTGGAGTCACAAGATGCAATGTTTCAGGGAGAATTTGAGAATTTAGCTCATTAGGTCTGCAGTGTGCTGTAAATGCCAGAAGATTGGGTGGTTGTGGGACAGATCCAGTAACTTTTCTTTGTGTTCCCAATATCACGGCCTTGCCTGGCAGTGCCATGCTGGTAACTGCCCTGCACAAGGGTGTTCTGTGTAATGGGCACAACTGAGATGTAGGGGGAAGAGGGCTGAACAGCATCCTTGGGGATCTGTGCTGGGAACTGAAGTAGGTGCAGTGTGGGACTTGGCTTATGCATTGGGTAGGCTGGGGAGATGACTGTCCCTTCAGGTGGCTCTGTCTGTGGTTCATTCCCTCATTCCCCAGTGGGACAGTGTCAACAAAGGGATCTCGCTCTGGGTGCCTTTTGCTGCAGTCTCAAGCATGGGATCTGCTCCCAAGCTTCTGCCTGCAAGCTGTCTTCATATAAGCTGTCTTTGATTGTTTTATGAATCTCAAATAATATGTTTTACTTGGCTTTATGATGCTCATAGTGAGGCAAAAGCCATCCTCACAGTACTGTTAGTCCTGGCTCCATAGAAGACAACTCCTTCCTGTTTTCCCAAATAAAAAGGGATACAATACATTCTAAAAAAAAGAGCTCCTATTGCCCAACTATAGCAGGGAAAGGGAAGAGTGGACACACAGGAGCTGTGAAACATCAAGCTGATGTTGCTTCTCATTCCCAGAGCTAGAAAGGAGAAGCTGATCTTCTCCCTTTCCTCTCCAAAGACTTGGTTTTGGGTTTAAGTAGTCAAGAGGTTTCCTTATCAGAGTTTTAGGCAGCAGCAGTAGGAAGCCTTGCTAGGGCCCAGCTTCTGCCAGCAGTGGTGGAATGATGCTGTGAATGACATCGCAGCCTCTCACTTCCTCTGCTCACAGCTGGCACAGACACGGCCCCAAAGCCAGCGCAGGCAAGACCTGCACAATGCCTCGCTGCCGTCTCCAAGAGCCACCACCCTGAGGAGACACAGTCTGGCAGAGAATGGGAGAGCCCATAACTGTTCCCCAGCTGAACAAACTCTATGAGAGAAGTTACTTTTATGAGTCTTCCTGCTTCAAAAGGTTTGCAGCCACTTGTTGGAATATGTCACCTCTACTGAACCCTTCATGAGTGATAAGAACATGTATGATCTTCAGAGGAAACTGCTCACATTGCTTCTGCTGCTTGCCAGAGAATGGGTGCTGCCTCTGCCCTCTCTCAGATTATTCTGTATTTGTCATGCCTGGCAGCAGACCCAGCCCCTCTTTGCTGAGTGCAGAAGGGTGAAAGTGTGAACTGGTCCCAGGAGATAGAGATGTGAGAGGAACTTTGAGGTGCCATTAAATTGTTTGTTGCAAAGATTTAATCCAGTTCTTGTCTTGCAAAAAATAACTAGAGGTTTGTTAAACCAGCACGTGGGAAATTCTGACTTTGGCATGCAGTGTGTTTTTATCTGTCAGTCTTGCTGAAGAATTGCTTTCCATGCCATGCAGAGAAGTGGCACAAGCCTCTTTGGTCAGATGCTCTTTTGAGCAGGACTGTGGCTTTCCCAGCCCAAAAATGGGAGGCTGCCTGGCATTTTAGTAGGGGAAATTGTTCGTTTGGATCAGTGCAGGACTATCACCTGGATACTGAACTGAATTAACCCTTTCACTGGTGCAGATGGCCAGATCCTGGTGCAAGGGTTGTGTACCCATGTGTGCACACAAACACACAGGGAAAAAATAAAGTCAGAAAAAGTTACTGTCCAAAGCTGCTGCTGTATTTGTGGTGGTCAGAGCTTGTCCAGAGGGAAAGCACAAGCAGCTGGATGAGGTAAATTCATCAAGTAAGTTCTTTGCTACAAGGGTTTAGTCTCATTCCTCTGCTGCAGTAGGGAGACACTGGCTACAGAATTTCGTGGTGAGGAGTCTCCATTGCCTGTTGTATATTCTGCTTGTGGGATTCCTTCAGAACCAGAACATGGTGCGAGAAAAAAATATTGTATCCCCTCAAGCTGCTGCAGGTCTTGAGTAATACAAAAATTGTAGCCCATGTCAAATGAGACACATTCGTTTGATCCTGTGTCCCTGCCAAATCCCGGTGCAGAATCTGTGTTGGCCCAGCTTCATCGTGTGCAATTTTAGATGCCTCTTCAAGGCATTATAGATGGACCTTTCAGTAAGTGTGCTCCTGGCTTGAGGCTCTTACCTCCGCACAAGGGCTGGAGAAGGGCTGAAGCCAGATCCTTCTGTCTCCCTGGGCCCTCCTGCACCTTAGTATCTAAAATAAGATCGGTTGGCAACAGGAGGAGCAGATCTTCATGGATCCTGTGTGAACACTCCTCCAGCTGCTGGGGTGGAGGGGTGACCCACAGGGCTATGTCAAACCAGAAGCAGATCAATATGGGTTCCTGGCTCCTGTGCCCCACAGAGCCCACGTGGGAGAGCTGGACTTCAGGGGCACAGCAGCTGCTGCAGAGTGCTTGTTTCTTTAGAACACTCTGGAAATACTGCATTTATTTGTGTTTCTCCACCTGGGTGCTGTTGAGGGAGCAACAGCGAGGCTGCTATAGCTTCTTTCTTTCCCTTGCTCCCAAGGGGCTGTAGCAGGTTAGGAGGGAGGGTGATGCTGGAGAGGTGATGAGATAGTCTGATGTGTCTTGAAATCCCTGTGGCCTGCTGGTGTCTGTATGCTCCCTCTGACTGCAGTGCTGGGCTTGGGAGTTGTCCTAGGAAGTGCTGGCACGTCACAGCAAGGTCTCAAAGCCTTCAGCTGTTCTGCTTTTGGCACTACCATCGTGGGGTTCGGGGTGGTGACAGCCTTTGGCCAAGAAGCAGGAAGTCAAAAGTCCATTATGTGCCTGACACAGTTGCTTTGCTATAATTAGTAAATTCTTCTTCTGAGGCAGATTTTGGAAGTGTCTGAAAAGGATTATTTAGCAACTGGATACTGTAAGGAGCATGAATTTAAGTAGCAAGTTCTTCAGCCACTGTAAAGCTGTAAAACCTCTGTGATGTACATGAAAATGCTCCAGACTCTGTAAGCTTCAGATCTGTCCCATGCCTGGAGGAACATTCACGTAGCCGTCATTAAATAGATGAGTTGTAGATACAGGCAGATTTAACACAAATACCAATGAAAGCTTACCTAGAAATGAAAACTCGTACATCATCCTAAAATATGGATCTTAAGTAAAAGATTTTGGTGTCTGCGTCTGGGAATTTGTCCCATCTTTGACTGCTGTCTTTTGGTAGGAGCCAGAAGAAATCTGGGAAGATTAAATCCTAATGCTGAGAATGGATGCCCACTAGCATAGGCGAAGGCTGTGTGCGTGTCTGTGGGCAGTTTTGCAAATGCAATTTCTTCTAATTTTCTTTTTTAATATTAAAACCACCCAAAAGCCACCATGTGAGTAGAGATAGGATGGAGTAATGTTTTGCCTGGAAGTATGTTGCTTAACATTTCTCAGATGAGCAGTCTCCTATAGGAAATTAAATTTAAAGTGAAACCTGTTTCTAGATGGTGACAAACTGTTGCAAGCTTTCACTTACACTCTGTTGTGTGTTGATCTTCATAACGCTTTAAAATATCTTTACTTGTGTTGTTTCTTCCAAGTACTGTGTGTTTGTAGCTTTAACCCTTCATTAGCCAAACCTTCTCCATTACCTACCATTCATTTATGACCTATTAAAATAAAAGTAGGAGTGATAACCCTGTTTTTCAGCCATTGCTTTGCTACATGATACAGACTAACAACTAGTCAGAAATGACCTGATTCTGCATGACTTCCACGTGCGTAAATCTCATTGACGTCAGTGGGAGTGTTGCATGCAAAAGGACTGCGGGGCATAATTAAAAAGGACCCTTTTCTATCACAATGTGGAGAAAAAAATGTGGTTTCTTACTTGGGTACAATGAAAAGCTGTAAATAATTAGAAACATTCCTGTCTCTTAAGAACCTGACATACTACTTTGCTGTTGAGACATGCTTGGGTGAATGATGAGTAACTCACTGAGAAAAGTTCCTGAGTTGGGTTAATGCTTTTTACCAAGTCTGATCATGAAACAGGTTTGACGGGCTGGAAGAAGCCCGTGGTGTGATAGAATGAAAAGAAGGGATTTGTCAGTGGCTTTTTCCACTGTTAATAACGAGTGAGCAGTATTTGACTGATGGAGGCCACCTTCTATAAAGTGGGAGCTGGTCCAAATCTGCTGCTGGTGGGCTGTGCCTCTGGTGTGAGCAGTGGAGAATCAGGCCTGGTCTTGACCATGTTGCTCAGCCTCTCTGCTAACAAGTGGAAATGCATTTTACTGTGAATGTAATGTTATGTGTGTAACTGGCAACAGCTACAGCTTTACCATCTGGACACATGGGTTGGCTGCACAGTGTGCACGCTTCCACACATGCACACATACATGTAGGCAGGTGTTGAACCAGAGCAAGCACCCCTTTTTTTTCCGTGGCGTTTGTTGCTTATGCTGATCTTCTTGGGTTTTAAATAGTCATCTACTATATTTTTCCTGTTTCTTTTGGGGTTTTTAATGCTTGTTTCCTGCGACTGCTCTTTGTAGCATCCTGTCCAGGTGATCACCTCTCCCCTTCCTTTTCCCTGTGCTTTTTTCTCCCTCCCAAGTCAGTCCTGCTGGAAAGCTCTTTAGCATCCCTCCTCCTTCTGGACTCTGCCCCTCTTCCTGGTGCATTTACTAACTGCTTACCTAGTGAAGCTGTTGTTTCACCTACTACTTGTACTGTGACTTAGCTGCTCTTCTCTTTCCTGTCTCGCTAAGTTGATACAGTTGCAGGTGATTTGCAGCCAAGACCCCCTATTATTTTTTGCATGCTTGACCTACATCTGGGGTCCTTTATTTACTCCACTTGTCTTTAATGACTCCCTTATCCACAGGCCCTGCCGCCTGGTGCACTTCAACCTTTACCAAAGAGGCCAGCACTTGAAAAAAACAATGGTGCCACCACAGTCTTTAACCCAAGCGTTTTCCACTACCAACAGGCTCTAGCCAACATGCAGTTGCAACAGCCTGCATTCATCCCAACAGGTAAGTGTCTCCTTGCTTTCCCCACCATCATGGTTGGTTTTTTTTTATGGCCTTGGTGTTCAGCTAATGAGCAGTTTTGTAAGAGTCCTTAGCAAAAGAGTATTGGTGTGTAGTTTCATGTTAAAAATGGATGAAAAATTAACGTCTGTTGTTTGACTTTTTTCCCTTCACCTACTACAATTTAGAGCTTTTCACATGTAAAGATCCTTCTTAGCCCTTTTTGTGTGGTTTGGGGTTTTTTTTAAGCAAACTAAGGAAAATGTCTGCATGTTTCTTGAATTCATACTTTCTGTTTTTCCTCCTTACGGTTCAACTGGTTAATCCCAAATTAATTCTTTGACTGTTGCGTAGCACTCTTATGGACTCATGTTAAAATGTCTTATGGACCTCTGTGCCTGCTCTCTTGAGGCTGTAGGCACCTTCCTGAGCTTGTATCTCACTGACCTACATATTGCAGCAGCTGTGATGTTTATAGAGGAAATGGTTAGTCTTTAGTAAATACAAATTATATAATCCTGTTTAAAGGCATGTATTTCTCTCTTCCTTGTCTTTTGACCAGTACAATACCCTAAGCTTTTAAAAAGCAGTTTAACTCCCAGCTTTTATTGTACCTTTAAGGTCTCAGAATTAAATTGAAAGATGCAGTTCAGTAATTCTTATAGAACTGGAAATATTAATGTGGCAGATGTGACTGACTTCTGATTGGCCAATTAACTGCAGCCAAATGAAAAACAAAACCTGCTTAGAGTGGAAAGTATTATAAGTGGCTGAATTAGGAGTATTCCAGAGTTGATAGCTCGTGTTTTAGTATCATTATTATCATTCAGAGCATCATAGGAAAATTAATGTCCAGTGCTTTTAATGTTTAATGCTGTATTTACTTGCCAGATGATATTTACAAAAATACACAAAGTGTTTCTCTGGGCTGACCCCTGGAGGTGAACACACAGTGGACCTGCACCTTGGCACTGTTTTTTGGGGTCAGGGGAAAAGCTTTAGAGACAGTCCTGGCCTGAGAGCAAACTTTCTCAGGTGGAGTGTGGGTCCAGGGAGCAAGGACCTAAACCCTGTGCTCGTGTGGCCTTTCTGTTGTGACAGCCCTTGGAAGCACTCAGAACTCAGCAGCTGCCAAGGGATCCAGGGAAGTGGATTCTCATGCGGAGAGAGATGGAGTAGTAGCCTCTTACCTTGTGCTCTGCAAAGTGTTGGAGGGGCTGGGCTGACCTGACCTTACCACAGTTCTGTCAGATGCCAAGTGAAATACTTCTTCAGGAAACACGGACACCTTGGGGAATGCCAAGTCTCCCAGCTGGCTACACACTCCTCTTCCTTAAGGTCGCAGTTGCCGAAGTTGACATAAGGACATGCATTTCTGATGGAACACCATACATCAGCTGTACCCAGCACTTGCTATGCTGTGGTGCCGGTCTCATGGCAATGAAATTACGTGCAGGGATGATGCATAACAGGGCTGCTTACTGGCACCTGCTCTTGTCTGAAGACATTAATGCTGGGCAGAGCAGCAAATTTCCAGTCAGAGGATGGATCTGTGATGAATTTATGTTACACATCAGACTCCAGATCTGGGCTCGGCCTTGGCAGTGCTCAAGAAGGCAAAGCAGAGAGGTGGAACGTCGCAGCTCTCACCATGAGGAGGGGAAGGGAGCTGTTGCTTTTCTTAGTATCTCCTGTTCAGTTGTTGAGAGATCAGCATCATGGGTTGCCATGGCAGGAGGGAGTCAGGCTGTCTCTTGAAAATAGCATCACCACTGCAATTTTTTCAAATCCAGAAAAATAAATGCCTCTTTCAGCTTAAATTAGAGACTTTGAATCCCAGTCCCTGCTTGCGGGAGTAAATTGCTTTTGGAAAGTCAGTTTTAACATGAGTGTGACATTCTTCTAAGGGCAATTTTTTCTGCTGACACGACCAGAAAGAAATCAGCATACCCAATACCCAAAAAATCCCAAACAACCCTGATTTCTGGGATCAATCGTATCGTTTAATACCAAGGTGGGAGGAGTTTATTCTCTACTACCCAAGAATTAAAGAATTAATTTGGTTTGCTATGATCTCTTAAAACTGAGTTTAAACTATTTATGTACCAATATGCAGAATTTGCTTGCATGTGCTTAAATACTGAATGCTGCAAAGAGAGTACTTGCTTTTTAGTTAAAGTGATATCTAACACTGAAGCTTCACTAATGAAATATCCCTTTTGTTCATCTTTCCACGCTTCAATGCATGGTGTGCAGGGTCAGTTCTGTGCATGACACCCGCTGCAAGCGTTGGTAGGTTTTTCTACACAAACTTCTCAACTTTTCCTAACCTGAAAGAGATTGCAAGCTAGTATGCATCAGTGAGAACCTGGGTGGCTGAGTGGTGTGACTGTCTATCTGCTGTCTTCTTTGAGGCTTAAATGGTTGTATCCCTTTTAATTTCTGTGCAGTGCAGTGTTTCATGTGACTTATAATAAGAGAATCCAAGGTGATGTGTTTCCACCCCTATTTAGTTCCCCTTCAGAGACAAGAATCTGTCACTTAAATGTCTTTACAACCTATTTAAGTCATCTAATACAAGGAAATAGCACTGGGAGGATCCTATTGGCTTATTTTTGTTTTATTTTGTATCAAGCAACAGGCGGACTTAAATTTGGATTTTTAGTTGACCTTCTGAGGATATTTTAGGAGACTGGTTTAACAAAGATGCTAGGGAGGAACATCTGGGGTCAGCCCCTCTGCCAGAGCAGGGTGCTGCTTGTACAGCGAGAGAAGCAGAGTTTGGACCATGGACTGGCTGGAGAGTCATCTCTGTAGGGCAGTGTTAGGTGTGCAGGTACAGGAGATCATAGGGAGGTACCACTGCAGATGCACGTGGGATGCAGGGAGACAGTGGGTCTGAGTACGTGCTCATTAGTGCTGCAGGGATCCACTCTGTTCAGGCTCAGCATCTGGGTCTTACTGAAACCTCTGCAGGCCTTTGAGGCCTCTGTCTACAGCTGCTGGGCACAGCAGAGTGGGTGAAAGCTGAGCTTTCATCCTTTAGCCAAGGTTATGCAAGACTACCAGCATCCAGGTGTGTGCCCGCATTAGTCAGAGGGAGAGAGGCAGGAGCCCTAGGGAGGGTGCAAGGCTTTCCAAGAGCCGGTCTGGAAGCTCTGGCATGAATGGCTAAACACTCTGCTCTTTAACCTGCCTATCCCTATAGCGCAGGGAGGACACATCACTTGCATGATGGGGAGCTGAGTCCCTCAAATACGACTCTGCCTGTAGGAAACCCCAGCCCAACACGTTCCAACATCTCATGGCTGGAGTGTGCACAGCCACAGGCACACGCTCCTTCCCTGCTGGGGCTGGATGTGGCTGCTGGGGTGGAGGGGAAGGGAAGTCTGCTTTCCCACTGCATGTTTGTGGGGATGGCTGGGCCTTCCTGTGGACTCCTCAGCCCCACAAACCCCCCTCGGGTTTGGGGGATGCCCATGTGTGCACCAGAGCATCCCTTCCAGCACCGTGCTCTGTAGGACATGCAGCTTCAGGAGGCTGCCAAGCTCCCTGCTGCCATGTTGTCCTTTTGGATGCTCTTCCTGCAAATTGTAGCTCTTCAGATGCATTTGTGTATTTTTCCCTCTCTGTCCCTTCCCTTCTCCATCCCCTCCCCACCCCGCAAGAGGGGAGTTTTGCCAAATCATGTAGAATTAGGGTGGAAAGGAAGCATGCTGAATTTGTATGGAGAGAGCTCAGACTGCCAGCCGCTCATTTGCCGTGCCTCCAGCTGTGTCCTGTGCCGAAGCACTGTCCCTGCTAGAGAGAGGCGAGAAAACGTGATGAAAGGGCTGCGGCAGCCGCTGCAAAGTGCATCATATACCTCTGGTTGCTGGCAGGGACGGGGTGGGGAGGGACAGGGACAAGCTTTCCCAGGCGGGTGGGAGGGTGCGCTTGCCAAAATGTCCCCACCCAAAGGAACGTGCACTGGCTGTGTCTAACTCCCCACGGGTGCAAGCTGACGTGGGCTTTTGCTAGCACACCCATCCTCTCCCCCCTTTGGAAATTTGGCCCTCGGAGTCTAATACATCATTGTTCTGCTTATAAATGTACTAAGTGTTGAGAATGTTTTGGTTTTTTCCTTAATTATAATTGTAATTGGCTTTTCCCCTTCTCTCTTGTTTATTTTTTTTCCCAACGCTGTCTTGCTTTGCACTGTGATTGCATGCTGCGCCCCGATGTGTCCTTCATGACGATGTCACATGGCTTGTTGCTGTGATTCCTGCCACGCCCCCAAATCCACCACATGTTGCCATGGTTACATAAAACCAACCAAACAAACAAAATATATATACGCTCCACCCTCCCGTATGTCGCTTCCATGGTTCCCTTCCGAAAGTGCCCATGATGCACGGTGCTACGCCCACCACTGTGTCTGCAGCAACAACTCCTGCCACCAGCGTCCCCTTCGCTGCAACAGCTACCGCCAATCAGGTTTGGCCCTTTCAATGGCTTTCTTTCACTTGTTCAGATCTCGAAGACCGGGCGAGGGCTGGATCCCGTGCGGAGTCAAGCGCCGTCCTGCCCGGCTCGGCTCAGGCGCACAGAGGCAGCGTGTGCGTGTGTGTGCGTGCGTGTGGCCAGGGATCCAAGAGGGGCTGCTCCTGCCACCTGTGGGATGGGCACAAGCCCGGCCGGAGCGTAGCGATGGGCGATTGGCAGGGACGCAGGCTCTCCTCCAAAAACACACCTCCCCCCAGCTCCTCAAAAAATGGGCTGTAAATCTCCCAAGGGTACAGTCATGCAAGTCCTGCAGCACTTCTGCTTTCAGTCTCAAGCAGAAATACCACCCCGGGCATCCTTCCGTGTGGTATTTTGGCATGTCCTCTCTGGGCTGGAAAGCGGAAGTGGAAACACAAAGTGGCCCCCCACCACTACAAAATTGGACTCTAAAAACTACCAAAAAATCCCCAAACAACTGAAAACCAGAAATCAGGGGTGAGGCTCTGAAGTCTAAAGTTTTTTTTATGCCAATATCATGTCACCCATCCCTACAGAAAGGACTCTAGATGTGCAGTACGTGCCACTGTAGCACTGCCATAAGTGTACAGGATTCCATGCATGTCTGCTGAGCCATAATTCTCTCCAGAACTTTTCTCTGAAGATGCCGAGTGTGATGGCTGCTTCTGCACTAGTCCTGAACTGTATATGCACAACCTGTCCTAGTGATGCTTCTTGATAATTTGGTGTGACACAACTTCTCCCAGTTAGACCAGAGACACTTCAAACACTTTTTAAAAATTTTTTCCCCCAGCACTAACTTTAGCATTTTTGTTTGTCATGCTCTCAGGTTTAGAGCTATTGCAAAGAAATTGGGGTGTCACTTTGTTCTGTAGGAGGCTGTTAGCCGTGCTGAATGCCAGTAATATCTTGGGGGCATGCTCTGGTCTTTTGCTGGTGTGAGGTCATGAGGATTTCAGTAGGAGTTTTGCCTGCATAAGTCCTAGGCAGTGTTTTACTGCTCACAGTAGGAATTGCCAGTCTTTTTCTGTGCTTTGTTGTTATTTTCAGGTAGAGCAGGTCTTACTCAGACTTGTATTGGTCATGAGAGGAAAGTAGAAATTCCTGTGCAGTGTTGCTCTGTGGCTGTATGAGTCCTGTTTCAGCCAGATAGTTTCAGGGCATTTCTGTTTTACTTGTCGTCTCCAGAGTCAAAATCCCAGTACAATCACCAGGTACTTACTCCACAAGGCATCAGTAGTGGTGCAGCTACATTCTACGTAATGTGTAGCAAAATAAAAGACTTGGGAGTGGATCCTGTTGTATAAGACACTGATGTACATATTAACCTGATACTGAAGACAGAATGAACAGCCTGATCTCAAGGCAGTGTTTTAATGTGTTGTGTTCTTTGTTTTTTTTGCTGTAGATATCCCAGTTATCAGTAGATGAACTGAGTAGCAGCATGTTTGTTTCACAGATGTAGAAGTTCCCGATAGAACAGTAAGTTCATTTTCGGTATTTCTCTTCGCGGTGAATTGATTTGTACATGGGCACTGCATCCCCTCAACACAGGGCTGGCTCAGGCAGAGGTACTGAGCCCGTAGGACCCCACTGGCTTCGTGCTCTACTGACTCAACAGGAATTCAGCAGCTGCAGCACGGACACGGACCAGCCCTGTGGTTTATAACCAGCACTGTTTTCTGTGTCTCAAGTACCTGTTTTGCGGTGTTTGCAGCCTCCCTGTGCGTCCCCCCCAGTCCCATGGCTCTGTTTACAGGTTGCTCTTGCTCTGCACGGCTCCCAGCTGCCTGCAGATACCTAGGGGATTTGCAGTGTTGATGGAAAAGACTGCTCTGGTAATGAGTCAGATGAAAAGGTGTAACTTCTTTTTTGCTATTAGTGACATACTTCCTTTCCTGGGGTAAGCAGAATTGGGTCAGCAGCAGCTGCTGTGCATCTGCAAGTCTGGCTTGGTCTGGGGAGAGCTCTGCTGGTCGGCTGCAGGGCCTGGCTCATGGTGGGTTGAAGACCAGAATGAATATCATAAGCAACATAGTCTTTACCCCACCTGCAGATCCTGGGCTTCCCTAAGGTGATAGTTTCCTCTGAGGGGAATGATGGAGGAATTTGTCCTTGGACTTACAGAGTACTATTTCACAGGCAGAGCAGCAATGTCATTTTTCCATTGCTTTTCTTTGTGAGTTTTAGCTGATGTTCATGAGCTAAAATCCCTGGATAGTTTCAGTTCTTGATTATGTTTTTTTACCCCATGAGAGTAAAGAGCAGTTCAGCCACTTCAACAAGAGGTTACCAGATTTTCTCAAAGCAACCATTTAGTATATGCAGATATGCAACCCATTTCTTCTTAGGTCACATATTACAGGCAATTACTTAAATGCTGGAAATTAATTTGGCAAGCAGTTCTGTAATGATATATATTAGCAATCAACAGAAGCTACTTTCTCAGTGGTGCCCCTTATCTCTGCTGACCTTAATTAAGTACTGTATGTATACAAGACCTGCTAACTGTGGCTGTGGACCCTGTTCATGAGGGGTGACACCAAGCTTGTCCACTTCAGTGAAAATGTTCAGCTTAGACTGTACTGGTGTTCCAAATGACAGACATGACACCTGACATGTTAACCCATTTCCATAATGTGTAAAACAGCCTGTTCCACCCAATAAGGAGATCATTTGATTGGAAGAGCTTCATCTTGAAGTCTTTGAGATTGTTTTCAGCATTTTTTCAGGAAACTTTCCCTGAGTGGGACCTTGGTAACTGAAACACTTGCTCTGACAGATGTTTTTCTTTTCCTCCGTGGTTGAAGTAGTCCTGGTAGCCAGGCTGCTTGGTTTAGCTCTGCAGGAGACAAGTTGTTGGGTCCTTCAGTGGAGGATTTTCATGAGTACATCCCAAAAGAGGCAATTTGCTCACAGAAGAGGGTCCTCTGAGCAGAGGGTTTCTGTGTCTGTGTTTTATCTCTGGGCTCAGTTTACCTTTGGCTCATCACTCCTTAAAATCAGATTTAATGTGACTCTCTGAAGGAAACAAGAGCTAACATGGATCGGGGATTCCTTTGGCCCTCTCTTTAGTCACCCTCTACCTGGCATCCCATCCAAAAATCAGATTATTATTTGTCCACCTCCCTCTTTCACAATTTGTCCTGTCGTGTGTGAAGTGCATGGAAAAGAGAAAGCCATAAGTGCAGATTTAAGAGGATGCCAAGTGTGTTATTGGCAATTTCACCCTACATCAGAAGATTAATGGAATAAAATGTCTCTCTGAAACACATTAATGACAACCTCTTGGGAAACACAGTGAGGATGTAAACATATTAGAATGACTTTTAAAATATAGATGTATTAACTTCTCACTATTTCTTTGTTGTTGTTTTTTTGTTTCCCCTGCAGCAGACCATGTTGAAATTCTGAACAATAAAATTATGGAGCACCAGGACTTCTTGGTGGGAAGCTGCGCATGGCCTTTCTGTTATATATTCCCCTCTTCCCTCTGTCGTTCTCTACCACTTCTACAGTAAGCCTGTTGCAGCCTACATGTTAACCAAAAACTGATCAATGGGAATGTCAAAAAAAAAAGAAAAAAAAAAAGCACTATAGAAACAATTAACAAACAGCGCTCTGTTATATGAGATATACAAGTAGGAAATTATAATAGACTTTTATAACACATCACTTTAACACACTTAATCATTTTATGACTACCATCCTGATAAGTGCATCTGCACAGCGGACTGTTGGTTTACTGTATACTATCGATGGATAAATGTTTGTCTTGTTTTTAAAGTGTTATCTTACTGTTTTGTTTACATCATAGTCTATTGATTTATTTTAAAGTGTACATCGTTATCAAGTATACTCAATACCATTTTTTCATTATTGTTATGTCTTAAGTTTTCATATACTGTAGGTTTTATGGGGTTTTGTTTGTTTTTTTACTAAAAATGTTATTGTGGGAAACAGGAATTATGTGCTTGAAAAACACGACACAGGAATGTTCTGCCCTTTGCTGGATTTTGCTGTTAATGTCAGCTAAAGTTGCTTATGTTAAATGCTCCTTTTATCATTTAAAATTTGCCTTCAGATAGTCTCCAAATTTTTAGTACAAGTAATATGAAAAGACAGCTGTCATTTTAGTCCAGGGTATTTCTTTCAATACAATGAGCTGATTCTGGAAACGTCTAGAAAAAAAAAAACAACACAAAAGCCCAGGCTCAGTAAGGGGACAGGAACAATTTGCTCAGACGGGGGTAAGCATCAAGGGATTTTTGCAGCTCTGTTGTCCATTGAAGTGCATTCTCAGCTGCAAACGGCGCACAATCTCTCTCGCTGTTCTCATGGTGCAGTCAAAACAAACAACAAAAAAATGGTGGTAGAGTGAGACAGCTTCAGTTGGGCGAAAGCTCATTGCATTGGAGAGGAGCAGGTGCCAGCCATTGGCTGGGGAGGGCCCAGGGCCGTGCCTCAGCCCAGGCTGGGTAGCACCAAGCCCTGGGGCTTGTCTCCACCAAGCATGCTGAAACATTTCGGCCTGGAATCTTATATGTGTCTCTTCTTAAAATTTTGTAAGCATGCCCCATTTATTTAATCACCATTTTCCATAAGTGGGTGATTTTCCCCCCGCCGTGGTCTCTGGCCCTTTAATACAAACACAGCAGTAACAAAGCAGCAAAAAGCTCAGCATAAGCTTTCTGCTGTAGATAAACATATATCTTAATGGAGTTCCTGTAGGTCAGTGGATTTATTTTGGCACCTTCTACTTGATCGAGAGCAATGTTTGCTGCACAACAAGGGCTAGTTCTCAATACCTCCTTTTCATACGCACGAATAAAACTGTTTCAGCCCGTGCACCCTGGACAGCCCTGCCTGTCGTTATGCTGCATTGCTGAACAACCTGGCTGCAGAAATGCATTTTGGTTGAGGATACCACCAAACCATTTGGTTGAAGGATACCATCCCTGTCAGCTCTACAGTATCATTGGCATTATGGAAGAGATGGATTTGCTGCTGTAAATCCACAAACTCCATACAAGGAGAAAGAGAATCAAGCAAGAGGCCAGCTCACAGTGTCTGGAGGGGCGACCACCCTGACCTCAGAGTGGTCCTGTAGAGTGCCAAATTCAGACAACCAGATTTTCTTCTCTTTTACCAGTTCCTTGGTCTTGGTTAGATTTTCCTTGTCCCCTCTCCTGCAGTGTGAGCACAGACAGTTTGCTAGATGTGTATCTCCATGGGCCACAAGTGATGGAGGGGGACCTAGGATGCAGGCTGTGCACCCCAGGGCAGGTTCTGACCATCTGCCCATGGAGACTCACTCATAGCATGAACCTTTGAGGCACCCAGCTCAAAAAGGCATTGAGGAATCTTTTTGTTCATTTCAGCAGGCTTTGAACCAAACCTTGATAGAGAGGGGAAAAAAACATCCCTCCAAGACCTCCTTTATGGACCCTGAGTTTGACAGTTGCTTGTGTCCGTGGATGTTCCCCAGCCATCCATGCTCACAAGTGGCAGAATGAGTAAAATAAGTGACTCTCATTTGTATTGGAAACCACATACCTGTTCTTTTCACCACCAAGTTTCTGTTTCCCAAAACCATAACATTGTTAGTGGAAAAAGTGGATTTGAGTACTTCCTGTTTGAAATTATTTGTGTATCAAAAATGGGTTTTGCACAACCTGTGCCAGTGCCTCAACAAGGAACAGAGCTGATCTTCGTAAGCCAGAAAGGATGCATTCAAGCTTGTATGGCTTTATGAGTTCAAGGAGGTTGAAATTTTTTCAGTGCTAAATGGATTTTTGTATATCTTGACACTTTGATGTAACCTCCTATTTTATTTATCGACTTAAACATCTGGCATAGATGTGCATAGAATGTAAACCTAGAATACAGCTGTTTTCGTGTCACATTTAAAGCACTGAAAAAAAAAAGGCGTTAAAGGATTATTTTTTATTAAAGAGGTCCAATGAGGGATGTTCAGGGTAGTTATATTAGGTGCCACAACAGTTTTTATATTGCTGGCAAATTTAGAGTTAATTTGTAAATGAGTTTAAGGAAAGAAAAGCTTGAAGCACTAAACTTCACCAAATTCAAAACAATCTCGGCAAAAATGCCATTTTGAGGTAGCACTATTTAAACTAGTTGTGCAATGACTTGCTCTAATTTTCTTTGTTCAAGAAAGAAAAGAAAAAAAACCAGTCGCCAGACTATAAATTTCCTAAATAGACTATTTCAAAGTCACCGAGGTAGTTAGTGACTCTAAACAAATGTCATAAAAGCATGAATATCATCCTTTATTTGACAAGAGATGTATGTAAGTTTGTTTAAATCAGTATAATTTTAGTGACATTTTTATAAGCTTCCCACTTTCCATGAACCTATATTTTTTATTTATCCAAAGTTATTTCTCTTTGTCCATTTCTCTCAGCCTTATGCAAACAATATGCAAGAAATGCTGAAACTTGGATAAAACGGGTCATGCAGAGGGAAAATGAAAGCTGAGATTGATCATTTTCACGAAAAAAGGTTGTTAGTTTCAATAAAAAGTGCTACTACTAAACTGTAACATAAACAGACAATAAAAGAGGGATTTAAAATAAAGTGGATTCATAAAACTATTAAGATTATTTTTGTTAAATGCAGTGTTTTTAGTAATTTGGAACATGATTTCACAATCAGCCGTGTTTTTTAGTTGGAAATTTTTAGCTGATGATTTTTGACTGTGTATTTTTGCATCGCAACGTTCTAGAAGCCGTTACCTCCCCGGGCAGCCCGCGCAGGCCCTCTTCCCGAGTGCTCCGACACGCTTTTCCTCCCGGCCACCCCACCTCTCCGCGCTTGCAGTGTTCCCCAGGGGCAGCACAGTGAGGCTGGGATGCCGCTGCTCCTCCCGCTGTGCCGCTGTCCCGCCGGAGCAAGGGCCCCGCAGAGCTGGCACTGGAGCCGGGCGTGTGTTGGTGGCACAGGTGGCCGGAGCGGGACACGCGTGTGCTGGCGACGTCCCCTGGCCTGGCTCGGGCTGGCACTGGCGCGGTAGGAGTAGCTCTAGGACACGTGGGTACACAACGATTGAGAAACTGGAGTCCTCGTTTTGTTTATCCCTTGTACATTTCACAGACACGAAAATTGAAAAAGGTGAAATTTATGAGGAAAATCTAATTTCCCATTCCTGTTGAATGGATTTAGTTTGATATTGACCTGATTTTACCACGTGCCTGTTGAAGGCCTTAGAGTATATACTGTATGTTAAAGACTGTAATAACTTAAAAAAAAAAATAGTTGATAGCCTAATCCAAATGTAAATAGAGCTACAACTCATTGTTACTGGGCTACAACGCATTAATTCATGTCATATATTTTAATTTCTCTACCATTAGTTTTTAAGGTTTTCATTATTGCTTCTTTTGATATCTTTGGTAACTAATGAATTTAATTTTGAAGGAGAGTTTAAAATTTTTAATACATGTATTCAGCCCATTTAGTTATATTCTAAACCAACACTGAAGCATGGTAAGGTATAGAATACAGTCCATAACTAGTTTGTATAGTTTACAGTTTAAGAACAAAATTAACTTTGTATGTAACTCCTACAATGATAGATTCATTGTTAACTAATTATATTAAGTTGTTGTTGCTATGGCAACAAAACTACAACATGGCTACCTTTGTATACATTATTTGTGAAATTTTCACATGTAAATTAAAAGTGATGTGTAACAGTATGAGCTTGTTAAAGGTACAGTTCGATACTGTCAGATAAAGATATGATTGAATATTTTTAAAATCCCAAAGTCCCATGTGAACGCTGAATTTGTGTCTTTAAGGTCACTTTTTCAGTCAAGAAGTTTACAACACATGGATTTAGTCAGGTTTTCTAGCTTGTAGAAATTGTTGTGTGGCAAGGGTTATTCCACAGTATTTTCACTTTGGAAACAGGGCAGCCTGTATTTGCAACATAGTAACCGGTCTTGCTTTCATTTCACATCCATTCACACGGTGGGAATTCAGAATTAATCCGTTTCAGTACTGTAGCTTTGCCTGCAATTTTGTTTTCTCCAGAAATTGAACACTCACACAATTACGTTATGATCAGGGCTAAATAATTAAGCATATAACTATTTTAATACTAATTTATATTAGCAAAAACTGTACATAAGAAAAAAATATTGTGGAATGACCCTGTAACAGTGTTGAAGATACAAATATGCTGCAGTTAAACTGATTCAGTTAGTGTACGAATGTGTGAGACACACCTTTTTTGCACTTATGTACATAGTCCACGAAAGAAATCCTTGGAACTTATTTTGAATATAAAAAGTCTGTAATAATACAGGAAAAGTTTGTAAAAGAGATAGGTATTACTAAGGCTTTGAAAAGGAGGAGTTTTTTGCTATAAAACTTATCTGAAAGCATGATGTTGCTTTGCTGTTGTAAAAGCTTTGTAGTTTGCCATAGCTTATTATACAGCAGACTGATAACAGGTCAGCTCCAACCTGCAGCACAGAGAATGGGAAACGGTGTGGAATGAATTAGTAAGATCACTAGCAAAGATTCAAATTACTTTTTTTAATCAGCCTACATTTTCAAACACACCCCAGGTCATGCTTCTGATAGGTTGTGTTCTCGGTGAATCCTATATGGCAGCACACACACATTTTTCCTAGCACCTAATCCTGTTTCTGTCTGGAAGTGTTTATCTGTTGGAGGTGACTGTTATTGTGGCGAGTGTTTTAAATCCCAGAGCGAATTTGAAACGTCAGAACTTCCTGATTTTTTTTTTTTTTAACCTTTTGGGGCAAGGTAACAAAATGGAAGGAGCTGGTGAGCCATAGATGGACAGGGATGGGTTGGGATTGTCTGGGACCAGTTTTTTGTGCTGTGTGACAGCCATGGTGTTCATTTGACACACACATGGTAGTGCTGCAGGTGGTGCTGGGGCAATGAGGTGGAGGCTGGTGGCAGCGTGGCCAGCTAGGTGCTCCAGGCTGGGACTAACAAGCCCCTTTGAGCTGCCACCAAAGAAGAGCAAAGCTGTGGCCTGTCAGTGAGCAGCCTCTTGTTCCTGTTTGTGTTGGTACTGCTGGGGCTCTGCAGTGCTGGGGGATTTTGGAGCAGCTGAAGCACCTGTGTTGACCCATTTATTTTTGATTGGAACAAGTTTCAGGTTTTGTTGGACTTTTTTTTTTAAGTACTTTTTTTTTTTGCAAAACCCAAGCCCCAGATTTACTTCAGAGAAGTGGCTGGTTTTGCCGTGAGTCTGGTCCTGACTCGAGCAGTGAGTCAAGTCCCCCAGAGCAGAAATGGTGGGAAGTGGCACCCGATGTCACTGTTGCCCTTTCCTGGCTGCCCCAGGGTTGGGGGCTGAGCTGTTGCTGCCAAACTCAAGACCTGCTGCTTGGCCAGCATTCCCAACTCCTGGCGATGCCGGTGTGTGCTCAGCCAGCCCACTCTGCACCACGGAGCTGTGCAAATGGTGGTTTGCTGAATTGGAGTGGCCCCAGGGTCTTTAAAATGAGGAAAAATCAGATGTTGCTTCTCTCCGTGGTGTTATATAATAACCTAGATTTTAACACGAAATAATCAGCTAGTTCAAGTCACCACACAATTAAGGCTTCCCTTTGCCATTGTCAATTTCTATAATCAAGCTCTTTCTCATTTCTAGGATTATGAGAGAAAAATATTTTGCACTATGTGAAATGAATCATAGCTGGTCAAACTTCATTGGGGTATGAGTATGATCATGACAACACTGCTAAAATCTTTGCTAGTGATCTTTGCTGACATCCTCTATCATCAAAAATAATTCAATATGCCTCTCAAAGGAGATGTTTAAACATGCAAAATAACACAGCTGTTAAATAAAATGAAGTTATTTTTCCAAACACACAACAGAGAGAATTACCTGACACCGAATTACAAGGTTCCAGTTCTTTATTACTGTACACAGATGCTATTTGATAGTGGTGGAAGCCAAATGATTTTGTTGCCATGGCTTTTGTATCCTAGCAGATGAGGGGATGATAAGACCATTCTTAGATTGGATTATGGGATTTTTTTTCTTTCCAATTAGCTTTGTTTTAATTTCTTTTTTTAGATCATGAAAATGAACCGACTCCTCACCCTTTATTACATCACCTGACAACAGATTACTATTTTTTTTTATAAATAGAGAATTGTATTTTAGGCAATCACTAAAATCAAAGAAAGAATGTTCTCCTAAATTGTCAATTTTTAATTTAAGTATATAAAAACATTTATACTGTACTGTGTAAAGTAGATCTTTGAAGCACATTCTTCTTTTCGTAGGCATTTCTGGTAAAACAAAGTAAGGGAAACATTAGATATCAATTTAATGGTATAGTTTAGAAAATATATACAAACGATTACACTTAGCCCTGTGGAATTGTA
Source organism: Rhagologus leucostigma (assembly GCA_013397725.1). NCBI lineage: Eukaryota > Metazoa > Chordata > Aves > Passeriformes > Rhagologus > Rhagologus leucostigma. The sequence goes on along the minus strand of VZTD01004544.1, from coordinate 98,792 downwards.
AGAAATTAAAATATCATTGGATCCAGACAGGCATAGATTAATGCAGTATTTCAGTTCCATAACAGGATAGTTCATTCCCTCAACTGCTACCAACAGGGTGTATGCTTTGAATTTATTTTTCTTTTTGCCACATTATATTGCTGTAGTGCTTGTACGTGCTTTAGAAATGTGCATAATGCTACTCATTTTAGTATGTTACTTCTATATTGTTATTGTTTATTTTTTGATCTTTTAATAAAGTGTATAAAATTCTTGGTTATGTTTTTTATGGATCCATATCTACACATTAATAGGAGTTTACTTTAAAAACTTCTCAAGTTCCAGTTTATTAGTCCCAAACTTCAAAGATTATGATGTAAAAATAATAACTAATGAATTTGAATCAATGTTATATCTGAAGTGTAGATCAACAGAATAAATTTCGTTCCAGAAAATACCTTCAGTATTTTGAATTCTGTAGCCAGTGCCTCCTTTTTACCAGATGCATTCGGCCTATCATATTAAAGGTACTAACACAAGACAGACATTTGTATTTTAGAAAAATAAAGAGTAAAACTTTCCAGATGCTGCCTTTTGGTTTCTCTTGTGCCTTAGATCTTTGGAGACACATGTGATGTAGTCTGCTTGGCTTGTATTTTTCCATGCTTCCTTTCTGACCCTGTCTGTGATGTGATTAGAGAAGCGATCAGAGCTGTGCATTTGAAGATAACCATGAAGAATAAATCAACTCCCATTCAAAGGCCTGTAGCTTTTGTAGCACAGTGATGTGTGTATTAATTTTTGTCTTTCAGCATTCATGTCAGATACTGTTTTGAATGTCCCAGTGCAACAATACAACAGTGAACTCCCCTTTGGCAGCAGCCTGGATTCCCCAGCTCTCTTCCAAGTGCCCAGCTCATCCTGGGCTGCCCGGCCAGGCTCATGCCTCCAGCCGGCACAAGTTGGGGCTGCCTCTCACCATGGTCTGGAGCCACCCTGGCTGAGCTGGGTCTAGGCTGCTGCAAGAGAAAGTTGCTCCTTGATGAGCTTGTGTAACTGAAACGCTGTAACGCTGCGTAGATTTAGATGTAAGAAAACCGCTCAACACTGTGGCCACCTTGGTCACCACCTTCTTACCAATGGCATTGCGTCAAAGGGGCTTTTACCCTTAAACTGGCTTGAAGTCACCATTTGCTCCATCAAGGCTTTAAGCTGGAGGCACCGAGCCTGGGCACGTGGCTGTCCCCAGGCCACAGTGTCACTCGGCTTGTGGGCGGCAGAGGACAACGTTGGGAACCCCAAGGATGTGAGTAGCTGCCCTTGTGAAATCCGAGTGTTGGTCCAGCTTCGGCACCCAGGCAGCCATGACAGGACACCAGCATGACGGGTGAGCCTGGATGGTGCAGCCAGAGGAATCTGGTGCCAGCACAAGGGAGTCCCCTCACTGCAGGGGAGGGATCCTTGGCTGTTTTCCCAAAAGAGTTATAAAAATCTGACTCTTAGGACTTGGGGAAGGGATTAGGAGTTTGAGAATGTGTTTCAGGGGATGTGGGTGCAGTAGAGCTGCTCGGGGCAGGAGCGGTGGCGAGGAGGCACTGCCAGAGGAGGCTGGGCAGACACAGCTCCTCATCCCCAGTAGGACAAGCTGCTGACTTTGAGAATCAAAGACAGACTGAGCCCAGGACAAATTATGTAACTGCTGCCTTTTCATCAGCTTGTTCCCCTGACTTCTCCTCGTAGGTTAATTGACTCTATTTGTGTGCCAAGGCCACTTAGAGCTTTCTTCTATAAATTACTCCTGCCTCATCTGATGGCACAGTTAAATGTCTGAATTGTTTCTAAAATCAAAAAAAGTGGAACTGAAACTTTTCTAGGCAGTTGATGTGGAAGCATGGGATCCTTCCTGAATGGTTACTTATCATTTTTATTGCTAGCTTTGGTCTGGCTTTCTTTCCCTGCAGGATGGAGACAGGGGCTTTCGAGTGATTCTTTCCTTGGAGATGTCGGAAGGGCTGGGCCTTGCATGCTTGGAGACACCAGCTCTGCTCAGAAGCCTCCCCCATAGAGGAGGTTGGGGGTGGCAGTCCCACACCACCACACAGCGCCAAAAATCGAGGGTAGTCCATCAACAAGAGACTTTAAATTGTGTTTCAAGGCCAAACAGCATCCTTGGGCTAGGGATGTGGGATTTACCTGGGGCCCATTTGCAGAAATTACAGGAGGAGCTGCTGCAAACTGCTTTTATAGATGGAGCTGGATTAAAGGATCTGAGCAAAATTATTCATGATGCTGTATTTACTGCATGTGTCATTTTGAAGTCTTACAGCACCTGGCTCACCTAGCTTCTTTTTCACTGGGGCTTGTTTGTGCAGGAAAGTCAAGTTTAATACAAAAATTTCTATTTAGCTCTTTGGTTGTTGACGCTTCAGTGGGAAACATGGGAAAAATTCATTTTTTCAAGACTTGCTCCATATTCAGATGGTCCAAAGCCAGTTTTTATTCAATCTGGACTTAGTACTGGATAAATAGATCAATTTGATCTATTTATTATGAGAAATAAGAGAATAGAGAAATGTTTGGCTAATCCCCAGTGAGTTGTGGATCTAAAATATCCTCTCCAACACAAGTAGCCCTTAACTCTCCCCAGGAGGGGTCATGTCAGAGTGCAGGGCAGTGTGAAACTGATGCCTTGGGAGAGCAGCTAACGAGCTACAAGAAACTTCAGAGTTACACACTAGGCAATACAGAACCTGAAAAATATAAAAGTTAAAACCTAAGGCATCATTCCCCCCCTGTACCCTCTCAGCCTGTACCCTCTCACTTGTGCTCTGAGCTGATACTGCAGACGATGGACTTGGGTGCCTCCTCCAGCCCAGGTGAGACCTGCCTCGAGTTACATCTCTTGAGATGGCAGCACATGCCAACAAAGGATCCCTGTGAGTGGGCTGGGAGGCCTCTGCAGTGTCTGTGGGCAGGGAGACAGAAAAAGACACAGCCTGAAAGCCATGGGGATGGGCTTGGAGGAGCAGCCACCCAGCAAGCCAGCTCCGACGGCATCCCAGCAAGGCTTGGCTCAGTTGGAAGATGTTTGCTTTGCCCTTCCCTCCTCGTTTTGCCATTTTCACGGTGGCTCTGCCAGTCCGTTTAGCAGGTATGTGCCCTGGCATCTGCCCCACTGTTCCCACTGCCCTTCCCCTGGATCCAAAAGTGTAAATACAGCCCGGAGGGGATGGCACTGTGACACCTCACCACCTGCCTGCGGAGGATCCCCGCAGCCAGGCAGGAGGCCCTGGTATGGTGCTGCTGCACCATTTCTCTCTTCACAGCAGCAGCTGAGTTCCACAGAGGTGTTTCTGCTTTGCTCCATAGTTCATGTAAATTATTTGCTCATAAATGTTATCAGAGCCTTCCCAAGGGAGCTGCTGCCTCCCACCCTCCGCAGCCACCGTGTGCTTGAAGCCTGTGTCGGTAATCGATGCAGCTTCTGCTTTAATGCTTCACAGCACCGACATTCTGCCCATCTCCATGGCAGTGCTTCTGCTGCAGCTCCTGCGTGTCCTGTGCTCCCCATGGCCGTGAGGGCTTTGTGGCTGTGTCCCCACCTGCCCCACAGACCTGCCAGCCCTCAGTTTTGCACCCACACCTGCAGCACAGTGGCACCTGAATGTCTGGCAGAGCTCTCACCGGTGAACAGCTCCTGGTGATCACATCAAGGGGCGCTGGGGGTGTTTTGGGCTGCATGTGTCTGCACCAAAGCAAAAGTGTTTGTGCTTTGTAAAGCTTCTGGAAAACATGTTGAAGAAAACTCTGTTTTGCTTTCCCCCACAGAAGCCTGAATCAAAGCTATCAGCCGCTTGCCCTGTGGGGTGAGCCTGCCCGAGGGTCACACTGCCATGCTGCTAAGGAGACACAGGATATTCCCATCGCTGTTCTCAGAGCCGTGTGTAGCTGTGCCAAGGCAGGGAAAATACAAAGGTAAGACCATGTATTCTCTGGGGTGCAGAGTGCTGGTGGCCACCCACACCCCATGATGTTGGGGTGTGCAGGAGCAGCAGGTGCTGGCTCAGCAGCTCCCCTGCCCAGAGCATCCCTTGTGCTTTGGAAGCTGGATATGCCCAGTCTTGCTGCCCTGGCGCTGTCATGACCTGCAATGAGGTTTGGGACAGGCAGGGCCCCAGCAGCGCTGGCAGCAGGAGGACAGGTGACGCACAGGTCACACATGATGATACTACTTGTGCTATTGCATAAATCAGGGGATTTTGGTGAGGGTAATAAGGGCAACTTGGGGCTCTGAGCTGGGGAGGATGAGGCCTTGGAAGACTTTAATTTCCTATATTGCACAGTTCGAGGGTGGGGGCTGTGGCCACATTTGGACCAGTGGGGTTAGACTGAGGGTAGCCCATGCTGAGGAGGCAGGTGGGCTGCAGTTCCCTCCACCAGGCTCTCACCCCTCTGCCAGCTTTGCTCAATTATGGGAAATCCTTTAAGCTTTTGCATTAGTGCTGTATTTAGGTCTGCACTGTATTAGGGCTTGGTGTAGGGAGCACAGTGAGATTTCTGACTTAATATAAGAATGTTTTAAAGGCATTTGTTGTCACTGTGGGCCCGGTGCTGGGAGCCAAGTCTCTGGGCAGGCAGGGAGGGTGCTGTGGGAGGTGAGGGAGCTGGTCTGGCTCCAAGGCCTGCTGTGCTTGGCCCGGGCCAGGTCCCATCTCTGCCCCTGTGCTCCCACACTGAACACTGGGACAGAGGGTCCTGGTCTGCCCCCATTACCCACCCAGCCAGGGGGTACATCAGGTTGTGCATCTCAGGGCTGCAGCTGGTGACTCCCCAGCCCATCTGCATCAGCACAGCTGCTGGCAAAGCCCAGCCACCATCCCGTGAGGTTCCAGGGCTGCTGTGCTGGCGGGGGGCCCATCCTGCTGGCAGTAAATGTGTCATTGGATGGTGATCAGGGATCATGAGTCACGAATGCCCACCACCAGCCAGCCAGCCTGGCCGGTCCTGGCACAGGGCTGCAGAGCACTGGCAGGAGCTGGGAGAGATGCTACCTCCTCCTCCTCTGCCTCTCTCCACCTGCAGCCTCACCAACCTGCATCTTCCACAGGGCACCAAATGATGGAGCATCCCTCTGGCAGTGCTCACCTGGGGTTGAGGTGACAGGTCAGCTTCCCTGGACCAGTGTGGGGATGTGATGGTCCCCCTACACCTCTGCTCACAAGTGTCTGACACTGCCACAGCACTACTCACGGCTCTTTGACAGCTTGGCAAGGATGGGGCTGAGGGGGCTGCCTGCAGAAATGTGTGTCCCCTGGACTGCAAGTAACTGAAGCTGGGGCTTGGCCAGCTCACAGTGTGCTGCTGGGAGCCAGGAGGAGCCTCTGGACTCCTCTTTCAGTGTGGATTTTTCTTTTAATCTGGTAATTGTTGAGGCAACAGAGTATTAGATCCAGATTTTGAGCCACTGCTGATGGTGGCTGTGGCAAATGGCCCACACACTTGTGGAGGGCAAAGCTCTACCCTTGGCTTTTGGGCAAGCAAGGAGCCTTCTCTCCCTGCTCAGCCCCATGAGTGGCACTTCAGCACTTTGATCCTTGTCTCCAAACTGCAACCCCTGCAGTCATGTGAGGGCCGTGGCCTGGAGAAAGCCAGGCTTCTGCATCAGACCATGGCTGCTACATTAAGGACGGGAGAGAGGTGCTGTGGCTCAACTGACATGCCTGAGCAGGCCCAGTGTAAGTGCATGTGGCAGCCCCCTTGGGGGCTCAGCTGGGAGCCCTGGCAGCCTCTTCCCCTTTCCCTCAGACCTCCTGAGTGAGCAGGAAAAGCAAAATTTTGTAGGATTATTGTGGATCTGCTGCTGAACCAGCCGCCAGAGCAAAAGCAGCCCCAGTGCCTCTCCCAAAACCACCACTGGGGTCCCCAGGGAGGGCCCCAACCCCAGAGAGAAATCATCAGACAGGGAAAGCTTTTATTTCCTTTCTGTCTTTGCCTTCTCCACGGCCGGACTTGATTATTCCTTTCAGCAACACAAAGTGCTAGAGAGGCTCAGCATCCAGAGATCAATTTTCTCTGCTTTTGGCACAGTGTGTCTGTGCAGGGGGAAGTGGCTTTTTTCTTTCCCTTGCCATCGTGCTGAGACTTGGTGGGTGACATCAGGGGCAGTGGCAGCTGCATTGCTGGAGGGAGGGTGACAGAACATGTGCCAGCCCTCACCGGGTGCTGTGCTGGTGGAGGGTGTGAAAGCCTTTCATTCATGGCTATTGAAGAGCAAAGATATTGCTGGGAAAGAAATCCCAGCTCAGCTCAGACATCAGTATCACTCCGAGGCACAGTGCAGGGTGGGACCCTCCACTGCTGCCTCTGCTCCTGGTGTGACGTCCCCTCTCATTCACCACAAAGCACCGGCTAATGGAGGATGACTTTCTTTCTAGGGAACATGCAAAAACTTGTCTCCACAGGAACAATATGGAAAGATCTCATGTTTAAGTGACTGGAACATAGTGGTGACACAAGGTACAAAGACTAAACACAGAGGGATTCGAGATGCTTCTCAATGACACAGACGAGACAAGGAAAAAAAAATTAAGAGAATTGCAGAATTTTAAGAGCATGGCGAAGAATTTGGCATGGGATTAAATATTAGAGAAAAGATTAGAAAAGCAAAAAAGCAGATGAGAAAAGCCTGAGGGGTGAGGCAGATGGACCAGAGCAAGGAGAGCTGCCAGCCCACAGACAAGGACTTAACCTAGAGATGAACCCTGGCACTGTCTGCACAGCATCCCAAGTCCATATCCCCACACTGGAGCTGTCTCCAGGTCTGCTGTGGCACAAGGCAGAGGGAAGAGAATCCTCTCCCTGGCACTGGCATGGTGGACTTACTCAGGGGCTGCTGACAGTGAGGTGTCCATGGCTGTGCATCAGCGAGGCAATGGATCAATGAGGCAGTGGGCCCTTGGCATGAGTGGTGGCTCTGCCCATGCAGGACTGTTTGTTGGTCCATCTGTGCAGGGATGAGGGGTGGCTGCCTGTCCTGGAGGCTGAGACAGAGCACCAGCCCAGCAGAGCCACACTTTGCTTCCACCAGCCACTAATTTGATCCTCTCCAGGCTGTGCAAATTAGGAAATTCTTTGAACTACCAAAGTGTCACACGGCAATACCAGGCAGCAGCCCCTTGCTTCTTAAAGCAGAAATACAGCTGGGGCTTGCATCACCGGCTTTTATCCACAAAATGCTTGAGCAAGTTCATAAACTGCAGAACAAAATACTAAAGACTGCAGGCAGTTATGGCAGAGACCTCTGGAGTCCTCTCCAGCACAAGGAGCCCCAGTGAAGCTGTCAATGGCTCCCACTGCTTCTGATCCTGGCTGGCGAATATTAATTTTGTTTTTTTTCAAGCTGAGAAATTAACTGCTTTGCAACCCATCTAATTTGAATACCCTAATTCAGCAGTTTCGGTGCTTTTCTCCTCCCAGGACCTTCCCTGGACAAGCACTGTAACGCCTTGGTTCCTGGGCTCTTGCAGCAATCAGCCTCTGAGGTCTGCTGGTTTGGCTCCCTTGGATGACGATGATGGATGCCACATGTTATCCAGGCTGCAGCTCTCTGGGGTATTATGAAGACCCTTGCTGGTGTCTGGATTGTCTTCAAGCAGCCAGGTGTACTTTTCAGGAGAGCTGACAGGCTCTAGCATGGAGGACACACAGCTTTGTACCATTGGCCTTCCTTGACAGGGAAGCTGATCAAGTGTCTCATAATGAGCTCGCAGTGTTCCTGCTCTGCAGATGGTTTGTTGGCTGTTGGCAAAGGCAGCCTGGGGAGAAGCTCTGCCTGGCTCCCATTGCCCATGGCTCTGCCACTGCACTGCTATGGAAAGCCCTTCCCTCTGGCCTCAGGTTGATCTCCAGAAGCATCTCATCCAAGATGTGCCTCTGCCCTCATCAGACACACGTGCAGTGTGGTCATTTGGGGATATGTGCCAGACACAGGGACTCTCTGCTGATGTGTTTGCACATCCTTAGCTGTGGCAGGGGAAAAGAGATGGATGGGAAAGTCAGTGTTATCAGCATGGGGAACAGGGCCATACCAGGCAGATGGTCTATGATATTCTGATTTGTTATTCCATGATTCTAAATCAAGTTGGATGTGCCACCCTGCAGCATTTGGTGTCAATGGCATTGCCCACCTGGGAAGTGTATCTCCTACATGTCATGAGTGATGCTAGAACTCAGGTATTGTGCATCCCATCCCAGCCAGGAGTGATGTTCCAGGAAAGGGCAACCAGTATTCCAACAGAAATGTTCTCATGTCATCCACCCAAGGCACTGAGGTCCTTCCACAAAGACAAGGTGCTCGGCTGTCTTGAAGACACCACCTGTCCCACGGCTGGGGACAGGACAAGGCGGTGGGTGTTCTGGTCTCAGGTCACCACACAACCTGGCAGCGGCCACCTGGGGACTCAGCACGCTTTAATGAGCTCAGTGCCAGAGCCTGCATGGAGGAATTAACAATTCGGAATAATACTCATCACTTTGCTGTGAGGAAATTGTCAAGTGAAAAGCAATTTACTAAAAACGAGGGAGGAAAGAAATGGTTTTGCTTATTAAGATCAACATCATATTAAAATATTTTCTCAATATTCCATTTGTGTTGAATTTTACATTTTGTCTCTCTTGTTCTCACCAATGGGAGTAAAGCAGGGGGTTTCACTCTAATTAATTGTTGCCTGCTTCATTTGGCCAGCAAATTTCATGAGCAAGGTTACACATTTCTGTAGTATTTGAATTGCAAATGCTGCAGGAATATGATAAAAAAGGGGAAACACAAATTCTAAAAGCAAATGGGAACCTTTCTGTAAGACATCAGTTTAAAATTGCTTTATTTTTACAAATCTTAAAAATACATCTTGACAGAGTGTTTACCTACCCCCCTCCTTTCTTTTCATTTGGAGTTTAAAGCAACAGGTTTGGTTACGTGTTCACTGTTGCCTTCTGGCTTTTTAGCCTTAAGGAACTGTATTTTCAGTTTTACTCTACTATTGGCTAGAAACTTTAAAATATGTACGTATATGCATTTCTAGGAAGAGGCTGGCCCGTGTGTTGGTGATTTAACAAAGGCAAATCTGAGAACAGCCCCGTTCCCACAGCTTTGCAGAAATTCTTGGAAGCTGGTACACAAGGAGAGGGTGCTGTGCTGGCATCATGTTGGGTGTGTGGAGGACAGGCCACTTTTTGGGGGACACGGAGCCCAACATATGCCCGATGAGCAGTAGCTGGAGGCACTTCCCAGGCACTGCAGAAAGGATTACAGCAGCTCAGACTGTGAAGGGCAATGAGGAGAGAGCTCGACATCTGGAGAAAATAGGAAGAGGAACGACCCATGAAACCATTTCTGGCTTCACCACCACTGGCTTGCGCACACGGAGTGGTGACTCATCACCACCCGGAAACCCAGAGACCCTCTTGGATGCTGATCCCGCAGGCAGGAGATGCAGCATCAGAGGGGATAACCAGGAGAGAGGGCTGGTGGTGAGGTGAGGGGCTGCAGGCAGTGAGTGTTGCAGGGTGTAGCAACAGCATCTTCCCCTGTGATGCTGCTCAGCTCCTGGGCCAAGCTCTTCTAAATGACTAGTGATCTGGTACCATGTCTGGGAGCCAAAGAGAGATGCTTCTCCTCCCAGAAATCCCAATAGCCTTCTTGTTGTATCAATTATATTTCAGTGCAGCCCTACTTCTGCTTCAGAATCAGTAATTGCTTCGGAAAATGTCCTTTACCTCTTTTGAAGCACCATCATGCCTTTTGTTGCTACTAAAGTAATGGCTAAAAGCTGAGGGATGGCAGAAAATCAGAAATTTCTGAGAAAGGTCCTCAGGATTTGCCTCTGAGTCATCTCTATATCGGCAGGAAAAGCTGGCAAAAAAGAAAAGTATCTCTGCAGGTTCTGAAACAGCCCCAGAATTAGGAGTCTGGGCCAGGTGGACACATCCAACCCCTAAGACACACTTCACTAGAACCTGACGGGACTGAGATCAAAAGCTGTCATTGCAGTTATGTGACTGGTATGACATGACCTCCTTGAACAAGCGGCATGTGAGAGCAGCCTCCGGTGCTCCAGCAGCCATTCGAGCCCTGACAAGCTGGTCCCTACCTTGCAGCTTCCATGCTGAACACCACAAGGCACAATAAGTGGATTAGCAAAACCTCTGGAAGAGGCAAAGAAGAAATGACACTAGGTCTTAAGCTGGTTTTGCATGTATTTACACAAATGATGTCCCCAGCTAGACGGTAACTGAGGTAAAATCTGGGCTATCCCTGCTGCCCTGGCTCAGCAGCCTCCTGCAGGCTTCCTGGAAGAGGAGAGCCTGGGTTGTAGTTTGGGCAGACACAGGGAGTCAGAGCCGATCAATGATGGCAGCGGAGACAGCCCACGAGAGGCGGCAGCAGCCGTGCAGCGTCCACACTATGGCTGCAGTGGGGAGGCTTTGGCTGCTGGGGGGTGGTGCAGTCCCACCCTGGCATCCACAGGACATGGTCCAGACTCCTCACTCCATCCATGGCTTGGAAATGCTCCTTTGTCACCTCTCGGGGTGCTGCTCCCAGTCCTGCCTCCCTGTTGGGCACAGCACTGGGCAGGATTCATCTCTCACACTGGTGAGATGCAGATTGCAATTATTCCTGGCCCTTGCTCGTGCCATCTGTTTGTTCCCTGAACATCCCTGAAGGATCTGTGTCTTAGCAGGTTAATTTAATAAGAGCCTGCTTTATTGTTGCTGGCTGCAGGTACAGCATAGAGCAGCTGAGTCCATCAACAGCACAGAGCTGCACTGGCAGCAATCGAATCCTGCACGGATGTTCATTTGGGAAGGTTGTTTTGCTGAGAAAGGGCAAACCCTCCTGGGGCAGCACCGAGGGTTGAGCCATGCTCCTTTCTCCTTGGCAGGAGCTGTGGAGAAAGTGGCAGCAGAGATTAAATCAGGCCTTTGACCTGGGATGTGCTGCACCTCACTGGGAGGAGATGGTAATAGTGGGGGAGTGGCAGAGGTGGTATTGGCAGGCTGATATTGCCTGGCTCAGGGCTTGGCCATTTACGGCAGAAGCATCCAGAGTTTCAAAACCTTTTACATCACCAGCTATTTTTGTGGCTTGGGATATGTGGTAGGGCACAAGGCGGTGAAAGAGCTGTGCAAACTGTTTAATGAAGGCAATGACTCGTCTTAAGGATAACAAACAACCTGGTGCACTTTGAGATCAGCCTTTTTTTTTTCAGCTGTAGACATCTATGCCCAGGTATAAAGTGCTATGAGTTGGGAAATAAATCTTGGGAATCCAAATCAATACTGAAGGAGGGAAAAAAATCCAGTTTCCTAGTCCTGTGTCCACCTACTTGGGCTTCCCCTTAGCCCAAGAGTGAGGCATTGCTGGTTAAAGTCAATTCTCCACCCACCACAAACATAATGGACCAGCAGTGCCACAAAGACATGCACATAATGAACCTAAGTGACCGTGTAATCTTATTATTGTCACCCTCATCCTCCCTTGCCCCTTTTCTCCCTCCCCCCATTTGTCACTGTCGCCGGTTGTGTCATGGTTAAAATTAGATGGGAAGCTCCTCTGGGAGCAGCCGCAGCTTTCCTTTATCCCCAGTACTGAGTGCATTAAGGTCCTTTGCAATAACTCGTGATTTCTAATGGGGTTAAAGTAGGAGGCAGCCTGTTTTAATGCTCACCTTTTTACATTTTTGAGCTGATTCACCAGCCACATGAAAATATTCCATCCAGGCACATCTGCCTCCTGCCAGCAATTAACTTGACAACAAAATTCTGGAGGCAATGGCAAAGGAGGAAGAGGGCTTTTTACTTATATGTAATAAAGAAGAGTGAATCAAATTTGATGTAACTTAAGTAAGATTTGTTCTGGAGGATAAAAGTCCTCACTGACCTTTTTCCCAGAAAGGACATGTTCTCTTTATGGAAAGGAACTGAATAAAATAAAGCTGTTTGTGAAAACAGCCACAAGCAGAGTCACCTCCTCAGTACCTTTGGATGGTTTTAGCCTGGACTAGGCACCTCTCTAGGGCTGCTGGAAGCCCAGGATGGACACAATGCGGCAGCTGTGTCTGCCTTGGACTTGCAATCAAACAGGTGATGCAGAGGGGAAAGAGACAAATCCAGCACCTCATACGTGTCTGCTGAAATTCTGCAGACCGCAGGGAGCAGCAGAAACAAATTTGGTTAAATTGGAGGGCAGCTTCTCCTACGGGTGGGAATCACCGAGTTGGGTCTGAAGTGACTGGGGGATTTTATTTCAGATGGAAAACAGACGTTGATTCTTTTCAGTTACTTCCTCGTAACAACGCGGGAGTTTCACTGACAGGGGAAGAGCCGGGGCCAATTCCCGAAGCGCCCGGGGATGGCTCTGGTGCCGTGCTGACACCTGCTGTCAGCCCTGCCGCGGGAGCCCCGGCGCCGCCAAGCCCAGCATTCCGAGTTTAGCTGGGAAGACTCGTGCCGGTTCTGGGAGGATTTTCATGGAAAGGGCTCCGACTGAAACGGGAAAAAGTGCGTGGCAGCCGAGCAGTGAGGCGCGTGGCAGCCGAGCAGTGAGGCTTGTGGCAGCTGTGGAGGTGAAAAGACACGGGACAAATCTTGCAGGTAGAGGTAACAACTTTCACAGAATCACAAGAGTGGTTTGGGTTGGAAAGGACCTTAAAGATGATCTCGTTTCAGCCCCCTGCCACGGGCAGGGACACCTTCCACTATCCCAGGTTGCTCCAAGCCCTGTCCAGCCTGGCCTTGGACACTTCCAGGGATGGGGCAGCTACAGCTTCTCAGGGCAGCCTGTGCCAGGGCTTCACCACCCTCACAGTAAAGATTTTTTCCTAATATCTAATCTAAACCTACACTCTTTCAGTCTGAACCCATTCCCCCTTACCTGTCACTACATGTATTTATAAACAGTCCCTCTCTGTCTTTCCTGTAAATTCCCTTCAGGCACTGGAAGAGGCAATTAGGTCAGCCCGAAGCTTTCTTATCTCCAGGCTGAACAATCCCAATTCCCTCAGTATTTACTCATATTAGAGGTGCTCCATCCCTCTGATCAACTTGGTGACCCTCTTTTATCACCAGCCCAGCGAGCTTCCAAGGATGAAGAACCGTGGTGCCGCTGTCACAGCCCGGGTCCCCTCCCCTGTGGGTCTCTTCCCGGCAGGGAGCTCAGAGGAGTTTGCTAAGGAGTTCAAGTTATCGAGTGGTGAGCAGGAGCTCGTGGAGGGACAACACGCCCCTCACAGAACTGCCCTTGAAGGGGCTGCGGCCGCGACCGCCATGTTAAGGCCGCCATCCTGGGGGGCCGGGCAGAGACGGTGCCTCACGCAAATCTGTCCCCCACCACAGCGTGGGTGCCTCGGTGCCACACTTCAACCTGCCCCTCCGGGCGCAGTTCGGGCGTGCCGTAACGCAGGACGCCGGAAGTGAGCGGATGCGACGGGGCGGGGCCCCCTCCGGTGCCTCAGCAAAACCCTTCCGGGTGGGGGTGGCCCTGGCGGGCGGGTCCCGCGGCCGAGGCGGCGATGGCGGGAGCGCGGCGGTGAAGAAGCGCAGCGGGGCTGGGGCCGCGCCGGGCACTGACGGGGCTCTCGCTCCCCCCAGGACGGCGCGGGAGCAGCGTGGCCTTGCCCTTCTCCTGAGGCAGGCCGGGGCTATGCGAGGGCCGCGGTGCCGCCTGCCCTAGGCCCCGGCCCGGCGGGGAGCGGCGAGCGGGGCCCGATGCGGGAGTACAAGGTGGTAGTGCTGGGCAGCGGGGGGGTGGGGAAGTCCGCCCTGACGGTGCAGTTCGTCACCGGGACCTTCATCGAGAAGTATGACCCCACCATCGAGGATTTCTACCGCAAGGAGATCGAGGTGGACTCGTCCCCCTCGGTGCTGGAGATCCTGGACACGGCGGGCACAGAGCAGTTCGCCTCCATGCGCGACCTCTACATCAAGAACGGGCAGGGATTCATCCTCGTCTACAGCCTGGTCAACCAGCAGTCCTTCCAGGTAACCTCGGCCGGTGTCCCGTCCTCGGAGGGAGCCGTCCCTGCCCCGGGGAAGGCTCTGGGCCGAGGAGGAAGTTTCAGGGGTAGCCACGTGTGCGTAGAAGCGCTTTATCTCCGAAGGGCCAAAAGTGTAAATGCCCAGTTTGAAAGCGCATTTACCAGCCCTGCTTCCTAATAGAAAACTGCTTGCTTTGCAGGTACTTATCAGGGTGCCACCACTGTTAAATCCCACGCAGTGCTGGAGAACAATGACGAGCTCCCACGTCCTCAGCAGAAATCTCTTGGCAATCCCCTTTTGTGAAGAAATCACTCGATATTAAAATCAAGACTTCCCCTTCCAACCCCCTCTCCTTCCTAAAGGGCATGTTTCTGCAGTTGCTCTTGAAGAGAGTCTCATTGTTCTGAAGTTGTAACTTGTTAAGTGAGCTGTTACTTTCCGCTCCTTCCCCCCAAAATATATTCCTGTCCAGCATGAGCTCGATGCTCTCACAGCGTGGGTGGAGTACTGGAGACGATAACCAGTTGTGTGCAATAATTAGTGGATCTGGATTTGATTTCTACTATTAAAACTCTCCAGAAAATGGAACTATCTCAGCCAGTAACTGGTCTAAGCTGCCTGTAGAAACGGGGCTTTGTTTTTGGCCAGTGAGTTTAGTAGCATTCTGTGCAGCACAGGGATTTGCAGCTCCTGCCTTGGCTTGGGCTGCTGAGCTGGGTGTGTTCCAGCTGCTTGGCAAAGACCTTGCACACCCGCACTGTTGGCTTCTGTTGAAGGCTAAACCTTATCTTAGCAGAGGCCTCAGAACAGCCATGTACAAGCTGAAGACATACTGATCTCTGGAAAACAACAGGAGTGACATTGGGATGCTTCTGCTCTCATTTTCACTGATTTTTGGGTTCCAGTGAGTCCGCGTTATTTGAGGAATGGATGTACAATAATCCACGTTGTTAATATTTAATTATTCCTGTCTGTAGTGTGTTTGCTCTGAAGGCTGTAGGTGTAAGCCACTCTGGAGTTCTTTACACAGTGGTAACTTCAAACGCTGGGATTGCTTTGTCTCAGAACTATGCAAGAATTTGTAGTACCGATAACTTAAAACACTCAGGGGGCAGAGGAGGCTGACTCAGACTTTTCAGGTGTAAACTCCCTGTGTCGGCTCAGACTTGAATAAATGCATCTTAAGGTAATAAAATCTCTCTACAGCATCTAATTTGGTTACTTATGTGTGATTAAATGTTTTCACAATGAATTATTCTAAGCATTCCAGGACTGAGAAGGCTTTATTTAAATTGATGGCTTTCTCAAGCTGTAAACTAAGCACAAACTTCCTAAATGGTTGTGTAGTGGCATGCCCCTGCTAGGGTTACAGGTCCTTAGACTTGAGACAACTTCTTCAGAAAGCTGCAGCCAGCCTTCAGAGCACAATACTGTGTCCTTCTCTAGCTGAACTGACTGAGAGTACAGCAGTCACCTTGTGTTTGTATATGCACATAAATTCTGTAAAATGTGCATGCATTTATATAAAAGAAAAAGTAACTTAGTGATAGGTAGTAGATTTTCTCTGAATTCTAGATCTACGTGACTATGAGTTTAAGAAATCTTCTGATGTATATTTAATGTTCAGTTGCACTTGAGGGTTATTAAAATGTGTTTCTGTAGTGGTTCTATAGCAATTCCATGTGATTCCTTACATGTACTAACCAGCTGGATTGTTTGGTCAGGACATCAAGCCGATGAGGGACCAGATTGTCCGGGTGAAGAGATACGAGAAAGTTCCTCTGATCCTAGTGGGGAATAAAGTGGATCTGGAGTCGGAGAGGGAGGTCTTATCTGCAGAAGGCAGAGCCCTGGCTCAGGAGTGGGGCTGTCCCTTTATGGAGACGTCAGCCAAGAGCAAAACAATGGTGGATGAACTGTTTGCTGAGATCGTCAGGCAAATGAACTATGCCTCCCTGCCTGAAAAACAAGATCAATGTTGTACAACTTGCATCGTCCAGTGAGAGAAATTAAGAAAAACCTCAACCACGGCCATACAGAGCAGGTTGGTGGAAAAGTCATAACTAACAGAGGTGCTCAAACATGGTGTTTAAATATGAGATAAAGGGACACGGAGTCTGAAATGAGGCAGTCTAACCTGGAGGCAGCCTTCCTGCAAGAGATGGGAGCTTGTGCACGTGATTGAGTCAAATGGACTTCTTTTGTTACCTCAGTAGGATTAGTCAGGGAATGCTGCATTCATTTGCAGTAATTTTACAATGACACAAAATGAATTATCTCATCTGCACCTATTTTGACTGTCAGTGCTGTATTTGATGCTGCGTTATTCTGAATAATGCTTTGTGATGTTGCAGTGGGCTTATTCTTGTAGCTGGTATCTGAATTATTTTCACCTAATGGGAGTTACCTTGGAGTTCAATGGGATTATTGTGACCAAATTTCCCAGTAGTTTTTCTGAGAAGACTTTGAGCTTGTTTAAAAGAAATAAAATTCTGTGGTACAGAAACCGACTGTACTTAGAGTACCCTTCTGCCTTATCAGTGGAATAAGTTTCTCTTGCAAGAGAACCACCCTGAATGGTGAGAAGTGGCTTGAAGCCCACATGTAATAGTCAAGGGTATGCATAAAGTGCTCTTCATCTCAAATCTCCATTGTAGAATGGCTTCCCAATGCACAGCTCTCCCAGTGACTCATAAGAGGTGTGATGAGAGTGCGGCATTCAGAGGGCCCTCTGTAAAGCTTCCCCTGTGTCAGGTGTTCCTTGGATTTTTATTCTTTTCCTCCAGGACAACTGCCTTTGGCCTTTCACACGCGTGGTCTTTTTTGGCACCTTTTTCACCTGACTGTGAACAGGTCTGTTCCTCCCTGATGTGCACTCCCACGAGGTGGTTCTGGACCCCCCCCCACTATTGTTTCCCCTGTAGCTGTTGCAGGTCTTGTTTCACCACTGGCTTGAATCCATGTTACTGCAAAGCACCATTGGTGTGCTCTGTGTGCAGCCAGCTGGTCCCTCAGACCTCCTGTTGTCTGTTGGACCTGTCTTTGCAAACAACTTGTTGTGATCTCCGAGGGCAAGTGTGGGAATGAGGGAGGACATGGAAATTTAGGGGAAGAAGCTGCCCCTCCTGAAAGCTGCACTGCTTAAGGTTCAGACTCCCACTGCCATGTTAGTAACTTGCTTAACTCAAAAGAGCTTTTTGTGTCTGAGTGACAAGAGGGAAAATAGGTTATTACTAGAAGCTTTGGACCATGTATCCTCTTTAATCTTTAGTGCAAGGTCAGAGAGTGAAGTCTCAAAGCTTGTCTTTGAGATTGTTATCAAGTGCTTTGTAAATAAAAAATTTTAGGTGCTCATGGCCCTAGCGCTGTCATGCTAGAGATAATACATGATGTTTTTATCTCCAGTTCTGTGAAACTAGGAAGGGCTGCTGTTACTGTGTAGGAGGTGTGTGTAAGTTTGAGATTTGCTTGTTGAAAGGTTAACGAACTTGTTTTGGAGCAGGGAAACATACAAACACAAAAGTCTTTTATTGTACATTAATCACACCTGCTGAGTCTTTAGAGTCCTAGGAAGAAATGAATCTAAGAAATTACTGCCTTTTTTTAAAAGTTGAGTGCTGCAGGGGTAATATCCTGAATTTTGTATAGTAATGCAGTGTTGCAGCTATTTCTAAATTCTATTTCACAGAATGTTATGTGGACTAGAAGTGTCATACCAAAGGATATGGCAATCCCCTGGGTTACTAATGGTTCATCTTATGCTGGTTACTGTCCTAAACTCTGACAAAATCAGGCCTTTCATCCTTGAAATATATAGTTCTGGAGTTGATTGCTTCTAAGGGAGGCTTTGTAACGTCTCTGCTTCTGGATTTAGCACTAAGTAGCACATTTAATCTTAAAGGTGAAATTGAAGCAGGGGCACGGCCACATGTTATTCCTTTGAATGATAACTTATGTGTAGATTTGGTGGGTTTCCTAAACATATTCTTGCTTCAGAAGAAACATCTATATTCTTATGTCTTTGTGAGCTCTTGAGACAGGACCTTAAGCTTTTGTGATATAGATTTCCTCTCCTTCCTTCTGCCTGGCTTAGACAATCACCCCACGCCTTAGCAGCAAACTGCTTCCTTTCTTCTGAGGAATGCTCTCTCTGCCCAGTGTAGTCTCATCACCTATGCCAAACAAGTCATTCCTTCCTGAACCATTTCCTATTCAGTCCAGTTCTCACCATGTCTGGAACTTTTATTACTCATTCTGGCTTTTCACAGTCTTCATGCTCTGTATATTTCATTTCAGCCTAACACTTTTGGGGTATTTTCCTCTTCCTGGCTCCCATTCTATCCTTGTTCTTTGACTGAGTAGATGTAGGATCTCATTAACTTTTATCATATGCCTTTGCTGCTTGATAATTTCTGTCTAATGTGCTCTGGTAGGAGAGATACTGATGGTGTCTTGTGATAGTTCTAATCAGCTTTGTAATCCTTCTTATCTGTGATCCAGGAAACAATTGCTGCTTGTCAAACCTCTGCTTTAGGAGTGACTCCTCCTGGGTAAGTTGAAACTGAGGAAGTAGAACCAGATGTCTGAAAATCTATGTGTAGGAAGTGGACTTGAACTACTTCAAGCTGTGTCCTGGGATAATCAACATCATCTCTGTGTTCTATAACCTGGCTGTGTCCAGGAGGAGTCTTAGGTGTGTCAGTTCACAGAGCAGTACATACAACTCTCTGAATGCAAGAACAAAAGTTTGTGTCCGTGCACTTCTGGTGCAGAAACTCACAGGAGGGGTAGGAGTAGATTTTTTGCTGGGCCTGGCTTTGCCTGAGGTTTTTTCAGTGTCAATTTTAACTCACAGATACCACTTAACCTCTTTTTGGTGCTGATACCTCGGCCTGTCTGTCAGCTATGATGTGTAGGTTCTTTCATGACATTTTTGAGAAACATTTGCTAAATTGCTGTTCCAGTCAGCTGCCTTGGGTGAAATGAAGAATGGAACATAACTGCATAGTCAGGATAACCCATAGTTCCTTTTAAAAATGTGTGTTGTTCTCACATCCTGTTTCCCACCTCCCCTTTCCTGCTTCTGCAGTGGTCTTCTGTTGTTTTGTTCTTGCATTCAGAGATAGGAGAGTTCCAGGACCTGCTTTGTGTTCCTTGCTCCAGTATTTCTCTTGAATTTTCAGTATGACACTGTTTTGTATTTTGAATCTTTTTTAAAATATGGTACCTGGTATAGTGCTTGTGCATTAAAGTCTTTCTGATAGTAACAGGATTGGTAGCACCTTAATGTTGGGATGAAAGACTGATGCTGATTAGTGATTTCTGTCCCTTGTGTTCATGAGTAACTGGTATTAGCGAGGTTGAAGGAAGAGTATTCCTCTCTAGGAATAAAAACTGAAAATGTACTCTCTTCTGGTCTATGTGGCTGTGCAACACAGACATATTTATTGTACTGTGTTGTCTGACTTCCCCTTCTCTTCTGCCTTCTCACAGAAAGAGACCAGAGAGTGCTATAAAATATCACAGGCAAATGAAGCCAGATAAGGTACCGTATAGTGTTAATTGTAGTAACTAAACACAACTTAAATGGAAAGATGACAAATCTGAATTGGGAGGTCCCTAACCTGCAAATACAAGGATGTTGAAGGGCATGTCGAGGAAAATACCATTACTTCTTTTTTCCGTTCTTACTATTCCCAGCAATTCTTTGCTGACCACATTATTGAATGCTGGGTTTAGATGGAGTTTTTGGGATGGATCTGACTCTGGCAGGATGAGGAACTGTGCTGTAAATGGTGCCTCTTCTGTGCTCTAAGCAAAGATAAAACATCTATTAAGCAAGTCTAATCCATCCCCATTAGAAGCTAAATGTTGGTTCACTGCTTTTGACAGTATAGGGACCGTCTCTGTCTAAAACTTGTGAACCAGCAACAGTGGGGTGGGAGTGATCTCACCAGACTGGGAGAGAATTGCTGTTAGTTGGAAAACATACAAACAAGCAAGAAGAACTTGGCTATTGGCTCCTGTCAGGCAGGAGTGCTGCTCCTGAATGTTGGGGTTGACTAGTTGTTAGGCAAGAAGGGGAACCCTGGCTATGTCAGAGCATTCCGTCATGACAAACTGTTAACTGAGAGCAAATCAACAGCTGAAAAGAAATGGTGCAGTAGGAAACATAAGGTCCTGAGTCATTTGGAGAAATCACTTCAAGAATTGAGAAGGCTCCTCAAAATCCCTGAAATGCCATGGATCAATCTAGAGTGAAGTACATGCACATGCATATGACAAGTTTCTACAGACTTTGAGCTTCGCTTGAGACTTTTAGGATATCTCTGCAGACAAATCCTGGGAGGTACAAGCAAGTTATCTGAAATGCAAAGATGTTTTGGTCACATTGGTAACGTGTTGGTGTGCTTGATTGAGGATGGTGGCGTACAGCTCTGTTTCTGCTGAGGATGTCTGAATGCTAAGGGGCTTTTTTAGGAGTCACTTAGAGGATCTGATTGCTGAGAACTCAGATGTCAGTACTGTGTTAGTTGGCTGATCTGCCTCTTCCCAGAACTTGTGCTAAAGGCCTTTGCTCTATGTTACTAGGTGTTACACATACACTGTGTCCTGCATTGGTGCATCTGTATAAGAGAACTTAAATTTCCTGGCTTTTTCAGATCTTTAGATGCAATTTCGTATCCCACAGCAGCAGCTGTTATAAAGTTAATAGAAGTAGGTTGCCTCTTGTATTACCAGAGTTAGTGGAGAAGTTGGGAATGCTGCTGTGGAAAACAGTGTTTTGGAGCTCAGGATTGAAAACTGGCTGTTCCAGGCAGGGGAGGAGCCGTGTTCGCTTTGGATGTATATTGAATATGGCTTTCATTTTTTTTTTGTTTTGTTTAAATTGCAGATAAAACTCAGAGGAAACTTGCACAGATGCTGCTTTGGAGAACTTTCAGCCCAGGTTGCAGAGCTGAGCCTTGGTAAACCTGTCTCTATCACAGCACGTTGCCGTACATCTAAGTGCATAAGGTTGGTGGCCTCCAGGATCCACCCACCTCAATCGGAATGCTTAGCATGTTTACCATAAGTTTTAAAATCTGTTCTTTATCTATCAGTCCTTTTATAGCTTTCTAGGTTCATATAATGGCTAATATGCAAGAGTTCATTTTTAATATTTTAATTGATTTCTTTAATCAATTTCTGAACTTGTATTTATTAAATACTTAAACTCAGTATTACCTACTCAATGCCTTTTAAAATAAGAGAGTTTTAATGGAGAATAAATTGAGCCTTAAACAAATGGTTACTTCTGTATATTACCTCGCATCAGTGCTTATTTCTATTTGCAAGGTTTTCTCTACAATGTAGTTGGTCATTGTTTGAGACATTTTGTTTACGTGTGACAGTGTCATGAAAAGATACTGAAGGCACCTCTGTTGTATGGATGTAGTATTCCTTTTCTTGGCAAATGCAGCTGTGACAATGTGTTTGTAACCAGTCCGATTTGACAGTAGGGAATACTTGGAATGGGATATAAAGTCTCCAGCTGATGTTTCTTGCAATCTCGGGTTTCTTAATCAAAAATAACAATTGTAGCATTGAAAAATGGCAGCACACTTTTCCTTCTACTGAGTTTCTAAACTTGCTTGTTTACAAATAGCTTCTCTATGCCTTTGAAAAGGGGTAATGTATCCTTCAAAATGGGCTCTGTGCCTGCTCTGTCAGCTCAGCTTTGCCTGGCACAGTAAGAGACATCTAGTAGACCTCTGCACATGAAAATCTAATGCAAATAAGATCACTTTACATTTTATAGTTCTAATATTTGTCTTTCTGAATTATATTTTAAAGCAATATTTGTTAAAGTTTTTCTTGCACTGTCACAAATTGCTTTTTAGTTTGTTTTTTTTTCCCCAGTGAACAAGGTTAATATTAGAGACAAGTTGGTATAACAAGGGGAAAAGCACCAGGTTTCAGTGATACTAACTGCAAGTGTGCTTTAAACAGCCATTGCCTTTCTTATTGTTTACCTGATCAACATTTTTTCTGAATACTTGAAAATTTTAACAATAACACAGGTATAAAGAGCAGAATGAAAATGTACAAAGAACAGACAAAATCTTTGTGTTCACTTTTATTAATGTGTTGCATACATGAGAGCTTTTTCTAGTAGTGGTTTAAAATGTGTAATTTTTTTGCAGAAATTTAATAACTGCAGCTCACCTACTGCACCAAAGTTCTAGGTTTTTAGGAGCCCAGCTTTAGTCATTTGAACATGCTTCTAGAAATGTACATTCTTTCCCTGTAATAGCTAAATATCTATGAGAAAAGCTCTAGTAAAAGCAGTGATGGATAAATGAGGTTAAGCAGTTGAAAACTCACGAATTGTATTGTGGATGATGGCATTTAAAACAATAAAAGATCACTGGTGCAGTATCTCAATATTAATGTGTTTTATTGGTAATAATGCAGGCTGACTTTACAATATTAGGAGCAATAAAGATTCTGTGTCTACATTCAGTGTTGAATTTGAATCCTGAAAAGAAGAGGACACCAGGATTTCTGCCTGGTTGTTGAAACACGTGATTTTTTTTCTGTGGGGTTACTTGAAATTTTTTTTCCTGTTTGTACAAACTTTATAAACAGGCTGAGGCTAATACTTAGGTTTGCACTTTAATATCAGAATTAAACCAAACCTTGTATTCAAAGTAGATTTTTTTTAAGTGATGGTTGTTGATCTTTTTAGTAGGTTGTAAGGAAGTAATAGGATACGAAAGTAATTCATAAACATTCTAGTTTTCCTTTGTCTAAGAAGGAAAAAGTTGGTTGATATTGATCAGTGGTTCATTCTTATGGGTAGTTTTCAAAGCAGTGTTTGTTTTCATTGACCTCAGCGAAAAAAACAGAACAAAAAACAAAGAAAACCCACAAAAAACCAAACCAAAACAAAAAAACCACAAAACAAAACACCACAAAACAACAACAAAAAACCAAACAAAAACAACAACAACGAAAAAACCACCAAAAAAACAAACCTTAAACTTGAACTAGCTTAGAGTGACAGGACTGGGAAAATGAAAGATGGTTTCATCAGCACACTTTGGGGGGGGGAAAAGGGACCAAAAGTTTATTTAGGCTTCCTCAATAGTTTGCATGTGAAGTTGCTTATTAGAGTAAGAGGCTGATAATAAATGCAATATGTATTGTCTTTACTATGGCATCTGTTTAGGAGTTGTTCAAATCACTGCAGTAGGGCTCTACAAATAAAAATGTAACCTAACATCTTGTATCTAATGTACTGTATCTTTATCAGTGATAGGTGACATCCGGAATAACAAGTGCGAAAATGGAACAATTACCTATAATGCTTTGTAAAAAGTTTTTTCCAGTAGAATTCATTCTTGTCATTTTGTAAGACAACCCTACAGTCCACCTGTTTGTAACTTTTTTAATAAAATAGATACCTGTATTATCAAACTGGGGTGAGTAGTCTGTGTTCAGTTTCTCCTGGAGTGGGCTGAACTGACAACCTGCTGCTGCTTTTTGTTTTGTGGGTTGTTTTTGAGCTCCTGGTTATTCCAAATGCAGTAACCACATCTGAATTGTCTTCAGTGAATCCTGGTGTAGGGGAACAGGGTGTACAGCTGTGCCCCAGCCAGGTGTAGAGCTCACGGTCTCGGGTGCTCTGAGGAGAGAGAAGGGGAAGCAAGGGCTGTGCATCACCTTCCTGTGCAAAGCAAGCACTCCCTGAGCTGGAGGCCAGTTCAGAGCAGCCTCCTCACAGGCCAGTGTGATGGAGCTTTGTTCAAAAGAAATCTCTGTGTTTGTCTTGTGTGAGTCTTTAATGTTCTTGTTTTCATACAGGCTTTATATGTGTGAAGATGGCCACGAGTCCTGACATCACCTTGCAGTGTCTGTAGCTGCCCTCCAGCCAGAGTTGACATCTTTCCACCACCCTGGCGGAGTGCGTGCTCCTGGAGCTCTGCCACAGGAGAGGCACAAGATTTTTCTGGAAAATCGAAGTGCCCAAAGCTATTTGATAACAATTATCTTAAATGTTCGGTAAAAGCCCTGAATTTTCCAAGTCAGTGATTGTCATCTTGGCTGTGTAACAAGAAGTGCATCTTCCTCAGGACATACAGTCTTAGCACTCACCTTTAGTACTGCGTTTGTAACTAAAGCTGTGCATTAATGTAAAATGTGATTTCAAGTTGAGAAAAACTTGATACCTTGGTACCTTCAGTCCTCAGCAATGTGTCAACAGGCAAAACCACTCACCACTCCTCCAGCTCAGACAGCATTAGCCTTATCTTGTAGGTATGTTTCTCTGCTGTTTCTGCTTACACTTCCTTTGCTGCAGTAGAGAAGTAGTTTCCATCTTGAGAGGAAAATGATAGAGAAGAGCAGAGTGCTTCTCTTAAGTGATTTTGGGTGAAATGTCTGCTTCCCTAACTTAGCTGAGAGGTGAGGATGAAGCATGCCCTATTCTCATTAGTGTCACTGAGAGTGGGAGCTGGCACTTTAGGACCAGTCTGCTTTGAGATGTAACTATTGGGTTCATTGCTGTCTGAGTCTGATTTCTCATGTGGTTTAAAAGAAGTCAAAATGCAGCAATAATAATCTCAATTCCTTATGGCACTCAGTGTAACTAAGGAAGCTGCTTCCTGTTTCCACTTGGAGGTTGGGAAGTGATGCGAGTACAGCTGTTAAGCCCCTGTGATTTACACCACTGTTTTGTTTCCACGTGACAGTGTAATACAGGCTGGGTTGGGGATTTTAAGGAAGGACATAAGATTAATTTTCAAGGCTATTATCTTTCAGAAGTCTTGGTGCTGAGAGTAAACTCGGTAGCTGCTGCACATACTTGTATAGCATCCTTTGTTAAATAGGTGTGGAAATGTCATATTGCTTTGTCTGGTTTTGGGGCTGTTTATGTAGTGTTTCATGGCAGCTTTTTCTTTGGTGTACCAGTTCTTGCTATACAGGTGCCTGTGGAAATCTCCCAGTGTCCTGCTTCCCTTGTGCAGCCAGAGGACAGGGATGTCCCCCCAGAGCCATCAGAGAACAGGAGCCAACTGCAGCACAGGCGAGAGGTCTGTCCCCACCCTGCTCCCCCACCCAGCACAGGTGACACTTAGCTGTGTCATGGCCCAGGGCAGAGCTGGGCCCTGCAGCCTGGCTGGGTGTGCTGGGGTACAACCCACAGCCACACAAACCCCACAGTGGGGTCAGAGAGACCCTGCCAGAGTGGAGGGTGAACCGCTGGCCACACCTCATGTGGAGCTGCATGCAGGCATCTGCCGCAGGAGGCTGGGCTGGCATTATAGTGTGAAACTAGGTGGAAGTGTCTAGTCTTAATTAAAATGAGGTACGGGTTCCAAAGCAATACGTGTTGACCTGTGTGAGTTATCTGTGCTGGAAAGCCAGCAGCCCGGGTTGCTGGGTTTGCTGGTAGTCGCTGGGGTTGGGTGAGTCACCGCTCGCTTGCTGGCTGGAGGAAGTGCGAACAGGTCCCAGAGCTGCGGGCAGGCTCTGTCAGGAGATGACGTGGCCCGATGTTCTGCGCTCTGAAAGTGAAATAATGCGGGTTTCAGGTGTTTTACGTAGCCAGTTTTATCTCTGCCTGGTCAATACAGCTGCCAGGAGCAGAGAAGAAGGACTCTGAGCTGTAAATCAGCACAGCGTTAAATTCAGAGGTGAATGTCCCACTGGTAGTAGTTTGTTGGTGCTGCCGAGGGCAGCATTGATCTTGGCTGGCAGTGACAGTGCTGATCACAGGATTGTAAGGGATGAAACTTGTTCTCTGTGGAAACAATGTATTTAGTACAGTTAACTTACTTGCCTTTGGTGCTCTCCTTCAAAGCTGAGGTTTTCTTTAAGTCCCTCCAAAAGGTCTGGAGCAATAACTGCAATAATTGATGTGAAAGAGTCTGTCATGTTGCTGGAACCTGTAAAATATTCGCTCATAGGAGAGGCTTTGCTGTTTGTTTGGTTTGTGGCGTGTCTGTGCTCCTTGGTGTTCTGCTGGCTCAGTCTGAGTGTGCTGTGACAGCTCTCTAGCAGTGCCTTACTTCTTCCTAAGCATCTTTCTAGTGATTAGGCTTGCTTGGGATTTGAGACTCCGCGAGACTGCCAGTGACTTCAATCGTTCTTGCCTGGGAAGAAAAATTGTAACTGTAGCACTTCCGTCCTGGGAGCATATGGGGAAGGGTGTGTTAGAGATGTGGAGATGCTTGGACTTGCTTGGAATCAGATGCACCAGTGTTGTAGAATAATTTTGCAATTGGACTTCTTGCGTGTAAATAAATAAGTGGACTAGAACTTAAATAACAGGGTTGAAAAATTCTCAGACTTATGAAAAGGATTAGTATTTCATACATTTGTGAAACCTCAGTGTAACTTGTTCAGTCTTAAGACTCATGCTTCTACTAAAAGGTTTGACTGATTATGACTGCAACTCAGTAAAACAAACAATCAGCTTTCTGGAAAATTTGTCTCTTCCAGAAACAAGAAATTGTTTCTTTTTTTCCTGCCACCAGGCTGACTAGTTCATAGTTTTATATCCTTAGAGGATCTACCTTGACATTAGGTTTAAATCATTTGATCAGCACTGAAAAGAGAAAGTGCACTTGCTGTCTGTGACATTCCTTAAGGACTACTTGTCTTTTTGGGAACTGGCAGATAGGATGATCAGTCATCAGCTTGGGATTCATCCTACTGCTGGGATAGATCTTAGACCCTTTTTCTTCAAATTAATAATGATTGTGTAATCACCAACAGCCTGGCTTCTGTGGGAAAACAAGAAGAAATTAACTGAATTTTCAACAAACCTGATTTATGTTGGAGAAGAAAGAAAGCTGCTCACAAAGCACAAGTAAGTGCTGGAACAAGTTGCAACTATGTGGGGTTGTGAAGGATTTTCAAAGATGATATTGGATAACCACTGCTGGAGGAAGGAGTGTGTGAGGCGTGTGTAGCTCCTGCCTCCGTGTGTTGGGCTGTCACACAGGATCTCTGAAGTCCCTTGCAGCTCCATGTTTCTGTGACCACAGTGACATTTCTGATCCTATCGTTATTTTCCATTCGTTGTTCCAGGAATTAGCACAGCCTTGCCAAATGCTCTAGGTCTAATCTCAGTAATACAGACGTTTTAATAGGTTAGAAGAAAGATTTTAGCTGCAGGGCCTGCCCAGTGTCAGGCTGTGGTTAAAAGTGCTTGGGTGTCCAGCTGCATTCCTTTCCTTTCAGCTGTCTGTCCTGTGAAGTAGTTGTCAGCGCAGGATCTCAGGCCATCCAAATAGCTCCATCATGGGGCCCAGTTTAATAATCTAGAAAGGTTTTGTGAATGTACCCCTGAGACCTTGGGACAGTCACAATGTAGGAATGTTTCCTGGTTTTGGAAATATGTCTGTCTTGTAGCTGCCACCACCTGCTGGAAGGCCCTGGAAGAGGAGCCATGAAGTGGGGATCACCTTTGATCACTACAAAAGTACCAAGCTCCCAGCTTCAGGTGGATATTGCTCTGTTGTCCTCCACTGCCTGCTGTGAAGAGTGGCTTTAACATGCCTTTCCCTCTGCTGTGAGCTGTATTCCTGGAATTTTGGTGTGCCCTGGTAGGACTGAAGTGTGATAAGAATATTTTGAGGAAGAACAAAAGGACAAAAAGGAGCAGGGCTACCTGGGAGGGAAATGTTAAGAAAACTCAGGTTCAAGATCCATATGGTGGAATGGGTCTGATCCATTGGCCTGGAGGTACCTGGAGAACGTGTGTTTCTTTGTGTGGATGTAATCAAGGCTTAGTCAACCAGAGGTATTTGTCTTGAGCCAAGAAGGAAACCACATCGGTCGTGAAAATAAGCAGTATAGTTCCTTAGAACTCTATTGTTTCCACTAGGATTCAGCCCGTTCACCTGGTATTGCAGACTCAAGTTGGCAGCTTCCTCAGAAAGAGCCGTTGGCTGTAGGATCCTTCCTAGTTCTCAGCAAGTGACCCAGTAACAACATGTGAAAAATAAAGGACAGCAAAAAATAAAGGTACCAGCCCAGTGCTGTGCACTGCTACACAGGTGTGGTGAGGTGCGTCTCCCCAGCTGTAAATCATTGAATGCTGTGTGATGCCCAAGTCCTTGGAGGTATCAGTGCTCCTTTGATTCAATACATTTACGAGGGCTTTCTCTTGCTGCATAAATTGCCTTCTTATGTCTTTGAAGTGACCTGTTTGAATTAAACATCACAGAGTGCTTTTTATACAGCTGTGCCAGCAAGAGAGTGCAACTGGCACATCAAAAATGAGATGAAGTGGTCTGGGTATCACCAGAGTTGGGGTGGTATTTAGTTTCTTGTACAGCTTATACAGTCATTTGTATTTGCTTACAGCAAGCTGCCCTTTGCAGTCTTGGTAATAGTTTTTACATAGCATGTAAAATCTGAAAAAGGAGGAAAAGTCAGCAATGCCCATGGATGCACGCTGGAATGTGTGATTGCTGGACTGACCTGCTCATCCCTGCACACCGAGTCCTCGCCTGTGTTTGTTGTGGGGCACCACCAACACCACGAGAGGGAGCGTGGAAGCAACGAGTGGTTTGTCCTGGGATGGTGCGGCTCAGAGTGCGGCGGTGCTCCGGCCCTTGGGAGTCAAACACGGTGTGGCACAGGTTGAAAACAGAACAGAAATGGAAATAAATTTATATTTCAGGGCTTTGGGACTTCAAAGGGCTCCACTTAGGGTTAATTTGTCTCAGATGTCTGGAATTGCAATTGTGCTTGGAGTCTAGTGCATAATCGAGGTTATTTCGGATTTCCTACTCTCTGTTATTTGAGGTAGGTAAAAAGAGCCACTTAGCTGCTGAAGCTGAAATAAAAATATAATCACAAGAATAAGATTTTCTTTTATTCTATGATTTCTTGAGCATGAGATTATGCACTAATTTTGCCTTCAGTAGGACTGGGACAAACTGGAGAGGAAAATGCTGCTGCATAATGTCACCTTCTAATATCAAAACACTGCTCAGAGAAGTCTTATCCTGTAGTTGGACGCTGATGGGTGAACCCCACCGAAACACAAAATAAAAAATGCAATTATTTCCATTTTCCCAGCGATTACTTATGAGTAATGAGTTTCAGCACAGTGATGTCAGATTATTTAGCTGATGGTTGGCAAGCAAAATTTGACAAAAATGTAGTTGTATCATTGTTTATTATATTCAATAAATAGAACAGTTTTGGGGCAGAAGTTTTTAGAAGGGCTGGACATGGTGAGTCAGCTCTAACTGTTGAGATATGTTGAAGATATAATGTGATTTGTGGAGTAAATGTAAAACAATGACCATTGTTAAAGGTTTAAAGGAAGGACCATGTCCCTGGACTGTCCCTAACAGGCACAACCCTGGTTTTTCCAGCTTGCTCCAGTATTTTTTCTGCCTCACAGTTTAAGGGTCTTTCCTAGGACCTACCTCATATCTTCCCTGCAATTTCCAGCAAACCTTCATTTTCTCTTTAGCTTGGGTACACAGTTGATCCATTCTTCTGGAGTGGCCTTGCATCAACCAGGTGATTATTGTACCTTTCTTCTCTTTTTGAGCTAAACAAGCTCAATTTTTTCAGGCTTTTTTTTTGAAAATACTTTTTTGGGAGTATATTTTATAAAAAGTTTAAACCAACTGTGCATAAGCTGGGACCCCAGCTGAGAGTGAAGCCATTCCTCCTGGAGTGGCAGCAGGAATGTGGAGGGTACCCTATTCTGGAAAGAAATATTCCTCTTTACAGTGTTGGTGCCATGCCTTGGATTAATTAACCAGATGGGATATCCTGTTGTGAGCCTGGAGCTGTTCAGAAGGACTTCGGCTGTGCCAGAGCCTGCTCATAGTGACGCAGCCAAGAGCTGGGTTGCTCCCTGGCCCTGCAGCTGGGGGACTTATGGCTGGCTGAGGAGGGAACGTGGATGTTCTCCTGGCAGCTGCAGCTGAGGAATAGGAGGTGAAATGTATGATAGGTCACAGGTGACCAAAGTCCACCTGGGCAAGTCCTGTCTGACATTTCGAGTGTGCACTTCTGTCTGCTCAGCAATGACCTGGGTGTGGGTTCTTGCCTCTTGGACTATGGTGTTTAAAATCCCCTGGCAGATCTCTATTAAATGACTTTATCTATCCATTTTCATCTCCTTTCCTCTAAATGCAAGTTGAAGATAAACATGACAAAACCCAAGGGACAGCAATGCACAGAGCTGCAGTGATGCAGGGGTAGCATGTTGTGTCCCTTCTCTGCCAGAGTTTGTTCTCTCACAGCCTGCTCCTCTCTCGGGAGGCAGTGGGGATATTTGGGCCATTTCCTTGCCCATCCCCAGGCCCAAGCCAGGACAGCAGCTGAACTCGCTCACTCGCTGCCCAGTGACAATGGCTCACCACTCTGGGAGGCTCCGCAGGGTGTAGCTACAGTGCTCAGCTCTCTGCCATGTCCTGTGGGCTGCCCTCACTCCAACACCAGTGGGGAACAAAGGAGAAATCCCCAAACATCATTCTGAGTATTCTCCTTGGAAAAATGGGCAACAGGGTTTAGGAGGAAGGAAAGTTTTTATTTCTTGCTCTGCTCAGTCCATCCCAGCAAGCCACAGGGTATTTGAGATGCTCAAGAAGACCCTGAGCCAATGCATCCAGCCTAATATGGGGTCAGACGCACTTGGTGGAAGAAAGTCCTTCCTGGGAGAGCTGGTGCAGTGCAGTGCAGGATGGTGGTAGCAAGGTCCAGAGTATTTAAAAACAAGGGCTGAGCTGGCTGAGCAAGCAGCCCTGAAGCAGAACTCACTCCAACATGCTGCTGCTCAGGCCCCACCATGCTCTGGTGCTGCTGCTTGGGGTCCCCTCCCCACCTGCCACTATGGCTGCGCTTGCTCTTCATGGGTTCTGTGCTTTCCTGCACCATTTTCACATTATTCCCTGCCCCTGCAGATAAGAAGGAAGTACGTACCAGGCTGGACGTTGGCATTAGCTCAGGCCAGGAGCCGTATTACTCCTAATGCTCCCCTTGTGTGCTGCTCCAGCTGGCCCCCAAGACACCTTCAGAAGAAGGAGATAGATGGAGGTAAAATACGTTTCTCATCTGCTCAGACAGCAACAATCTCCACGCTCCAAGGAAACCTTATTTGTCCCACATCTCTTCTTGCTGTCCTTTAGTATCCTGTGCCAAAAAGTCCTTGTTTACATAGTTTGATCCTGTTTGCTGCTGCTGGCTCCATGTTGTCTCCATGGATAGCTTTATAGGGTGGCCAGAGATCCTGTTTGACCCAACGCAGCCTTATTCCTTCATAGCAAGGTAGTGAAATAAACTGTTTTTGCTGCTCACAAACCAACTGGCCAGTGCCTAGCTTCTAACAGCATCTGTGGAGTCCAGGATCAGTGCCCCTGGCATGCCAGGAAAGCCTGTAGCAGAGAGACTTGGCTTCTTCCGGGCTTTGGGGGCTCCTCTATTGCAACCCCATACATCCCTCCTGCCAGTCCAGTGTCCTCGCTGTGCTCCCAGTGCGGAACTGTGCCTGTGATGTGAGAGCCGCTCAGGAGAGCCACTCCTCTCCTTGGTGCATCTCAATATCTGACAGCACAAACATTTTAAACTAGAGGGAAAGTACACTCACAGCCCCCTCGGATGGTTTGTACGTGATGGCTGCCCTTTTGTGACACAAAGAGCTCAGACCCCAGGGCCACACGCAGTGCTAGAAACTTGGTCCTTGACATGGTCCTGGTACATGGGCCACAGCCATCTCTTCCTGGCAGTGAAGCACGATGGACTCAGCTGCTTTGTGGAGCAGCTTCAGGGGAAAAAGCAGGTTGGCTTTGACTTTCAGGCTCCTTTTTGTCCTGGTTAGGAGAAGACATACATTTTTCTGTGGATAAAAACTCTATGGTTTTTCTCTGTGCACCAGAGATACAAGGTATTATGTTGCCCTGACAGCCTCTGTCCTGACAACCCCAGGAATATCTGAGAAGTGTAAGAGAGGCCATGGCAAATGGTCTGGAGTGACTCACCATGGAAGTTTCAGTAGAAACAGGCAAGGGAGCACCAAGCAAAATCTCCGCAGCACTAAACGTGGCTTTTTTGGTTTGCCGAGCTGTGTTTCTATCGCTCTGGGTCTCACAGGATCACATGTGGTTGTGACTTTTTGCAGCAGCAACAATAACAATCCCCTATGACAGTCCAGTGCCTGCCTTTGGGACTGCTCAGTGCATTTATTTCTGAAAATGGGGGCTGCTGCCCAAAGGCTGCTTTCACCCAAAAGCTCAGTGAGGAGGTCTCTGATGGGTGAGAGGAGCCAGAGGGGTCAGACAGCTCATTGTGGCCCTGCAGCACTTGGGGCAGAGAAGCAGCACAAGTGTCCCCAGGTACCCACCACACCAAGTGAGACTGCACACCGCAGCCTGGGCTGAGTCTGGGTGTCTGAGGGTGGGCAGCTGGCTCTGGCACTCCGATGATGAGCTGATGAGTGGGAACTTGGGCTTTTCAGATTT
The DNA here is from genome assembly GCA_013397725.1 of Rhagologus leucostigma. Lineage (NCBI taxonomy): Eukaryota > Metazoa > Chordata > Aves > Passeriformes > Rhagologus > Rhagologus leucostigma. The sequence continues at coordinate 66,297 of VZTD01004544.1, read as the reverse complement.
GAAGTGGGAACCAGGTTGTCTCAAAGGCTTATGAGACTTCACTAAGCTGCTCAACCAGGGTGTGAGCTGGGAATTAGGAGCAGGTTCTCCTCTGCCTCTCCAGGAAGGACTCACAACTGGTTTCGAGTCCAGTTGGAAACATTTTCCACCCTCCGGTGAAGTACATCAGCCCATCGACACATCGCTCAGTGGACAGGACATGATCTGCCCACCCCATTGAGACAGCACAGCTGCAAGCCAGCTGCTCTCCCAGTGCACCTTAACCAGAGCAGAGCAAAGATGACACTTACTGCTGGGTGACTTTGGCAGAAGAGATGCTCAGCTCTTCTCCCCTGACCCTGTGGTACCAAGCGTGGGCTTGCCTTGCATTGCTCACCACCAGCTGTAAGAGCTCAGTGTTTATCTCCACCCCATTACTGCCAATCTTCCCCCTAATTAATACACCCATAATTCGCAGGCAAAAAACATCCTTTATTGCAGTAGTGACATTTAAACCAAGGGAGGTATTGGTTTGTTGGGGTTTTTCAAAATTAGTTTTTAGGCAGTCAGCTCATTTGCTCCAGTTTCCGCTCCACATCTGTGACTGCAGCCTTCTCCATCCAGCTGAGAGGGAATTATGTGTGCAAGAGGAGTCAGGGCTCCCTTCCTGGCTCCCAGCTCACACCACTAGGACTGCCGTGCCTGCTGCACACCCAGCTGCATGCTCGAGGATGCTGCACCTGAAAGTCCAGTTCCTGGATGATTCCCAGAAGATCTTTGTAGTTGATGTAAGTGGGTATCATATTCTTACTGTTTTTTTGGTGTTAATTATTAAGTCATTGCTGCTCTCAAGAATTGCATGGTCTCTTACAGCTTCTGGTTTTCAGCTTTAAAAAAAAACCCCAGCAAACAAACAAGAAAGCCAATCTCAAATTGAAAATGTTATAGTACTAATTGGTGAGTGTTTTTTGGTATCAACACACTCCTACGCTCCTCTGTTATTGGCATTATTTATGAAGAAGGAGGAATGGCTTTTACTTATCTGGTGTCATCTTTAGTAAATCAGTTAATACGAAGTGATAGTCTTGACAAGTGTAGAGTTCTCTCATTTGTCTGGCTGCCTGTGTAAACATTCAGCAAGGAGGTAAAGTCTGGGAACAGAATAAAAATAGCATATTCGTCCAAGTTATCCCTGGCGAGAAACATCTGCACACATCTCTTCCTGGGCATTCAGTTGAAAAAGAAAACTGTGTGGTTTTGTGAATAGCTGAGGAAAAAACCTTACTGTATCTTATTTTCTGCATGGCAGTGTGCCACAACACATTGTGATTAATAATTCACATTTAACAAATGCTAGTTCTGAACTAGGTTTAAAAAGTTAGGTATTAATATCTATGGTGTTAGATTTATGTTAGATTTATGTGTATAGATATAACTGAAAGCAGATATGTCTTGACTGTGTGTTGGAAGCATCTTTTTAGAAGTGTGATTGCACATTTACTGTTGGTTAGGGTTTGATAATCACAGTAGCTAATTAAATTAGCTGATTCAAGTAGATTTATTCTAGTACTTACCTGCATCTCCTGTGGGACCAGAGTGTTTAATATAAAACAGGTTTTTTTTGAAGTTCTGTTGCTTTTCTTATACTGTCCTGTTCTGTGGTTTATAGCACAGCCTGAAAACTGCTCTCTCGGATGCACAGCTCCATTTGTTTGTGATAGTATTTTGCACAAAAGTGGATTATAAAGCAATTCCATCCCTTGACACAGTATGGAAATTGTTTGATTTAGTTTAATTAATCTATCCTAGTCCAGGAGTAATCTTAAAAATGAGACTAGTCATTTTAATATGCCTTCCCCTCCTCCCCGCATTGATTAGATCAGGTCACAGTGAGACACAGTTCAAAAGATGCTGCTGGTACAATGTTGCTGCATTTCTTTCCATCTCTGTTTTCTTATTTGCTTGAAACACAGCACTATAGCTCTGCACGACATGTTATTGCAGCAAATAGCTTCCATTAGAGGAGCTCCTAGTCATTTCCTTTTTTAGCATGCAATGGTATTGGAAACCCCTTTTAGGCATTTCATGCATTTGCTGCTGTGTGGGTACAATAAATGAGTAGCTGAATTAGTGACTTCTCCAGTATAAAAGGACTGCTTTGGGCTAAGTTTTGAGCAGACATTTTAAGCAACTCTTCGTAAACCCCTCCTGACTTTGGAAAGCTCTTTTGAATGTGGAGCACTTCAGCATAATGGGAGAGAAAAGGACAAAAGAGAGAAAACATAGCAGACCTGATTCCCCCTGCACCTCACGCTCAGTATAAACATCTCTACCTGCCTCACGTGAGTGTCATAGCTGCTGGCATGTGCAGCAAGGTCTCATTTCCAGGCTGCCTTGCGTGACAGCAAGTTCCTCTACTGGTGCTGGATGCTGACCCAGGAAGGCTTCTGCCACCATCTGCATCCTTGCTGACAACTGAGACCACTGAATCCCCAGGATTTCCCTCAGCTGAGCACTGGCATTGGTTCCCTGGATGACAGATCTGAGCCCTCAGGGCAGGGGAAGGAAGGAGCTTGGCACGTCTCTGAATGTCCCCATGGTGCCTTCCCTGCTGAACACCCCATGGCTGAGCTTGGGATGCTGCTGGGCAAACCAAACAAGCCCAGAAAAACTAGTTGCTGAGTGAAGGACAGAGTCTCCTGTGTCGTGTGTCCCTTGTAAAGCTGGGAATGCCTTGACAGGAGGTATGTGGGGCTGGTGGCACAAGAGCGAGGGCACAGGAAGCCTTAGGGCTGGTAGCTTTTTGTGCATGACACCATGTGCTGGCTGCAGCATGCCTGTTAGGGTAGACATCTCCCAGGGTGGTGGGAAAAGATCATACCAAATCCCATGACGTGTTGCTCAGCCCTAAACCATGGACCTGAGTGTAGCAGCCCGTCCTATGGGGAATGCTGCAAATCTGGGCTTTGCCATCAGACTGCAGGTGCTGCCAGAGTCCCTCTGGGGACAGGTACATATGTGTGTCCCATATGTTGCAAATGTTGCTGTCTACCTCTGGAAGTGCCTCTGGCTTTCTGATTCTGCTCACAGTCACAGATGCTTTCACTGAGGAGAGGAGGGGCCAGTGTAGCCTCTCCTTTTCACCTTCTACTCTGAGGTTTCTGCCTGTGGTTGCTCACCTGGCCCTGCATCATTCTCAGAGCCACATGTAGGCTTGGACGTGGGACAAACAGCCCCACATGTCATGCTTCTGCCTTGCAGTATGCTCCTCCAGCACAGAACCCACTTCTCTCACTTGGTGCAGTGCAGGACTGATGCTGCTGAGCATCACTGTATCCTAGTGCTTGAGGCAGCACTGGCCTCAGCACCCCAAAATCCAGGACAGGACACCTGCAAGCAACACTCCACAAGAGAAAGGCTGCTTCTAAAGCAGCCCCTGCAGCAGCAGGGCTGTGTCTCCCAGTGAGCAGGTTTTCCTGGGTTTGGGGCTGCTCCTGTCCTGTAGTGCCTGCCCTAGGCAGTGCTGGGCTTGGAGCAGAGTGGGTTGCTCCCAGCAGACATACAGTAGGTAATAACCCAGTAATGCTTGTCTTTCCTGGTTACCTGTCAAAGGCCAAGGCCTTTCATGCTAGAAAATTCTAGCTTGGAAATAAACGTTTATAGTTGTTTTAATTACCCTTGTGATCCAGTAATTTTTAAGAGAAACAGGAGTGCTGCAGAGTGAGTGCTGTTATTACGCTATCACTTTTCTGCAGCCTTTCAGCACAAAGCCAGCAATTTCATGCCAGGAGAAGCCCTGAAAGGTGGTTATTAACGTTCATCACCACCAGCAGCCAGGTGCCTCCTGTCCCTGCTGGGAACAGCCACTGCCACAGGGAGAGGCAGCCTGTCTTCCCCTCTATCACCCAACACGCCATAATTTAGCAGCTGTCTAACCTGGCCTCTCTGCTTCAGTTTGCTTTTGCAATAACCCATACTTCTTTTTGGTCTGCTTTTCACAAGCTGATGGAGGCATATCAGGGTTTTGTTGGGGTGGGTCACTGCCATTTTAATTTCTGGTGCTGTCTGGAGTATTTTCCAGAGTTGAGGGCCTCCTGGTTTGTTCTCCAGCCATGTCATGCAGCATGGCAACAAGTCAAGAAAACACCCTCCAAGTGTTTCTGTTTACTGGGAATAACTACAGCCTGGCCTCCCTTATCAGCATGTAGTGCCACTTAATTCATATTGCTAAAGCTCACGGATGACTCAGAGCCCACGGCACAGGATCTCTGGCCCTGTTGCTGTTAACTACCATTAACCATAATAGTAGCTCTTCCCTGGTTGTTGGGGCACACGGACTCACTGCACAGGTTTGAGGTCTGCTCCCGGTGGCTGTTAATTAAGCACGTTTGCCCAGGCTGTCCCTGGTTCACACAGGTGTTCGTCCTGGGGATCACTCACTGGTTTGCCAGGGACAGAACTGCCCTGACAGTGATAGTTGCAAACAGTGAGTCAAAACAAGGTTTCTTTTCTCTTGCTTTCCTTTCTGGTTTACGTTCTTTAATAAAGGAGAGAAGTGATGAGAAGGAATCTGATTTCCAAAAGCAGGGAACACAGCATGCAGTCATCCTGTTGTACATGCTGAAGCCAACAGCATTTATTGAGTAAGATATTGCTGCTGCACGGTCAGGAAAGGGGTGAAGGTAGGGAGCTGAAACTTCTCCCCATCTCTCTGAAATCCAGCTGAAATTATGGCTGCTGTCAACGTTGTCTAACCTGCTGCTTCTGTGCTGTGTTTGTTTGCTAGCAAAAATCCTGTGGGAAAGGGCTCTTCAACCTCACCTGCAGCCACCTCAGCCTTGCAGAGAAGGAGTACTTCGGGCTGGAGTTTCACAGCCAGACTGGAAACCAGGTGAGTGCAGCTAGCAGTGTGGGGCTCCGGAGCTGCCATCGCCTGCATGGCTGGGGGATTGTTAGCACCTCCCTGAAACTCCAAATGGAAAACTTTAATAGAAAGTTTTGCTGCGATGGCAGAAAAACCCTGAAAATGGAAGTTAGGAGGGGAGTCACAAGCCCCAGCGATATCTACAGCTCATGGGGTCTATCCATAGCCATCCGTGTGGGGCTGCCCAGCAGGACACTTGTCACAGCAGCCAAGATGGCCAACATTTTCATATTGCATTCTACCATGGTGCTGCTGCTTTTATTCACCATCTTTTGTGCTGTTTATTCATCCAGCTCTTCATTGCTTCATTTCAGGTCTGGTTGGAACCACTAAAACCCATAACAAAGCAAGTCAAAAGTAAGTATTTCAAGAATAGAATTCTTCTAAATCACTACCAGTGACAGTCTAGCACAGACACATTCATGCAGTGTTGTTGCTTGGGGGCAGGATCTCTAGCTTCTAGCACTTACTCGAGCTCATTTTAGAGGGTGAGGCTGGGCAGGATTGTTTGCAAAGACACCTCAGTCCATAAAAAATCCCGTGGAAATACCGCTGCCCTTGCAATCTGGTATCTGCACCATTTTAGGCTGGAGCTGTTAATAACCTGACAGCTTGGCAGAGGAGCAGGAATGGCTGAGTGCCTGTGTGGCCATGCTGGCAGTGTGACAGGCACTGCTCCTACATGCCCTCCTTTTCCCTTTGCAGCTCAGAGCAGCCCAGGCATCTGCGTGAGGCAGGGTCCCCCCTGTGCCCCGCAGGCTCTGCCGCTCCTCCCCAGCCCTACGGAGATGCTGCAGAACCTGACCTGAATTCAGGCCCAGCCCCCTCTACCGTGGCCATGACCGGTGTTAACACAGTGCCCCTTTCAGCACAGGACTCTTTCCATCCCTGTAATATTTTCCCCAAGTACACGATGGCTGGGAGGCGACTGAGAGCTTGAGGCCATGACTCCAGTCTTTGCCATGGGGAGGTTGCAACAGTGTTTGCATGAATTTCCCTGAAAGAGAAAAGCCTGATAAGGAGCCTTCCTTCCCTTTCTGGGTGCACCACAAATGGAATTTTTTCAGTCACCTATTTCCTTTACCATGTGCCTTCTGGCCTGTCCCTCTGAACCATCCCAGGGTGTTCTGTGACACTCAGTGCTTACATAATTGCCTCCCTCCCTCCACGCACTTTGCCTTGGGCTTGGCTGCTTGTTCTCACTCATCCCACAAAAAAACTTTTGCCCAAGCAGCCTCCTATGGGACCAAGTGCTTGGAGGGCTGAGTTTAACACACAGCCCCAGTGATGGCAATTACACCAAGGCTCTGGCCACACTCTCTGGCACCATTTAATGGAAACCCCCTCCCAACAGGGATTTTTGCAATTTAAAGAATTGCTAAGGCATTTTCTCTTTAGTATTCTTTAGATATCCAAATCCTTATTTGCATCCATTGGTAATACTGGGGGCCTGGGCAGGCTGGTTTGGAGGGGGGGGGGGAAGTGGGGAGGCAGTCTGTAGTCCTTGATTTGTAAGGGTCCAGATTAATTTACTCTGTAAGGAGGCAGCATGTGTGAAGAGAGTTGTGGATGTTCTCAATAGACATGTAAAAGAAAACTTATGAAGATGTTGTGTTTTAAGATCCTAAGGAGGTTCTTTTCAAATTTATGGTGAAATTTTTCCCAGTGGACCCCGGCCACCTGAGAGAAGAACTGACCAGGTACCACTTGTTTTATTACTTTCTTACCACACAGTTTTGTGTTTGGGGCGTGTGTTAATTCTTTATCTTTATCCACTGCAGCCTGTCTGTAAGCAGTGGTCATCCTAAATATCCTAAGTATTACGCTTTACAGAATAAAACCAGAGAATATCTTTTCTTGATCCTCTGTTTTTAAACACAATCCACTTGAAGGATCAGCCATCTCATGAAGCTGCAATTTGTTTACTGCCAAAAGCTTTAGCAGTTGGGCACAGAGTCTGACTGCTCAGTCTAGCTCCTGCCTCAAGCTGTGTTCTGAAAGAACAACTTTAGTTTTATTTTTAAGAATTACATTGTTAGCTCTTACAATTTTAGAGAAAGCATTGCAAACAGGGACTAAGAATAAAACCAAGACAGTGCAGAACGTCAGCCCTAAGAGAGGCGAATACCCTCCAAAACAGAAAGGAATGTTAATTCTGAAATCTACTAATGAGCATTTCACCGACAGGGATGTGCTGGTCGTGGTGGTGCCCAGCTGCAGCCTTCTGCAGGGGCTACATGCTCCTCCTGTGACCTTGTGGACGTGCATCCCATGGGTTGAGACATGGGAACAGGCATGAGCCCTCATGGCTCAGCTCAGAACCCAGTTCCCCCCGGGGTATGCTCCTGTCCCCCTCCACAGGTACCTCTTCACCCTCCAGATCAAGAAGGACCTGGCACAGGGGCGGCTGCCCTGCAGTGACAAGAGCGCGGCACTGCTCATCTCCCACCTGCTGCAGTGTAAGGGCAAGCAAGTGCCTGCAGGGACAGTGGCCCTTCCCTGGGGATGGGCTTTGGCTGCATAGCCAGGGGTTGCCATTGCACTGACCCCTCACAGTCTAATCCATGCTCTCCCTGTGTCCCCAAAGCCGAGGTGGGTGACTTCCATGAGGAGACAGACCAGCAGCACCTGGCCACCCACAGGTACCTGCCCAACCAGGAGTACCTGGACAACAAGATCATGCACTACCACCGGAGACACAGGTAGGGGCTGCTCCACCGCCACCCACACAAATCACCTGATGGACGTCTGCTGACAGGATGTTCCCATCAGCAGGCAGGGCTGGCAGTGGGGTGGGTGTGATGCTAGCATGTGCACATACAAAATGGCATTTTTTCAGCCCATTTCAGCATCTGCCTTCTCACTTCTGTTGCTTCCTGTGCATTCGTGTCTCCACAGAGGGAAGACACCGGCCGAGTCAGACGTTCAGCTGCTGGACGTGGCCAGGAAGCTGGAGATGTACGGAATCCGCCCGCACCCCGCCAGCGACGGCGAGGGGACACAGATCAACCTGGCTGTGACACACATGGGGGTGCTAGTGTTGCGAGTGAGCCCGGGGCTCAGGGGTGGCTGCCAGCACCCAGGCGGGGTGGCCTCTGCAGCTGGGGGTGACCCTTCTCCCCTTTGAGTGCTCCAACCCCTCCCAAATCCTACAAGAAGGCATGTGTTCCGTAGACCTCGGAGGTGAAGGTGATGCTCTGGGACGTGACTGTGGGGCTCAGCCGCACCATCCCCCCAGCACCCACTGCATGCCACTGAACCTGCCCCAGCTCTGCTGCCCTTGTCCCATGAGAGTGGTGGCCGTGTGAGCACCGCAGGTTCCACGGCTCTGTCACATGTGCTCACCGTGTAATCTTCCAGTGAGAATAGCCCCCCATGTCTGTGCAATTACGTAACACTGTAATCACAGCCGAGCTGCACAGTAAATACAGACTTCCTCGTAGCCAGCATGAGGCAGAGCTCCGCTCCCACATCAGCTGATTTCAACCTGGGAACATCTTGTCGCAGCAAAAAGAAAAAAAAAAAAAAAAACAAATATAAAAACTAGCTGTGGGTCTGCTGCTTGTAATTAGTGCTGCCAGACCCGGTTATTTATTCAGAGCCATAAACACTCCTCACGTATGCTTAGAGCATCTGTGAGCCCATTAAAATCTGGGCTCTCCCAGAAAGCTGAGAGGGTCCTGGTGCCACAGAGTGGAGTAACACAGTTTATCCTTCTTCTCCCATGACACCAGTTTTTTGTGGCTGCATCTAACCTAGTGCAAAATGATAACAGGGTAAGGTGTGCTTGCAGCCTGCGTAAACCAGGTCTAAAGGTGTGGGGGTGAGCTGAGCACTGCTACGCTTCCCAGCAAGGTAGTGGAGAATCTTATTTCTTTGGGGGGCTGATTCTGCCGTGACATTTGAGCTGGCACAGATAGGACTCTCTGCCTTGACCTCTCTGAGGTTTGTCTTGGGATCCTGGAGTTTTGCAAAGAGCTTCAGCAGGCAGAGTTAAGCCCTGAACCTCAGTTTCTACTTGTAGAACTAGCTGATGGAGACTCAAACACTAAATCCCAGCACCCTTTCCCCAGACCCCAGCAGCTCCAAGAGCTACACTGGAGTCTCGTGCAGTGTCCTGTGAGCTCAGGCCTTGGCCCACTGCATTTCTGTATTTACAGGTTGCTCCATCCAGCTGTAACTGCTGTGTTTGTCCTTGCAGGGCAATACAAAGATCAACACCTTCAACTGGTCCAAAATTCGCAAACTGAGTTTCAAGAGGAAGCATTTTCTCATCAAGCTCCATGCAAACGTCTCTGTAAGTACCACACCACAGGCAGCTGCTGGGCTCGGGAGCAGACAGCTGTGGATGGAAGGTCAGCCACACAGTCCCCAGTTTTGAGTAAAATCCATTCCTGCTGCTCATGGGTCATGCTGCTTCTCCTTGAGTATAACATGTGCTGCTCCTGTGTCCCCACCTAGGTGACAGTGCACTGCCTGGAGCCACTGACAGCCCATATGACCCTTCAGGGGTTCAGGAGGGCAAATGGCAGAGCTTGTCCCGTGCCCCTGATACCAGCTGTCTTGTCTCTGGCACACAGGCGTTGTGCAAGGACACACTGGAGTTCACTATGGTGAGCCGGGACACCTGCAAGGCCTTCTGGAAGACATGTGTGGAGTACCATGCCTTCTTCAGGCTCTCTGAAGAGCCCAAGTCAAAGCCCAAAGCCCTTCTGTGCAGCAAAGGCTCCAGCTTCCGCTACAGGTAAATTCCCAGGGGAAAACCAAACTGCTGGGGCCAGAAAGGGTCTGGGGATGTCTCTGAGTCTCCCCTTTATGTCAGCCCTGGCTGAATCTGAGGAGGTGATAACAGCTACTTCTCCTGGAGAGACCCCTGCCTTGGTCCTGCTGCATTCCCTCACGAGGGGCACAAGGCCTACCCAGGGCTGGGGCTGATAGGGCTGCTCACATTTCTTCCTCCATGCTGCAGTGGGAGGACTCAGCGGCAGCTGCTGGAGCACGGGAGGAAGGCTAAGATAAAGAGCCTGCCCTTCGAGAGGTACTGGGGGCATGGAGGGGAGGCAGTGCCTGAGGGGACTGGGGAGAGGGGAAGGACCCTCCTGGCCATACACCCACTCATGCTCTTGTCCTGCAGGAAGCACTACACATCCTGCTATCATGAGAGGCAGTGCCGCTCCTCCCCAGACCTCCTGACGGATGTATCAAAGCAGGTAAGTCCCCATGGCATCAGTAATAGTTCCGTGCCGACGTCTTGGCATTGCTGCCCCAGCTGGAGGAGCTCAGCTGGAGGCCAAGCCAGACCCTCAGCTCTGGGTTCTCCCTTCCCATCCTGCTCTGGACACCCATGTGGCACCCACTCCCTCTGTGCCCTGCCCAGGTGGAGGAGCTGCGCCTGGCCTATGGAAGCCGAGGCTCCTACCATGCCAATGGAGTGCATGGCTCCGAGCCCTCCCTGGACAGCCAGCGTCGGAGCTCCACCATGGAGGTGACGTTTGCCACTGAGCTGGAGCACTCCAAGCCTGAAGCATCCCCCTCCTTCCTGCCCCACTCCAAAAGCTCGTCTGCCTTCCCCCTGCTCTATGCCAAGCTGGAGATGGAGCGGGCGTGGGAGCCCACTGACTTCTTTGGAGCCAGGAATCCCTTGACGTCCTTTCGGCCCCACCACCAGTTCGCTGGGAACAGTAAAAGTACCTCTGTGGGCAACATGTGGGAGGTGAGCACCCGGCCGCTGGTGTACATGGATATGCCCTGTCCCCAGCCCATGGTGGCCCCGGTGCCACCCATGCTCTCATATCTGGACAGGGCCCTGCAGTCTCCATGCCCTGCACTGGCCCCTTGTGAGGGCACAGCAGGACAGGCCAGCGCAGGTGGCCCCATGGCAGCAAAACCCCCCCGACAGAGCCTGAGTGGGACCCAGGCTGAGCAGTTCCATCATGAGTCTGCAGGCACGGCCATGGGCACAAGCATGGTGGGGAAGAACAGATCACTGGCTCGCTCCTTCGATTACAGCCTTCAGGAGCAGCCTCCCAAGCGGTCTTGGAGCCAGTCAGACATGAAAACCATCCGCTTCCCCTATGGCTCTGAGTTCAGGCCCCTGGGGCCATGCCCTGCACTGAGCAGCTGGAAAGGGGGTGTTCTTTGGCACGTCCCAGCCCAGCAAGGGCTGGCTCCGGTGCCACGGCGCTCCACGGAGCGCTACCTGGGCAGCAGCACCGAGTCCAGCGACTCTGACTCAGACCTGCTGGCCACTGACTACTGTTCCCTGTATGGCCGCGTGCTGCGCTCACCCATGGCCCGTGTGAGGCTCTCCTCAGGCAGCCTCCAACTGGATGAGGAGGATGAGGATATGTCCTTTGCCACCAGCGCTGCTGAAGAGAGTGTTTCCACAGGGGCCTCCAAGTATTTCACCTAGGTGGCTGACACCAGCCAGAAGGAGCAGAGGTGGCTGGTGCTGACCCAGGGTCAAAGAATGGTGACACTCTTTGCAGGTCTGCTTACAGCTTACGAAACTTTGATGGGATTGTGTTGTGTGAGCGCTCTTAGCTATAGAGGATGTGTTAATGGACATCAGGGGTGTGTTCAGAAGTATTCAACCCCTGCACCACACTTGGAAGCTGGTTTGCCTCTGCCACCACTCTTTGAGAAGGGGAGTCTTGCTTCAGCCACAGAGGCCAGGGATCTCCTAAAGCCCTGCTAAGCCCTATTGTCCTGCCCAAGCTGATGCTTGGAGCTCAGCTGCTGGAGTCTTCATTGAGGGGAAGGGAGAAAAGGAAAAAGAGACTTCTCACAGAATAGTTTCAGCTGCTTCTTTTCCCAGCTGCAGGGAAGCACACTGGAGGGAGGGTGTTTCAGGCCCTTTTGGAGAGGAGCAGGATGTTCATGAGAGGCTGCTCCTAGAGCTGATGCCATGTGGTCAGGGAAAAACCCCAGCACAGAGCCCATCTCCTCCACCTGCCTCACCTCCCTCCAGTGCTGCAGGAAGCACCTGGCACTCAAAGACAAGCCTGTGTGTGTGGCTATCTTCTCCCTGGCCAGTTTAGAGAATTATCCTTCCCCAGAAACATCTCAGCAGTGCTTGTCAAGCTTTTAGAAGCACCTCATGGTGAACACTGGGAAGTGGGTTCATACTGTATAGCTGTGCTTTGCTTAGGCCCATCAGGCATCGTCTCCCGGCAGCACTGCAACAGCCCTGGTACCTCAGTGCTCTGCTTAAATTTGAGGGAGAGAGACATGTAAAGGGGTTCTTTGGGGTCCTTTGCTTTCCAAATCAGTCCTCAGTTAAGCAGCATGGGGAAAAAGAGATCAGGAGCAGGTAGGAAAGGCACTGGCGCCTCCTTGGAAGTATTTTTATTACAAAAACTTACTATTACCCTAAACCTACATGAAATCTACTCAGAAATCTTGAGAATGATGACACCTCCACAAGATTTTAGGAGAGGATCTTGGTAATTTTCTTTAAGAACAATCCTGTAAGTCTTTGTAGGACATGACTGTAAGCAGAGGGACAGCCCAGAAAATCCATGGTGGAGAAACCACTGCAGCCCTGAGAGAAAGATTTCAGAAACAAGGAAGCTGGGACAAAAAAAATAGATTAAAATGTAAAAAGAACTGGGCTTATGGGTCCTGCGCACTCTGCTGTCCTTTGTTTTAGAAGGTAGACAATAAAAAACAGTTGTTCACACTGGAGTTTTGAGTTCCTCCTTCTGCCCTGTGAAATCTGCACTCCCCAGTGCTGCAGGCACCTCACAGCACACCTTGCCTTGTGCCTCTCAGCTCCTGGGCAGCCCTCAGTGCTCCAAGGAGCTGGTTCCCCTCTCCTGCTCTGCTTCCTAGCTCCCTCTGTGCCTTTGCTATCCCAGAAACTGGGGAGACTTCTGGAGATCCCTGAACCCTGCTGAAAACAGCCACATTCTTGGTTGGTTGCCCAAAGAAATGCATTAGCCCAACAAGTGAGTACATTGGAAGGTTTGCTTCTTCTCCTAGTTACCCTGTGCTGAATCTGTGAACTGCAGTGATCCCTCATGCTGCTCTGGCACATGTTCTATTGAAAAAAGGGATAATCTTTCTGGCTAGAGTTGTTTCTTCCCCATTCCCAAAGCTCTGCACCTTGGAAAGAGCAAGAATCACCACTCAGTACAACATTTAAGAATGGCAGTCTGTGGGCACAATTTGGTAGAGGGTTAAAAAAAGCAGCAGTGTTTCAAACACAGGCTGCACACATAGATCTGGGCTATATCCACAACTCCTGTTAGCTCCTCAAAGCATGTGGATACACAGGTGTGGGCTGGCCCAGGTCAGCTTTACCTTGAGCATGTCCCAGAGCAAACACAGTCCCACCACAAGAAACCATTGTACACACAACCCTGCCCAAATCTTCAGGAACTGCCAGGTCTGGTCTTCAAGACTATGCTGGGAAAACAGCATTGAAAGGGAGAAACAAGGACTTGGGAACTATTTTTGCATTTTTCCATGGACTAGGGAGCACTGAGGCACAGAGTGGGCACTGTGCCTCAGCACATCCTACACATGGTCAACAATAGCAGAAAACAAAGCAGCTCATCAGTAATGATGCCATGATGATTTTTTGCTTTTTCATATACCCCTCTCATATACCGTTTCATATACCCTTTTACACAGCTTTTATGTATCCTTAGTGCTTTTAGCCCACATACTTGTAATTCCCCAAGTCTGATAACTAGCTTAGACCCAAAGTTCCGTTAAGCCAAGAGACTAAACATCTCGGAAGCCTCGCAGTTAGGGGTCAGAAAGCCCCAGACACCAAGGTCCTCTCCAGAACACATTCTGTAAACCAAGATAGGCCCATCCAGGGGAAAGGTTCCTCAGGATGGGGGCTTCTCTTGAGCCTCTCATTGGGGAATCTTTGACAGATATGCTAATTTGTAAGATCTGTAACTGTGTACGTGAATCATTGTGTGTGTGCATTTTCGGTGTGCATCCTGGGGTGCATTTTCAGGGGTGCACTTCTTGGTGTGCATCCTGGGGTGCATTTCGTCATTCTACCTGGATGTGGTGCACCTGAGGATCCTAAAAGAAATACCGAGGTAAAACCCTTTTTTCCCCTCTAACTGTGTTTGGCTTTTAATTCTAAGCCCAGGGAAACGCAACAGTAAGAGACACAAATTGACATCTCCGAGCTAAATTCATTACGTAAACCACTTTCTTGGGACTGACTAAAATTAAGGAACAATCTCAGTAAGCAGTGGCTTACTTGTCAAGGAACAATTGAAACAACCCTTGACCAAGCCTTTCCCCTCAGTTCCTGCTCAGTTCTATTCACCCCTGAGATAAGGACATCTATTTAAGCAACTGTGTTTCTCTAGGGAAGAAAACAAGGACGGAGACAGGACATGGAAAGATTTGGTTTGCTGGTGGGGAAAGACAAACAGCAGTACCTGGAAAATGTAAACTGTTACAGTCCTTACACAAAGGATTATTGAAGAGGAGAAGGCACAGCAGCATCACAGTGTGAAAACATTAAGCTACTCAGTGCATTCAGATAGAAGTAACTGGTTTATATAAAACAGATAAAGGTTTAGACAAAATAGATAAAGGTGTGAAATAAGACAAGCCAACATACATACCACTAAAACTTTTCAAAGAGGAAAATAATTTTATTCCAGTGTTAAGTCATAAAACAGTGTGATAAAAATAAAACTTTTAACAACTGCTAAGCTTTGTGCAAACACATTAAAACCTACACACTCTCCTATTCAGCTGTCGACATTCCAAGGCAAGAGCAGGTGTGATGACACTACACTGGCTACACAGAAATGAATAGAGGGGTCAGAGACCAAGGGCTTAAAGAATGGTTACATTGATAAAGGACTCATCTACCCAAGAACAAATACATTTCTCTATTCTGTAATTCAGACTACTTTGATAACATTACTTCTGCAACAATTCTTCTCAATCTACAGCAGGAAGCCTGGCAAACCAAACGAACAAGATGATGGTTCCTGCATGAATATTTTGATCTATCTTTCCATTAGCTATCTGCCAGCAACACAATACTGCTGATTAAGTTACACAGTTCTTTAATAATTAACACGTGGGAAAGACAGCTCTTCTCTGGAACCAGCAATACAGACATCCCTTCTTAGGAGCTAATTACAGACTTACGATGCACAGAGACTTCAGGCATATGCAGCACAACAAAAAAAACCTTCTTGAATGGACTGTGCTACACAAGAATGAGTCTGTTTTGTACACATGTGGGTTAGTTTTTCCCATGCTGTCCCACGAGGTAGGTATACATCCCACCCATTCCACAGGGAAAGGCACCATAGTTCAGCAACTAATTACAGTTGTATCTCAAACATGTCAGGTTCCAATTTCCTGTGTCATTTGCTAACCCCACCTACCCAGAATTGTTCATAGAGTTACACAGATCCTGTGTCAACAGGGTAGAGCCACCAGTTACAAACTTAGGAGGAATTCCCATTAGCTCTTCCCTCAGACTCCCACAGAAAGAGAACACCTTGAGGGAAGTGACATGGAAGTAAAAATATGTTTTTAATTCTGAAAAATTTATATGGAGTTCCTTAAAGTGAGATTTGTGTTGAGGCTGCTGAGGTGAAAGTTGAGGGAGCTGTAGCACAGGCCTTTGTGACCCTTTACTGCCCTGTGCTGAGGCCAAAGGCAGTCAGAGCTGTGACATCACTGCCGTGGTGGCACTGCCGGACATATCTGTCTGAGCTCACACATCCTGGAGCCTCCTCTCTAGGAAAGGAACCAAACTGAACCCCGGGACTGCTCCATCCATTCCCTGGGGCATAGCAGCTGGCAGGTGTCCTCTGGACAAGGACAGTGTGAGGCACCCACAGCTTTGCAAAGCACCCACGCAGGGAACACCTTTCTCAGAACAGGTGTCTGTGACAGACATGTCCACACCTCTGCATAGCTGCTGAAATCCAGAAAAAAATGATGCACAACAGAACAAGCTCATGAAAGTTTACAGAACTTAAATATTTATTTTTAAACCATTTAAAACCCCCCAAAACACTGAAATAAGCCTCGTCTATAAACAGATTTACAAGACTAACAACTAACTACAGAAGCTAGAGGAGCACTACAATTTGTTTCTGTGATGCAGTTATTTTGTAAAGCTTCAGATCAACTGTATTTACAACTTCTGCTGCTTTTATATTTATAAAAATATTTATTTAATCCATAACATTATTGTTTTCAAAAACTATTTCCAGACTTTTTTCTCAGGTATAAATTCTAATTGAATTTCAGTTATATAGCAGATGAAAGTTTTAAACAGAAACATTTTTTTTAAAATTAAAACAAGGAGTTAAAAGTAATTTTTTTACAGTGTAGGCACCATTGAAAATAATTGTCCTTGGCATATCTAACCACCATCTCTCACAAGTGTCCTTTATATAAAAACGATGTAATGGCAACATTTGACAAAAAATGCAGTATTTACTTGCACACCATTACTTTTTAAATATTTGGCAGATATATTTCAGATTCTTTAAAATTACTTTTGTGCAAAAACAAAATGTGCAGGTCTGAACCATAAAATAAACACACCCAGCCTTTATCAAAAATAAATTTACACCAACAGTTCCACAGCTAAGTACTGAAAAACAATCCCAGTTCAAAACTTCAGCATAATATACATACTGGGTTGAAAAAGGGAAAAAACCAAATTAAAACAAAACAACAGAAGAGAAGATATCACCCATCTAGCAGTACCATAAATATATAACTGAAAGCAACTTTATAGTCTTACCTACTTCTTATGAAAAAAATCACCCCGTACTGCACAGTACTACCTTTTTGTCAAAGAATATCTATAACTCAGTTATTTGCATATTAACTGGTAAATACATATTTAAAATACACTTTCAGAAAATCATGAACAAATTATGTTGATGTACTGTATTTAATGTACTTCAGAACAAAAATGTGTATAAATATCTTACAGGAGAAACAACATCACCACACAGAACGCTGGTGTTACACCGATACCTGTGTGTGAGGTATGTAACATGCGACGCTCGGCTTCTCTGGCTCCCTTCCACCCAGGCATGTATACTCAGAGGAAAAAAATTAAATTAAACTGGACTTCAGGTTTTGTCCATTATTGCCAAAAGCCCCACCCCCTCAACTGTATTGCTCTAAATTCTCCTACCATGATGAGAAAAGATTGAGTTACTACTTCAAAACCTGTTCTAAAAGGTAATACACCGACTGTACATCAGGATAGACCTGTTGCTACATATCACCTGCAAACTATTGACATATTGCTCTCAAATACATTTAATCATAGAGCTGCCTAAAATACTGTACCAATTTAGAATTAAAATAGATACTGTTGCAGGTTTGTTTTTCAGGGCATGATAACTATATGCTGGTTGAAGCAGGTGCTACAGCAATACCCTTGCCATGACATTACACGTTTTGAATACGCTTGTGAAAAAACTGTTTTTCTCTGAAGCTTGTTAGTGATTTACAAAAGTTTAACTCATGAATATAAAAGACCTGTACAACTCCACGTACAGGAACAAAACAGCATCCAAACATACTGTACTTGCACATTCTATTAACTAAAGTAATGGTTACTTCTAAAAGCAAAACTGCACCTCAACATTTATCAGATTAAACAGGTGAAACTACAATATTAAAAGTTGTTCTTTACAAAATAATTTCCTGAAAATATAAAACCATGTGCACTGCCACAAAATAGTTGAGTAGGTTCTTTCAAATCCGCAATCACCATCAATATGTTGCAAAGATCCAAAAGGCACAAGGAGCTCATGAGCTAAGCACTGCCAAGCTTGAAGTAGTTTTGGTGGGTTTCACTGGGTCCATACGAAACAGCAGTCAATTGTGTGAAGTTTCTTAAGATGAGTCATTAACAGAAAATCTACAGACAAAAAATGCAAGTAAAAAAATCTGTTAATTATATTGTGTCAGCTAGGCAAACAGCACATAAATATTTCTTCACCACTAAACTAGTATGTGCCTTCATCTCAGTGGTTCATAGGAAAAAACCCACTAGAAGTGACATGTCTCAAGAAAACATTCCTAAAAGAGGTAAGAAAAAGATTCTCTGTCTCTCCTATTGCCTGTAAATACGCTTAAGACAAACCTACAGGCTAAATTAAAGGAGCAAGATATAGCAACTACAGTAAAGCTGCAGCACTTCAACACCAGATACAGTAATTGTTACTATTAGTTTTAGTCTCAAACAGAAGTGTTACCTGTAACTACAAAGCTAAAGGTTTAAAGCACTGGACAAAGCAGATCTTTCCCTTATCACTAAACTACTTACTTCTGAAATTTCTCCATAAGTTTCTTCACCATCTTATCTGTGATCCCTGGACACGTTGCTTCTGCCACATTGATGCTTTTCTCAAGTTCCTCAATTGCTTTCTTTCTGTTAGCATTATTTGTGTCCTGCTGCTTGAGCTGAGTAGCAAATCAAAAAAGATAAAACTCAGGAAAGTTATTAGACATTTGGCTAATACTTTCAAAGATTTTTATGCCAACACTTACCTCAGCAAACACAGGGGTGATTATCATAGTTAAACAACTCAGGGTTTTAACAAGATCCTGATCCTATAAGTTAACAAATAAGGATTACATCAGCATATTCCCATACAACATACACACTGCCTCTAACACAGCACATGTGATTTTGAAAGTTGAGTTAAATTTTGTAAACATTACAAAACCCACAAAGGCAGAGTACACCAACAAATGTTACAGGTTGTTGAAATAGATGCCTGATGACACATCTCATCAGAAAAACAGTTCAGTTTTTCTTCACTAGTAAGTCTTTAAAATTCCCATCTCTGTGAATGGATCTACAGTACATCTGCAGTATATTTTGCTTTTGAGGCTGACACAGCATAGGAAATATCACTAAAATGCATTATCTCTTGAACTGCAAAAAAACCAGTCAGTTCTTATGGAAAGTGAAGTTACTAAGTTTTATTACTATCTTCCTTAAATTGGCTTCAGAACCAGCAGTTAGAAAGAAGTCCTCTGTCTGTACGTACCGTCCCATTCTGGAGCTTCTTTGCATCTGGCTTCTTCCGAACTGTGGTAAAGCTCCACTCAGGGTGAGAATTATTTTCTTTGTTGCTGGACTCCCTGAAGAAAAAAGGACATGATGTACATAATACTAGCCACAACACGACACCAAACAAGCATAGGTAACCCAAACACATAACAAGTCTATGAGGATTACTTCCACGTTCCTTAAAATAAAAACATGTATTGAAACATCAACTGAACTTTAAAAGAGGCTGAATAAATTGAAATGTGATCAAAGCAAACAGAAGATGTTATCTACCCACAAGGCTTACCTTCTCCCATGGCCTCCCATTTAGAAGAGTTATCTCATAGCCAGAAAAGCAAGAGACTTACAGAAAGCATGTTGTTCCACAGGCATTGTGCAAACTTCTTCATGCACCTCAACTTTGCTCTGCAATATCTCTAATTGTGATTCAGCGGTTTTGGTACAACCACTAGACTTAGACTAGGAAATAAATAGCACTTAAACAGAACTGAAATTGAGTTCAAAGAGAGAAAGTTTAAAGAGGCAACAAGCGGACAGCTTGACTTATGTGTTAGTCTTCAGGGTCATACAGGGGGTTTTCTTGGAAGAGACAATAAAAAAAGGAAAAGAGAGTGTACAGAAATAGTGTTATTACACAGAAAAGCTGCAGCAAACCTACTTTAGGAACATTATCCAAACAAAAAAAACCACCCAAAAAAGACTAAACTGAATATGAACTTACGAATCTGAACCATCGGAATCACTTTCGTCACTACTATGTCCCTCTGCTTTCCATCTCTTAAACCTATCAATCAGTTCTGTCAGATAGGAAGTCTTCTTGGCATTTTTCATAATGAATTTGTGCTTCAGAAGTTCTTTTGCAGTGGGGCGCTGTAAGAAATACTTTAAACATTTAATGTTACGCTAACATTTCATGATTTTAAATGCTAATAGGGGAGATTTAGTAAGAGAACAGACTTCTACAGCTAACTTGTATAATATCAGGAAATTAGTGAAACAGGAAGTCAGAAAAGCCAGTAATCCACATTTATGAGCACACTAAAAATATGATCAAGTCACCCATACACTATACAGCTTATCCTTCTATCCGTCTGGGTGTTAGAAGGTCACACCCAGGAAAATGACTAATGAAAACTCTCCAATGCAACATTTCCTTGTAAGATGAATTCAGACAGAAAACGTTGTGCTGGAGAAAAGGATTTCAGATGATTCTCTCCTTTGTTAAAGCTTCTCTTCTGATATTATCCAAGTTTAGAGCTCTTGTGACATTATCCTAGTTTAGAGTGCATTTTAGGAATCTGCCTCTGCCACTGTAATTTCTTTCAGCATTCTCCCTTCTCCTTTTGAGTATTTTAAACAAAACAAACTAGGATAGAAACATATATTAAAAAGCACCACTAAAATTTACAGTGGAAAGTATAGTCTCTAAATTATTTCGATCACTCATGATGCACAACACCAGCAAAATACTTCACAAGCACAGGAGATCAGAAAACAAAACTGAAACATCTATACACACATATACACAACATTTATCTACTCACAAATGTTGGGTCTTTATTCAGACACGCATCAATGAATTCTTTAAAAGGTTTACTGAAGTCTCCTAATAAAGTGGGAGGATTGTTCTTCGGAATGAGGAACAGAACCCTCATTGGATGCATATCTGAGTTGGGAGGCTCCCCCTTGGCCAGTTCAATAGCAGTGATGCCCAGTGACCAGATGTCAGCCTGAGAGAGGGAAAAGGGACTGTTAGTACACAATTACGGGCTGTTGTGAATAAGTATTTAATAACTGAAATTTTCACATATAATGCACCTATATAATACAATTAATGTTGATCTAAGTAGATAATGCAAACATTCCTTTTTAACACTTTAGGAAATCTTGACTCACAAAGACCTGGCTGACTTAATCGGTCTTTAATAACAAACATCTAGATCATCCCTTTTGTTGCAGTTGGTGTTCTAACACTGCCAGCAAGTTAAACGGCCACCTAAATTTACATACTTTTGGAAAAGCTTCAGAAATATTGATCTTCCTTTGATTTTCTCCATATGTTAATGAAAAACTGCCACAAATTTCCCATGTCTAATTCAGAGTTTGTTCAGGTATCTTGTTTGACAGCTCACTCTAAAGGAACAAGGCAGAAAGCTGAATCAAATCCAGCAGGGGATCACTTAATTTCTTTCCTAACAGACTGCTTGATGAATTTAGCTGGAGAATTATTGACAACTAGTTAGACTTGAAACACCACTTGAAACACCAAGTTCACAGTGTAAGTCACAGAAGAATAATGAAGTACCACTTATTTTAGCTAAAAGCAAGCATTATAAACAAATTCTTTGTATTGAAACATAGTATGATATTTTGGTATCATATATAAAATACTAGTATTCTAAAATTCTTTTCTGATTTTGATTTTTTTCCCAAGAGAAATATATTATTACTTGCATCTTTTTAGATGAGCTACAATAGCTATTTAGATCACTAAAGGTGTTTCTCATTGCAAAGTGTTCGGCAATAGTCAACTACACTTGGCACAGAATCATAAACCAAAACTGCCCATAGAGTAAACAAGGATTACAATTTGCATCTCTCCAATATTCCTTTTTTGTTCATGAGACCTAAAATACCTGTACTTTACAGCAAAGAATTAAACTAATTCACTGTTTATTACTGAAATACCATAACCAACAACTGTGTATTGGAGCAAAATTATTTCAAAGAAGAGATGGGGCTTACAAATCTCTGACACTACTAAAATGTATGAATTTCTAGTTTATTTTCCATCATTTTGGAGTAGGGAGAAGAAGAAAGACTAAAATTCAGTCCAGATACCAAAACAGTCATCAGTATTAGTCTAGAAATTGAAGTGTATCCTATCTAAATCCTTCATCTCTCCTACCAAAGGCTTGTATCTTCTGTGCTCTCCCACCAGACTACTGGCATGGAAAAAAAGGGGGAAGACATTGCTCTTGCAACATACTGAGGAGATGTGGAAGGCAAAAGATCAGGTTGTTGGGGAAATGTAAATGAAGGGGTAGTAAAGCTGATCTATACACATGGCAAGCAGAAAAGGAATTATTCCCAATCTGACTGGCCAAAACACATTTTTAAAGCAGGGTAGAGGGCTTTTCCAAAATGCCCTAGGGAACACATTACAGTGGGACCACCTAAACCCTAAAGAGGAGAATTCCAGCTTTCCATCAGCAAGAACCCTTGTGACAAGTACACAAATTCCTTCAAGTCTGACTGATCCTGGAAAAGTCTTCTGGAGTGTGAATGTTTTCAGGACGCTTCAGATATCCAACAGTTTTTTCTTTATAAGCACATCACATAAGTACAGTTTCATGTTTACTATTTGAGAAAAAGCAGTAAGAAAGTATTATTTCACACATATCAAGATTTTTATTCTCTTGCTCCTATTTAAGGTTTTGCCTACAGAGTGTGGAAAGTACAATGCCAGACTGAAACATGCTGCCATTTCACCAACTACACATTCTAGGACATCCTGTAGTTTTACACACAGAAGAGGGGACTGTTCCCTCCTTATTGTCATTTCTAGCACCAGTTCTCAACTCTCAGAACAACATGGAAGAACTCTGCTTTTCTACTGCTAGTTCACATAGGAAAACTCTCCTTTGCAATTAGTCACCCATCAAGAGCTTTCACGACGAAGAAAGGCACAAAGTACCATAATGCTACTAAGCCACAGCCACCAGGTGACTCTTTACCTTCTCAAGACCTGTCCTAAAATTTTCAGCATTACATGGATCCTCAGAAATACTATTTGAGAAATTATATCCAGAGTTGTGTATTAAAATCTGAGACGAAATTAACATCTTGGCTACCGTGTTGGCCTTAAATAAACTGCCATGTTCTGGTGGCATGTTACTTTGTGAGTACTTTATTACTGTTTGAATTAAATGCAAAACATTGAATTGAAACCAAATCAACCAACCACCCCACATCCAGGGAGTTGCTCTGAAAGAGACATGACATCACCATTTTACTTGGTGACTTTGCACCCGAGTACAATGACATGTAATGACTGTATAAAACCAATTTAATCCTACTTTTAATTTTATTATTTGAAACCCTGTAATTTCAAATCTATTTCCCCCACCCCCCCCCTCAACTGATAGAGCTAAAAGCAAAAAATTAAAATAAATGCTGTTGGATAATCAGATACAAAAAAAGTATGTTCTACTCTCATACTTACTTTTGAATCATATGCTGACTGCTGAATAACTTCAGGGGCCATCCAAAACGGGGTTCCAACAAAGGTATTTCTCTTAATTTGCGTGTCTGTTAGCTGCCCAGCAACTCCAAAATCAGCAAGCTTAACATCACCTTGTTCTGATAACAAGACATTGGCAGCTGGCATGAGGAAATAACATAATAACTAAATTAGAATACTGTTATACAGTTTCTAAAGGCTTTAACAAAGAAACATTTGAAATGTTGCACACCTTTTATATCCCTGTGAATTTTCTTCTCTGAGTGTAGGTAGTCAAGACCTTTCAAGATTTCCTTTAGCATAGTAGCAATCTGGAACTCATCAAATGGGCCTGCACGCAGCTTCAGAAAAAAGATACATTAAAATAATTTTAGTCTTGTATCAAATTTTTGCCTTGCGTTGATTAAATTAAATCTTAAACTTGAAACATGTTTTTAACGTAAAGAACTAAAAAACTTAATGAAATATGCAATGTAATATGTAATTATTCTAATTGAAATAGGTGCCACTGGAATGATCACCTTCACATCTCCACATCAGTGCCAATACACTGAAAATGCTGTTACTCCTCGAACGTACACTGTCTGTGCTCCCCTCAGCATGCAAAGAACAAGAAAAGCAACAACTAACTTTCCACAAAGTTGTATTTCCCTACAGGCAGCAAACACAGCAGACTGAATTTTGCAATTTAGATTAAGTAAATTAAGAAAACCAGTTTATTTCAAAACAGATTAATTTGTTGACTGTGGGTTTTAAATTTAATGATGCAGTTTTTACTTGTCCTAGCATTTTCGATTCCATACTTGCTTTTGTATCAAGAACATAACATGCTACTATAAAGCTGCTAGTATGGATTAAGTGTAAGATTTGCACATTAAAAAGCTATGCAAATAAAACAGAAGAAATTAAGGTTAGTGATTAAAAAAATACCAACAACACAGCACCAAAACACTGTCAAAGTACGGTAAGGCAAAGCAAAGCAAATGAGGCAAAACTTTAATTTTATTCTTCTAAAATTCTATTCTTCTACAGGTTCAGTGATTTAAATTGGCACTAGTAAAAACTACTTCCCTGTTTCTGACACTTCACAGAATACAATCAATTTCTCAAAAGTGTCAAAGAGTACCTCACAGCCCCTTCAGGGCCAAGTTCCAGAGCTACAAACTACCACATGCTACACCTAATTACTATGCTTTTGATGAGTTGATGTGATGTAATTTCATAAAGAAGTTTAAATAGATTTGTGAAGTCAAGCACATACTTCAGCTCTCGCAGCCAGGACCCCTGTTAGCAAATACGTAATTATCACCATTTGGTAATAGTGAAGACATGATATTTTCCCTTCAGAATCACACAAAGTCTGAGCTATATTATCTTACAGGAAAGGGTGGGTCTGTAGCATTACAGTTGAGGCAGAGCTGCACTGAAACC
This sequence comes from Rhagologus leucostigma, assembly GCA_013397725.1. Lineage (NCBI taxonomy): Eukaryota > Metazoa > Chordata > Aves > Passeriformes > Rhagologus > Rhagologus leucostigma. The sequence continues at coordinate 41,661 of VZTD01004544.1, read as the reverse complement.
ATGGTGAAACCACATCCACGCTCAGTGGACTGCTCTTGTGCACTCTCCAGGCTACACCCTCCATGAATGCCACACTATCTGACGTAAAAGGCACTTTCATGCTTAACTGAAAATACCTGAACATGGAAAACCCAACACCTTTTAACCACTTAAAATCAACTGTGTCTGTGGACACACTCTTCCATTCACTCCCGAGATCCAAACCTAAAGGAAACATTTTTTACTTAAGTGTAATGAATTCTACTTGGAAGAGGTGGGAAGCGATGGACAGAGGACCCCAAACCCCACCACATACAGCAAGAAAAGCACTTCTCAAACTAAAAAAACCCATTGCTCCATTTGACTGAGAACAAATGGGCCCTTCCTAGTGCTTAGAGACAAAAAGTAAAATAGAAAAATTAACATGAATTCAATGTGACAGAACTACCATTCAAATTCATACTTTTTGGAGCATTACCACATAGCACCGATGTAGTATCAGCTGCCTCCAGGTACTTATTTTTATAAAGTGATATAAAAATACAATGAAATAAAGTTCACTGATACTTATAACGCAAAAAAACCCATATACTTACAAGATCCAAAGCTGACCCTCCACCCAAGTATTCCATTATTATCCATAGTTTTGTGCCCTGTAAAGAAGGCATGAGTTGTTAAAAGTTGCCATAAAAAATTTATATATATTGCAATAGACTACCAGCACACTCTTAGGAGAAGGCAAATACAGAGTCTTGTTAATCACCGAGTTGTACGCAATTATTTCTTGTAGAATGATCACACAGCTCCTGTGAAGATTAAAATAGTAATTACTAAGTCTGAAGTATGTATTTAAAAAGCAATGAAAAACACCATCACAACTAACCAATTTCTGCTAAATAGTATCTAAAATGATTCAATTAAAGGAACAGAACTTAGAGGGAAAAAAGTGATTAGGTGGTGGTTTAAGTTTTAATTAAATACAAATAATTATCTCAAGTAGACTTGCAAATATGTGAGTTTCTGCACTTCCTCTGTGGAGATGTCTCAACCTCTAGAATTGACAAATTCTTCTAACACTGATTTCTAGGTGCTGACTTTGTCCTCGGCTTGTCACTGCGAAAGGTGGCTGGTTCATAGAAACAAAACTGGAAGCATTTCGTAGCAAATCTACAGACTACTTGCTTGCCAGAGTCCCCTCACATTTTAAACAGAACTCAAATATGAATCTATGGACTACTATTTCAGAAAATTCTGTGAATAAATATATTTATTTAAAATAAAACCCAGTTATTTAAAATACTCAACTGAACCACAGCTAGTGAAGTACCACACACACTGTCTAAGTTTCCAGCAAATATTTACCAATGCTAGCTCCTCCATAACAGAGCACAAGCTTAGGGCAGGAGTACTCTTTAAAGCCTCTTGCATTCTTCATTGTATACTTTCCCACCCTATGGCCTGCCCAGGGATGGAAATCTCAAGAAAACTCAGCAAGCAAATAAAGGTGCAGTTTCTGAAAGCACCACATCCAATCATCCTAACAAAGTGTGCTCTATTAGATTTATACCGAATCTAAAACCCACACCATTTATGAGAGTCTATTCCAATATCATGATCTCAGCAGGGAAGGGCTGGCTAATTTTAGCAGTTTTTATAAAGCCCAACTTTGTCAGCTCAGAAGACCTGCAAGGAACTCCTGTTCAAGGCAAACATTGTGGTCACCAGACATGTTTGGAGGATTTGACTATTACTTGAAAACAGTACAGGGTGAAAATGAGTAAGTACTGTTTCTCAAATAACGTCTCAAAGAAATTGCTACTATCACTGTAACCGGGTGTGGATATTTTCTAGCCAGGCATGAACAACCTTTTTCCTAGCTATTTTCTGTCAGCCAAGTATAAATAGACAGGGCAGAACAAACAGTATCTTTAGACTGTCTCAAAGCTTTGCTTCGCAAAGTGCTGCACAATTCTGACGGAAGTCTTTGGATACTACTGTAGGATTTCTCCATATTTGAATCTGAAAAGTTGAGAATAACTTCAGGTTTGTTTTAACTACAAAAGAAAAGAGGAAGCTCAGGTGGCTGTAATAGCTACAAGGCTAGATACTGAAAACCTTGGTCTAAATGGCACAAATAAGGAAAACAATCACGGAATTCCAGTCATCAAGAGATTTATTTCTATGGTACTGTTGGGAAGTCCAGCTGAAGCACTTCATCAAGCTTGCTAAATTCATGTAACCAGAACATGCCAGAACTAAAGTAACTTTTAATCTTTTTCTTGCCTGAACTGGTAGGGGAGTAATGCATTTTGACAAGCCATTAAGCTGGAGGAAAACACTCATTTCAGCTATCCAATCTAGCTTATCAAGGGCACCCTCCACACCCAACGGTTTATTTATTGAGATGTTAATTGCAATCAAAGTGCAATAGAGGATCAGGAGACAAATTTAGATCCTGACTTTCTACAAATACGAACATCTACAAATACCTCCATCAGGACTTAAATTATCTTACAGCCACAGAAGCTGGAATACAGCTGAAGCTTATATGATTCTACACACATTAGTGAAAGCCATGGCATAAAGGTAAAACATTTTATTATTGTACACAAATGTGTTTATTAAGGTGCATTCTTTGACTGTATATATGCTTGCACATCACCTACCAGAATGTTTAGAAAACACTACTGATCGTGCCAGAGACTCAACGAAAATTTAGGAAAAAATTACTAATGCCTAAGCTTTAAGATTAATTCAATGGGAAACTCCCATTTGTACTTCAAGATATCCCACATTACTATGATATGGGGCTTTTGTACCTTTTTGTGTCACAATAACTGAAAACTGGCATCAACTTTATCACAAGAACCTCAAGGAAGCAGACCTTGCCATCTTGTACCAATGATAAGGTTTTTAAAGACTAAAATACCTGGTAACAGACAAGTAACATTGTACTTCTAGGAAAACTATTAAGGGACTGTCCATACTTGTAAAATCACATTTACAAGTTGGATATACAAGCTGTAGCTTAATGAACAGCTAGGCAATAGAATGTAAGAGTAACTTACACAGCATCAGCTGAGCTGACTAAGTTACAAGTTAGTAAGTCAAGTAATTGAAATAGACACTCTTCCCTTCTGCCTTTCAGCAGCAGGAGCATCAGGGACAGCCTGCATGCAGCTGGCAAGCCCTAGGCTCCCTGGGACTGGGCCACTCCATCTCCATCAGCCACAAGGCTGCCTTTGCATCCTGAAGTGCAAAGAAATTGTCAAGATACAGAATATGTAGAACAGACTGTAAAAAAGTAAAATCTCTCATCTGAAATGTTCGCAATTAGAACCCCCTCACAATTACATCCTTTCTTTCGTGTTTTAGTCGTAACAACTTTTAGCTATCAACTATCTTGCTGGAGGGAAAACTCAAAACGATGACAAGAACAATCTGCTTACCTTAGTCAAAATTGATTAAAAAACCAGAGCAAGTTACAACAGAAGATGTTCCATTATAGTTCAGTTGGGTGAACTGAGGCTTACATGATAAACCTGAAGCCAACACATGGTCTCAGCTGCAATTTCTTCAAAGTAAAAACTATAAAATTTAAAGATTTAAGACAGATCTAGATCACTGAACTAGAGAAATACCAGTAAGTGCTGTAGGCAAGCTGAATGCCCTTGCACTGAGGGTTTAGTTTGGTATTTAGTCAGGAAAATATTAAGTCTCTTTGAACAGTGTAAAACTACAAACATTTCTAATGGCATTTCTACAGCTTCAGAGGGAGCTACATGTATGATTAATACACTTTAGTAAACTATTTCTAGTCCATAAGCATGATCTGAAACACAGCACATTGGCTCAACTGTTTTGTTTTCCTGTAAAGATGCAAAGGAAAAAAATAAGTATCTTAAATTTTTAAATACCTTCTATTTACCTTATGCTTATGCTCTTTTTAACCACTATCTTACAAGGTATTTCTAGGAAGTTTTCAGTGATATTTATACATAAACTGAAGTATCCAGCAACAAACATATGGGACCACCGTGAACGTGAACTTCACACCAGTTATATCCATGGCAAACTTCTGATGTCTGCAGCCTAGGACTTGGCTTTGTAAGAAATAAGATGTCTTAATTTTCAGAATTTAACCTCAATATTCTTTAACCTTTAATTATACAGTCATTTGGTACACAACCGTACCCATTTCATTGTTTCAAAGAGGTATTTACAGTGAATAGGAAAATTAAATCCTGAATGAAGTACTACACAGCTTAACAGTTAGGCTGACTGCCACACTCAAAGAAATAGCTAATAAAAAATTAACAGCTACAGCAATTAAGTAAAAAAAAAAAAGTAGACAGACACAACTCTCAAAACACCTGTTACTACTAAACTGAAAAGGCAGAATAAAAGATTCTTTGCACACTGAACAAAGCCAATACCCTCTTCCCCCTGAGGAGTCTCAGTCTCAAACGGAAAGATCCTGAATTAGCAACCAGGGATTAATCTAGTCTAAGAACAATTTAGACAGAAGATATTATTTAAAAAGTTGCTTTATTTATTTTTAATTACAGAATTAAAGGTACTCATTTATTTGTACACATTTTTATTCATTTACTTGGAGAACAGCAAGCAGCAGAATTACCTACCATGCTACTCTGGAATGAAAAACATTCCTGTGAGTAACTTTTCAGGGTTTGTTTGTGTTTGTTTGCTTGTTTGAAGAGGAATTTCTTAAAGGAATGGGAAAGCAATCAAAATTCCACAAACACCTCCCCAAACTCCATGCACAGAAATTTTCCTTCCCCAAAAACTTTACAAGCGTGAAAAGTAAACAAGAGATCAGCATTAATCTTTCAAAATTTATCCATTTAGAATAGAAATGGAAAGAACTTGCACAGTGGTGAGGAGAGTACTGTAGCATTAACTTGATCCTATACTTGCCAAGAATTTTAAAAAAATTTAAAAACCTAAGCAAAATTTAGAAGTTTTATAGCACTGATAGAATAACTAGACTTTACTTCCCACACCTATATTGCCGTAAATAATGAAAAGACTATTTTCTTTCTGTATTCAATCCATAACTTATAAAGCTATTTCCACCCCCCACCCCCCAGAAAACAAAGAACAAACAAAACAAATTCCACCCAAAGTTTAATTCCTTCATTTATAGCTGCTGAAATCACTGTTCAATTCTGAGATTTCACAGAACACTTTTCCAAGCAAAACCTCTTCCAAGTAAAAACACTTTCCAAGAGTTACTTTGACCTGTTTGTACTTCAGGGCAAACAACTTGGCTTTTACAGCACAGAGCTGAAATGACGGATATTGAGGAAAATAGAATTTACGACTTAGCTCATCACAGAAAATAAAGGACTGTAAAAAAGACCAATCATGTCTGGATCTGCACTACCATTTGTGCACTGCTCCAGGGGAACCTTACTAGTTGAATTCAAAGTTATCTTGAGACGAACCTACTTGTTCTAATATACTGTGATGCTGGAAGGTAAATCCTACTTCTCAGACCTTTATTACTTAATAACAAACAAAACAAAAATCCCACTGATTGAGCCCAATAAAGAGAAGCAAAAATGGGATATCAATGGCAATTTGTATGTTTGCTTGGGTATGAAGAACTCTCAGTAAACAGCAAAGCCACTATAGCTGTCTTACATTAGCCAAAATGAGAAGTCAGTATTTGGAGTATACTAAATATAATGGAAATACTGGCAAAATAACTTGCCCGCTTACTATAAAAATATAAAAAATTGAATACTTTTGCAATTTAAACAGGAAAAAAGCAAAATCTGCAAAGAATATTACTAAATAAATTCTGCAAATACTTTTACGTATTACTGAAAGATACAGCACAAGTGTGGCACAGAGAACACTTATCAGAAATCTGTCTTTAAACTATAGAAAACCCCACTACACCTTAAGAAAGCAGAAATGCTGACAGGGAGACCAAGCACCAAAAAACAAAAGCAACCAGAAAAACTTCCCAAACTGAAGCAAACAAACCAAAACCAACAAAAAACCCAAACATAAGCAAATAACCCCTCCCAGACACTTAATATACTTCAAACTATCATTAGAACTTTAGCTTTTATTAAATGGTTTTAGGGATTTTTTTAAAGTCACCTAAAATATGTCTGCAGCGCAAAACCTTTAAGCATTATTTAAGGTGAAAAGTCTTACTCAACATTTTGGTTTTCTATAGGTTTTCATTTTTGTTTGTTCGTTAAATTATGCCTTAGATAACATTTCACACAGTGGTTACATAACTCTGCTGATGTCAGTGTTACTTTGTCTCAGGCCTACTAAGCTGCATAATTGCCAACACATTTTACATGGTGCAGGGTTTCTTTCCACACCAGGGAACAGCTTTTGTTCCTGTAACTATGAAGGTATATTTTTCTTGCTCAGAAAGGCCACAAAATTGTGCTAGGGATTGTGGAGGGAGGAGAGAAAACCAAGGTCCAAAAGCAACAGCAAAAATTGCAACTCTGTTCATTCTGTAGCCCTTTTGTGCAAATCCCGGCCCCAAAGAGCAAGTAGCAAAAGGAGAAAAATGAAGTGAAAAACTCTGTTTAAAGAAAAATAAAAACCTACTAAAAATGCCAAGTTGGCATGATAAACCTTCCTTAATTTTAGATGATTTTCCTAGCAGCATTCTAGCAAATCTTCGCGAAATATTATACATTACCTTTAAATACGATCCATAGTATTTTGTTACGTAAGGACTATCACACTGACTTAGAACAGTTATCTCTTGCTGTATATCTTCTATTTCATCTTCTGCTTCCTCAAGGTCTATGATTTTTATGGCAACCACTTGCTGTGTCCGATTATCAATTCCTTTGAAGACCTCACCAAAGGAGCCTTTCCCAATGCGTTCCAGTTTTGTGAATAGTTCTTCTGGGTCTGTTCTGTGGTTCTACAAAAAGAAAAAAAAAAGAAGGGAAAAAAGACACATGAGTTGCCTAATTTACTTCCAATTTATCAGCCCTCATTACTTCCCAAGAAGCACATCATCCAGATTTATCAGCACCAGAAGGGTTGCAACAGATGAATTTATTTCCTACACACTAATTTCTAATCCAGCTATCAGTTACAGAACATACATTATGCAATTCTGTCAAAGGTAAGTGAGCCTTACCAGGGAGGAAGTCAGATACAAACCTCATTTCACTTCCTCACATTTAAAACGAAAGAACAGAGCTGTTCTTAACATTAATCCTTTCTGTGCAGTAATTCAGAAGACTGGGGAATGCAATTACTGGCACAGGACCACCAACATCATCACCCAGGCAGAAAAGGCTGGGCTTCCCACCTGGCCAAGGGTCTGGGGCAGGCATAGCTCCCTGTCACGTAACCCAGCGAGGGGTGGTCAGGAGAGGATGGCACAACTGCCAGATTCCGGTATCAGGTAAGACTAGGTGTCTTTGGGGCAGTTAAAAGTGCTGACAGAAAGGTGAGCCAAAGGGACTGAGAGATGCTCAGCAAAGAATAAGAAGGCTGTCATGGAGTACTGAACCCACAGCACTGATCAGAACTGAATGGTATCACCAAACATGCCTTAAAGATGGGAGCAGAGCACACAGAAGCAGAACACTGCTGAGGACACTGCTGGTTTGGAATCTCTGCTGAGTAACTACTCTTAAAATCACCAGACTGGTTATTATACAAATATTTTAAATTTCTTAGCTTCACTCAAGTAGTCAGGAGGGCAACAAAAAGGAAGCAAATTCTCATTTTCCCTTCAAGATAAAGCATGCCATGTGGCTGCTTAGAGAACCTTGCATATCCAAACATCAGAGTAGTGGCTTTTGAAGGACATGGATGACACACTCCACAGTTTAAGAACACAGAACTTCAGACCAGAGTACAAAAGTTTACCAAGAAACATTCTGAAGATGTCACACCAAAAGAACAGAACAGCCCATGTTTGCAGAGCAACAGAATTAAACACCTTACTGCTATCAGAACTGGGCAACTGACTGCACAAATCAGAGTTGAATAAAGAAACATCCCTGCCTGAAAAAAAACCTCTAATTCAGTAAGAAGTTTTGAAAATATGGAAGAGATGCTTTGCTCTGCATCTTTCTCACATTCCAAAAGTCAGAACCAGCAAAAGAAGCAGCAGGTTTGGCAAAAGCAGACATTTAACCTAAAGGACAGATTACCCTACATACCCTACTCAAGTATCAACATGAAACTCCAGAAAATAACTTTACATTGGTGTTCTTGCAAATTCATGAGAAAATCTTTACCGGGAAAAAAAATACATTAATACTTCAAGCTAGTCCAAAATAGACAGTCCCATTTTCTTACATCTGGGCACTTACTGTTGCTTCTTCCCTTTGACCAGAACCAAAATTTATTCCACAATATGGTGAAAGAATCAGGAAACAGATTTAGCTAAGAATTAACTATATGATTTGCCAGTTTTATTTTCTGCTGAATTATTTCACTGCTCATATATACCAAGCTGTTATTTCTGCTATCACAAGAGGAGGGAACATGAATTAGTACAGCAGATTCATACTGATCTGTGGAGGTAAGATTCCTAGACTTTGCAAACAGACAAGACACACTGCTGCTCCTGAGCAGCACATTACAAGAGGAATGGGGAATTTCCCCTTTGTCTATAATCAACTCATTGCTACTCTGCTCCATTAAAAACAAACAACTCCTAGAAATAGTTAGACAAAAAAATTGTATTTCCTTCTGTGGATAGAGACAGTGAAAGATCTAAAAGATTAACAAATACACAACCAAGGCAAATTAAAAAAAAAAAAAAAGAGGGCCTATTTGGTCTGAAACCTGAGAGAACTAATATTGTTACACTGGGAAAGAAAATGACTGAAGGCTTGAGGTGCTCATAAAGCTTTTAATTAAAATGGTCCCAGAACACCAATAGATCTTCAGACTTTCCAAAGACAGACACATTGCCATGCAGTACTGCACCAGCTCCTGCCATCACTTCATCGCTAAGACTAAAAAACTTTTTTTTTTAAATCTGAATTTAAAATCTGTTTTCAGGGGTGCTCCAAAAAATTATTGTAGGGACAGGTACGGCAAAAGCAGCAGTGACTGCCACCCAGCCTTTCCCTGCTGCCAGGTAAGATGCCAAACTGTCCTCTAGCCAGGAATCATTTCTCAACTGCATTAGTTACAATAAGGAATAATTAACTGATAGTTCTCCATTTACAGTAAACAGAGACACACAGTTCCAAGACACAAGTTAAGAGAGATGACTGGCAAAACTTTTTATTAATGCTTAAATACTCATCTTCACAAAAACTAGCTTCAATTTAAGACATACTTGGAATCTGGGATTTCAGGAGTCATTCACACTAATAGCTGTTGTTGATTTGAGATTAAACCTGTTAAACACTTCCAGTCAGATAAAAGAAAAGCAATTTAATCACAGACATACTGACCTAATCCAGCCCTTCACAAATATCTGATCACCTCAAAGGGCAACACTTGGATTTTGCTTGGGGAGAAACCTTGAGCAGAAAACTCCTCTGGGCTCCTCAGGAGAAAAGCACATCACTCCATCCTATACACCCACTTAACCATCATCAACAGAACAAACCAGGCCTACAAATTCTCTCCCCCAAGCTGCTTCAGGTGAATCAGAGCTTTAAAGGCTATTTTATCTTCCAACAACTCCTGATGCCATTATGTGTGAGTGCTGGAGTACAGGGAGAGATCAGTCATGGCTGGACTTCCCAATGCTGCAGAACCCCACGTACATCTCTGTGAGGAGGAGGTGGAAGAGAGGGGCATCAGAGGAGAACAAACTGTGTGAGACCACTTGAGGGAACAGTCACATCTTTCTGTTCTCAGAAAATCTGTTCACAGCAAGCAAAGTCAGCTTTACAGCTTCTGCTACTCACAGAGGCTGACAAGGGACTGTAGGACACTCCAGAATAAGGACAAATATTTCTGACCAACTACAGCTAATACTGATATAATGTCCTTTGGAAAGACTTCAAACTTGTAACACTACATAACTTAAAACACGGCCTTAGAACAAAGACTGCATCTTGAAACATATTTGCTTTTACCTTTCTTAATTTCCTTGTCTTTCAGCCTATTGTTCTACAGGAATGTTTTTCTATAACTAATGAAAACAAAACAAAACTTTAAAAGACTGCTCTGTAAACAAATGTACAGAAAAAGATGGAGATATATTTTATATAAATAGAAGCGTATATGTGTGTATACACACCCTCAATGCATACCAGCAAATTTCTGCAACACACCTGCCAGTTAAGCTTCCAATATGGTAGAAATTCAGCTTTTTAACACTATTAACACTCCTGAGCAAAAACACCCATTGTTATTCCTTGTTGTTTCACAGATCTTTTGCTGAAATGGAAAAAAGCTTTAAAAGATGCCTGCGCAAATAACTGGTATTCTTTTTTTAAAATAAATACTGGTTTCCATGGGAAGCCATGTCTGTTGGGCAGCAGATAGTAACAACATAATAGACAGTATATGGACCCATCATCACCTCTCCAAACACCTGTAAGTGGACAAATCAGGCAGAGAATGTCTTGCTCTTCCCCTCCCTAAGCCCAGTTCTACAGACAAAAGAGGCAACAAGTATGACAAGCACAGGCACATTCACATGCCAACTCTCCAGTCTCACCAGTGTGACTAAGAGCACCAGCATGAGCGTGACAACACAAGCCCTCTGCACCGCTTCCAAGTGCGCCATTTCACCAGCCCAGCACAACCACACAGCCTAGGGCCTTCAGGAAATCTTTCCTCCTCTCTTATCCAACCTTATGAAATCAATGTATCTGTCTATACGCATATGTATGTGCACACAGAAAGTCACACGATCTGGCTCCAAAGAGACCTCAGGAGGTCATCCAGTCTGACCACCTGCTCAGAAGCCCCAAATAAAAAACACTATAGCATCATTTTTGCCAGCATACTTTTTTTTTTTAACATAATTTTTGCCAGTTGTTGCATCAAGTATTCTGCCGATCTGGCTTATACAAGCACTTTCCTTTGATTCCAATAAACATGTGTTTCTGAAGCAATGTCCTGGCTGTGTTCTGCTACAAGATTGACTTGCTGACTCACCTTTCCACCTCTGACCCTGCCATGTACCTGTTCTTCAAATTCTGAATTATTTCTTTAAAACAAACTTAAAATACACTGAATATGTAGCTTCCAAGATTATACAGACATCTAATAACATAGACCAAATTAGAAGAAACAGTATGTCAGGCTTTGTCTGGATCTGTCAGTGCAGGACAGCCCTTTCACAGAAACAGGTCTTCTGAAAATGCGTATTAATGAACTTCATTCAAAGGTACTGAATACAATTGAATGAAAAAGCAAAACTTGAAAGAATCTTGGACAGAGACTGAACTGATGCCTTAATTCTAACAAAATCAAGCACCTAACGTCCTCCAGGATTCCTAAAGCAAGTATTTTAACAGTCTTGTGAGACTTCTTCTAAGTAGTCTGTCAATGTGAGAACATACATCCTCTTGTCTTAACAGGATTTCTAAAACCTGACCGAGAAATGCTGTTACACTCCCCGGACTTTCAAGCATCTCCCAGGCTTTATCTGGAACAGAAGTTCCCTTAGAATTGTAGCAGTGCTACAGAATAGCTCACCTACACTGGGAGACATTACCCAAATAAGCATTAAATAAAGATAAAATAATTAGTTCAAAGGATTTTATAAAAGGTTGGTAAGAGAAGACCATAGAGCGTTTACTCATGTTTTTCAAGCACCCACTACTACAGCAGCCTAACAGGTTTGGAAGCCATCAGAACTACCTGTGTTTAAAAGACTGTTATTTCAAGCAATTCCATTTGCAGGCATTTACATATTCTCAGATAATAAAGTACCGCTTAAATTTTTCTTCTGTTCAGAACCCCCAAAAACAAAATTAAGAGGGAGTAAGAATGACAAACCTGATAGGCTGCAGTACTTCTTAAGAGTAATGTCTTAATCAACAGATACATTCTTCTTAATCTCTTCCCATACACTATCTGCATGTAGTTTCAGATATTATATATATATATACACATTAATCATACACCATGCATGTTAAATCATATATCAATATTTATTCACATAAATTACATAAATTTTCATATTTTACCTGCATAAGTTATTCACAGAAACAGTACCATAGGTGGTGTGTTTGTGTGTTTGTGTACACATAAAAATTTAAATAGTTTGAAATTAATGAAGGCACAGGTGCAAATCCATTATTACTTACAAAGAATAAGAAAAAATGAACCTGCTGATATTCAAGACAAGGGTGGAACCTGTAGACATCTCTTTTTCTCCATCTTGAACACATACACACTTTTGTTTTCAGCTACTCTGGCATGTAAATAAACTGTGATGCTGCCCTGCAGTCTTATTCAAGACTCAGATACCAGGATTTGATTATATTTATTGGAACTGTATGATACATATGTAGAGAAAATTATTTTAACAACAAAACAATTTGATTTTATCAAACTTTTACATTATCTACAAGTTTTTCTACTCAGTAGGTAGTGAAAACTAGATCTGGGTTTCATTGTCCTTAAATGGGACCTGACCTCTGTTACACCCTTTATGAAACATCTCTCTTATCTGACAAGGCCAAGACTCATTGCCATTTTTAGTGAGAACCTGGAGAACTTCATATAAAAACAAAAATAGCAAGCAAAAACGTATGTGGCTTTGTTTTCATCAAGTTAGCCATAAGGCGGGCTGCTTGAAAATTTATATGACTATCAAAACTCTAAAATCAGCATTCAAATCCATCTATGGTCAGATTTTTAAGGAATGAATTACCTTCATATTCAAACCATCTCTGACCTGTGGCAGATGCAAGCTGTCAATTGTATGTTATGCTGAAAATGGAAACCACTGAACTCACTTCCTCTATTCTTAGCTTTTCTTTCACACAACATAAAGCAGCTTAGGTAAATAAGCACAAAAAAAGACTAATACCATATGTCCCAAAGATTAGCTCTTTGACACTTCTTTGACACACAGGCAATTAAAAAAAATTTACACCAATTATTTATAAAGAGTACTCTGCACTGAGGAAAGGAAACAATGAGAAATTTCTCATGACAGTGAGTTTCTCTATAACTGATATCCTATACATCCTACACTTCAAATGGAGTCCCACTTGGTTTCTATTCTGTGTATCAATACCTTTTAACTACCTAGTAGATTTTTAAAAAGTCCTCAAACCACTGCATATAGCTGCATGATCTCCAGTCTGCTCACATCTCTGAGGAGTACAGCCTCTTAACAGTCAGAGAAATTAAGGCAGGGGGAACACACATATTACATGATTGAGTCTTTACTACGATTTGAAAAAGATGTGAGTGGCTGAAGGTTTTCTAGCTAGAAGGATGGACATCCTGAAATGGAGATAGAAATCAGTTCAAGAAATCAACAGGTTCTGGTGTCCCAGTGTTCCAACTAACTCTGTTCTGCATTTATTAAGAGTTCAACAAACTGATCTTTCACAACAAGTTTCATCTTCTCTGTTGAACAGTAAAAGCAACTGCTGAATGAGTAACTAACCCACCTCAATGAACTAACCTGAATTAGAAGCCAAAACATAAAAGACTACGGCAATTTCTCATTGCTAAAGAACACTTGTAACCTCTCCATTTTAAGAACTGCTTTGAAAAACCTACTCTGCAGAGAGATCTCAAAGGCCACATCTAATACAAATATGGAAAAATAACCATTTATGGGCTGCAGCCTACTTTTAGGAGTGTGCCTTTCCTTTCAGCACCAGCCTGCTTATCAGTACACAAACAATTTTTTTTTTTTGCCACACCCATTTCAAGGAATAACCACGTCAGAACTCTGCCAGCAATAAACTGTATCATTACAGAATTTCAACTATTTTCCTAATGTTTAAATACAGCTAAGTGGCAACTGCTACATAAATTTGACAGGCCTTCTCACTCTAGAAGCCATTTTAGCATTTCTTCTGTGTAAGTTAGGACTTGAAACACAGATAAGATTAGAATCATACCATAAGCCAGCTAGAACAAAAATAACAACAAAATCCAGGGTTTTAACTTGCCAGTTCATAAACTAAAAAGTAGTAAAAACACCTCAAGTATAACATACGTTAGTACTTTTGCTATATCTCTCCTCTGAAGAAGTCATTACTTATTTTCAGGCTAAACAAAATTAAAGTGAGGCACAAACACGCTAGTTGAAAAAGGATAGCTCCAAACCACAGTGTGGGTGGGTTGAAGAGCAGGCCACAAGTTTAGTTACCACAGTTAAGTCTCCAGGCATAGTGACTGCCTGCAATGAACCCTAAAGTAGGACCCCACACTTAGAGGGTATCACCATTCCTTTAATTTGGGGAGAGACTATTTGGAGAAAGGAAGGCAAACACACCAGTCTACTAGAATCCTAGGTTTCTGTCCTTTCCCCAAGGCTAGAGGACCACAAGCTTGAAAGCTGTACTCTCTTCTTGAACACCGGCCATCGATCACATCAATGATACTGGACATGGAGCTACAAAAAGCACACAATGAAAAACCAGAAATATAACTTCAAAATGAGCTACAAAGAAAGCAAGAAACCTCTACTGCCAGAACCAACCTGCCCGTTTCAGGAAACTCCTCTTTCAATTACTTTGCAGCTCATTCATAGCATGGCAAAGCATCTCATTACATAAAAGGCGAGGGGAAGGGGGAAGGGAGGAAAAGAAACACTCTGAAAAAAAAAGGAATCAGATTCTTCTTGCCAACTAGGCTAGAATAAAGCTGTGCAGGAATGTAAAAATGTTCTTGCTATGCCCAGCTGCCAGATGACACCTTCCTAGGTGAGAGATCAACAGCAAGAACATTTTGCTCCCCTCATAATGCTCTACGTTTTTAACTGATCTACATCAGTAGAAATTCAATCTTTTTTATTCAGTGTTTTACACTTAGGCATGTTACAACACTCATGGTCACTTCAAGCTGTACAGTGTTTTTATTATTCTGCATTCAGCTCCCAACACAGAAGCCTCCATTGAAACACAACTTGACATCTAGCAAAGCATAGACACCCTCTGATCCTCCCCCAGTCAACATTATTCAGATATTCGGAACATATAACAGTACCCAGTTGAAAGCCTGCAAAAGATCAGGGAGCAGGGGGAAACAGGAGAAAAAAAAAACATTCTCCAGGACTGAACACATGGTTCTTAAATTCTGGTTCATGTAAACAGTGAAGCCACTCCGGGCTCTCAGACTCCCCCTTCCTAGGCTCAAGTGTGAAACCTGCAGATTTCTGCACATTTCTCATTCCTTGTTTTCCTTCATCAATGCACAGAGAATTCATGCAGAACCATGACAGACTTAGGCACAAAGCTTTTTCAGATATGCTGCCTCAATCAAGACAATTCAAATCCAGATTTTAGCAACACAAACTTGGCTACACACTTCCAAAAACTGCAGTTCTGTGCAATTTTTCAAAGTTTTCCTTATGAAGAAGGAACTAAGTTGAAGCCATTCTCTTTCCTGAGCTATAGACCTAATCGATATAGCCCATCTCTGCAAAAACACGTGCACAAAATATGAGGAAGAATGAGACCAGTAAGCTACTGCTACCTTGTCAGTACCTGTATTAATAGTTTCTCTGATTCATTCTTTTTTGCCAAATTTATTTGGCTACCAATCCTCTGGCAGAGGAGACTTCAGTGAGTACCACCAGGCAGGTACCCTTCCCAAGAGATTTAAGCTTCTCCTTCAGAGCTAAGGAGTGTGCTCAGTGATCCTCATCTAATCAGCAGAACAGACATGTTCCGGAAGAACTGCAAGAAGTTTAAATTTAAAGAACAAATGACAGTTCTTTAAACAGAGTAAATACTGGTGAGGCAGTATTAGGAAGGAATTTGATTTCCAATTATTGTACGAAAGAAATAGCAGGATTTGGAACAGTGACTCCTGACACGATAGATACCTCACCAACTCTTTATTTCTTCAAAGACAACATACAAGCAGACACTACAGCATGACAAAAAATATTTGTCACAGAAGCATTTCAAAACCAACTTTGTACTGTTCATCTCCAACCTCATCTTCCCAAAACCCACTCCTGAACCCTTTTGTCAATTATTAAATTCAGTCCCTTAAGAATAAATGAAAGAATAAATGTCCCTAAGAACAAATGAAATTTCACAACTTTTAAATCTGAAGACAGTCACTAAAGAGCAAACAAGTGGTACTTTTACTACTGGTTTTAAAATGCATCCTTTCACTTTTAGAGATGACTGAAAACTGAGGTTACTACTCTTGTCTATCTTCACTAATACATTTCACAGGTCTCATAAGACAAATGCTGTTGCAAAGGCACACTCAGTCATATATACTCTTTATATAGAAACTTGGCGGCACACCAGGAAAAGAAACATTCCTCCTCTCAAAATAAGCACCTAAATAAAAAATTGCAATATATTACTGAGCTATTGCTTGCTATACATTCTCCCTTTGGAGAAAAAGGAGAAAAGCAAGACACACCTTTCATCAGGACTTGTAAGGCTGAGACACTGGAGTTCAAAAACAGCCAGTGCAAATATTTTCAGTGTTAAAATCAGAGTAAAATAACAATTATATCCTTTTAAAAGTTAGAACTCTGTTTTCAGATGTAGTGTTTTAACCTTTGGGGAATATTATACTCTGCTCAAAACTGACAGCGTATGACGGTACAGAACAGCACAGAGATTAAGGTGAGTTGGTTTATGTGCTCTCTCCAGCTTCAGCTGATTTACCTCTGAATTCCAAGTCAAAGCACTTAATGTGTCTATAAAACTGTAAAATATGCAGAAAAAAATTCTACTACAGGACTGGACTTTTGCTTTTAACCCTGGTAAAAGCATCTGCTGAATTCCAGGTGATTATACCTGCACAGCTCCCATGTACCGAATACCTTCCAGAGCTCTGTCTACTCTACTCCTTCGACAGCAGTAGGACAGTACAAGGATGACTGAGCCCTACTTTTCTTGTCACCAGAGCAACTTACCACAAGGTGTAAGAGAGAAGAACCAAGTTCAGCTAATAAAGCCTGAGCTGATTTAGCAATCTACTACTAGATACAATATAGCTTGTAGGTCCTGCACAACCAGGAAAGGAATAACTGCAGTGTTGAATTCCACAAATATTTTAAAGCGGATCTGCCTCAAGCAGCAAAGAGGCATGTTGTTCTCCTTAAGGCTTAAAATACTGTCTTCCTGCAGTTTACCTGCACTGTGGCTCAAAGTACCAATCAAGGAACTGAAACTGGAAAAAACACCACAGTCCACATCAACTTTATCATAAGAAACCAGTTTTCTAGGCACTGGGGAAGTCTCCTGGTGTCCTGCAAGTGCTAGACTTTCCAGTTTCCCTTAAGTAAGACATGTCTCTAAATACTAAAAGTTTAAAGCCTTTTCAAATTCACGGTAGAACCATCTGGATACAGCTCAGTTCCTAGGAGAGGAATAAATTAAAAAAACCTTGAATAGATCTTTCTTCAAAGGTTTAAGTTCCTCTAACATGCACTTTCTAAACATTTAAGTATTTTACAGTAACAGACTGGCTGCTCTTAACAGATGCAATATTCTTTTAACTTCAATGCATAAGGTTTACTAGAACTCTGACACACTTCCCGACTAGCTTTAGGTACCACACACATTTCTAGATGTGCACTAAGTTAAGAGAAAATGTGTTTTTTTTACTAGGGCTATGAAAAAGATTATTTACAAAATTAAACGCTACCTATCCTTTAATCTTTCTCTACCCGTCCAACTAGGCAGTAACTGATCTGCCCCTGAGCAGCCTGCAGAGAGGGACTCTCCAGCTTCCACGCTCAGGCTGTTCAGTGAGCAGTGCCCTACAGCCACTGTTAACCAGCAGCACAGAGAGCAAAGCTCACCTCGACATCAAAGTTTTCATTTCATCAAGCCATCCTTCAGTTGTGAATCAGACCACACTGGCTGACAGGTCACATGCTCCTGGCTGCTCCACTTTTAGAGGAAGTTAGGCTCTTTATTGCAAGAGAGTCTGAATGCCAACAAAAACAGATGGAGAGCAGGTCTAAACAACCTTTCCGGCTGTGCTCAAAACTACTGTCATACAGGATCAGGAGATATCAACAAAGCCATGAGAAAGGAAACAGAAAGTGTTTAGATGAGTAGGATAGCACAGATAACGGGACATAAACACCCAAACCAGGTTCCAAAGCCACACATACTAACAAAAAATGCAAATGAGAAGAGTCAACATTTCCATCAGTTAATAAATTAATATTTCACAGACTTAAGGTTTTGCATGACAAATTAGAATAGGAAAAGGGTAAATTTATACACTAAAACTCTACCAGCTACAAAAGGCATTTATTACTTGAGTAATGCTCCATCAAGTTTACAGACTAGTTTAGAAAATTTAAATGCTGACATATTGAAAAGCAGCCTCCCTATCCACCTTAGGAAGGTTAATTGTTACTTACTTGCAAGTGAACAGTTTAAAACCTCGTTTATTTGTAAAGAGTTTTGGAGCATTGTGTGAGATGCTGCCAAGAATATAAGTTCATCAGAAGCACACCAGTGTGAAATGACTGACATACTTGAAATGTTCCGATCACTTGAAACAAACAACCGTCTGAACTACGCCTGCTGGGCAATACAAAAGCATTTGTGTAGGACTAATAACGGGTCCAACACCTTCTTCACTCTGGCTGTTTTCAGCACCTGGGCTGGCAAAGACACAGACAGGCAGCAACATCTCTCTCACAAGCTGTATCCAGAAATGTTCTGTAGGAGTTCAACGGGATTCCTTGAAGTGCTGGTGAACAGGTTTCTCCCTGTAAGATCCCAAAGTATTCCAGACTAAGAACTAGTTTTATTTTTATCCCAAGGAACAAAGTTACTGTGACATTACTGAATAAAACCGCAAACCTGACAATCAAGCTCACTGCAAACTGTGCTTCCTGTAACCAGGACACCTTAACTGTGCTCACCATCCTTTCCATTTTCCATCTAATCTTGGATTCTGTGTAAAATGCCATAATTTGGGGTATCATGTTCAGCTTCAGACCACTCATTTTACACATAAACTGAGTACTTTGATTTTAGTGAATGGGCCTAGAAGTTCGGCAGCCTTTCCAAAGGAGCAAGGAAAATGAATGTGTTTAGGAAGTTGCTTGCAGAGGCAAGAATTGTTAGGTATAAAATTTCATTTTGTTAGGGACACAAGACAGGTTAAACAGAATGTAACCACTACATAAACAAATGGCTCTGTAACTATTCATAAGGGCAACAGATAATACTACCTCTGGGTCTGCCATTGCTGCCAGGGGACTAAAGTCAGGCTCCAAGTCCACCAAAATAACTCTATGTGACTTTCTGTAATTTTCCATGTTTGAGGTTTTTTTTTAAGGGGACCTGATTCTTCATAAGATGAAATATCTTAAAAGAGACAAAAAAGCTTCTGTTATACTTCAGTGTTAAACTGTCTTAAGCTTTTTTTTGGAGTATACAAATTACATAACATTTATTTCTGGATTTTTCTTGATACTTTTTGTATAACGAAATTTAAGGGAAAGCGTTAAGACGACAATAAAGCTGAAAACCTCAAACTTGTGACATTCTCTGACAAATTCAGTTTCCAACTGTTATATTCAATAAAACCGTCCCTCAACAGATTACAAAACAAGAGGCTTGACACTACAAGCACTTTCCAACAGTGATAGTTTTAACATAACTATTAGATCTTCCATCACAGAAGAACCTGTTTATTCCTTCTGCAATCAATTGCCACACATTTACTTTATCACTAAGCAGAAGCAGGGATGCTTTTACCATCACTTAGATGATCATGACTGAATACTCCAGATAGGTTAAAAAAACCCAAAGGAAGCAACTCTTCTACCTCAGACTGCCACACAGTTGTTGTGTTCGTTTTAGGAGTTGTTTTATTAATTAAAACACTCTGTATTATGACTCTTCTAGAAGAAGGATGAGCAGATTAATATCACACCAAATTCTATTTCTTTGTATTCTAAGGGTTTCAGGACTTGTGTAATCATCTTCATAAAAAAAAAGTCACCAAGGAAAAAATTGTAGTTTAATTCTATGCACCTGTACTTATGTAATAGTTTAAAAAAATGTTTTTAACATACCAATATATGTTCAGGGCTGTGGGTTACACTAATAACAATACTAGTGGGGATAAGAATACTATTAAGATAAAGTTTATTGGTATAACAATGGAAAAGCAGAACTTTAAATAATTTCAAGGTCCTTTTGTGACAGCAGTTATGGAAAATAGGACAACAATACATTAAGCAGATATAAAAATAGGAAATTGACAAACTAGAATGTTGAAACAGAAGCCTCCCAAATACAAACACACTAGAAAGCCGAGAGGATGTAAATAAAGAGGCTCAGGCTAAAGCCTTTAAATATTTTATCACAAAAATTTTTTAGGATGTTCTAATACAACCGTTACTCTGACACAACGGAACACGTAGGCTGAGAAGATGTGGCATGTGTCCTTTTATAGAAACAGAAAGTCAGTGAAAGACCATAACTTAACAGATTTCAGAAAGCCTAGAAATTATTAGAAATGAGAAAGGTAAACTAACCATAGCACTGTAACTGGCCTAAATTAGTATATAAATACTGTTTATACATCAATTCTACACTTTCTAGAAGTCATAAAATTACCTGATCAAGAGATACCTTAACTTTCTGTTCTGAAGCCTCTCTACTCTATCTCTCACATTCACAGAGATGTATCATAAATATTTCTGTATTATCTGAAGTGAAAAAACCTCCGATGTTATACAGGTATGACCATCCCAGAAGTTAAGAGAATGCTCAAAACACTGATGGGGCTGCCAGTGTCTGACAAGCAAAAATCGACACTGAAATGAGCTGGGTTCTAAGCTCCTCTACATTGATAAAAATCTCTGGCCAAACGTGTATTAGACTGTCCAGTGGAGAAAGAATGAAGAGTCAGAGGAAGGCTTCCTACGGAAGCCAGTAACATACCAACTTGTTTGTTTTCTAAGCAGGTAACACAAACATACAAAAATGACACCAGGCCTCATTCCCAGGCTAGGAGAGGTGCAGGTTGCTGACAGACAATATTCCCCAGTGCTCTGTCCCCACCAGACGTGGCAGATACCATCTTTCCATGAATCCCAGGGTACTCCGGGAAGCCGCACTACAGGCCCAGCGCCAGGTTGATGGGGAAGTCCTGCAGCAGGTCCGCCTGCCAGCGCGCCTGGTATGTCATTTAGAGCGCACCCACACACCCTGCGATTAACTTCACTTCGCCTTTAATCGGTTTTAGAGGCTCTTACGTGCTCCTGGATGCGGCGCGGCCACCCCTGAACAAAGGGGGCAGGGAGAGAGGAGAATCTCTTCTCCCCCGCCGGGGTGCAGGCCCCCGAGGCCTCCCGTTACCTCGGAGCAGCCTCCCTGCTTCCCTCTGTCCCTCGGCGAGGCGGCCGGTCCGGCCTCCCACCAGGCCGAGCGCGGCCTCCCCGCGGCCCTGCTCCGCTTCGCCCACCCGCAGCCCCTCGCGCCCCGGCAACGGCTCCGCTCGGTGCGGGCCCCAAGCGCCGCTTCCGGAGCCGGGCCCGGACCCGTCGCCTCCATTTTGGGTCCGGCGCGGAGCTCACCTGCATGCCGGGCACTTGCACCGCCACGGGCGAGTGGGCCATGGCAGGCTGCGGCGGCCAGGCGGGCGCCGCCCGCTGCTCCCTGATCTCGGCCTCTTTCTCCTGGGCGGCGNCCGGGCTCCCCGCAGCGGCCCTGCCCATGCCCCGCTCCCCGGACCCGGCGCGGGGGCGGCTGCTCGGGGACCCCGGGGTAGCGGCTCTCGCACGGCCGGGGCTGGCTCAGAGCGCCATGTCGGGCTCCGGCTGCAGGCGGCGGCTGCTGTGCAGCGGCTGCT